>JAJJWW010013333.1:0-383040 GCA_023531295.1 Papaver armeniacum
CATCACTTTTCAAAACCCTTTGATTGGTCACCTAATCATATGTTAGTAGAAACAGTTTCATCTCCTAACTATCACCAAAACTCTTCTCTTCTCTTAAAAGCCCTCTTAAACCTAAGTATCCCATCTTCTCAACAAAAAAAAATCCATTTAAACCTATTGTTAAACCGCAATTAAACTTCTCACATCCCTCCGACTGCAAAACCCATTCAGACTAATTCATCCTTTAAAAGCATGACTATTCTTTCTTGGAATTGTCAAGACATAAACCTCTAACCCTCTATTCAACACTTGAAAGGACTAGTTTCACTTCACAAACCTAGCATATTATTTCTCTCTGAAACTCTAGCTAACGATCAACACATAAGAAGATTATCTCAATCACTTCAATTCAATAATTATGTCAACGTCCCAAAAATTGGAAGGAGAGGTGGGACTATGCTTAATGTGGGAAGATAACTTAAATATACAAATATTACTTCAATCTCAAAATTACATCCACACAAAAGTTACGCCACCACTTCCAGAACAACCATGGTTCTTCACGGGTATTTATGGCCCTCCGCATCCAGATATAAGGAAAAATCTTTGGCAAGAATTTCCAACAATCTTCGACAATATCAATCCATCTACCCCATGGCTGTTGATAGGAGACTTTAACGACGTCCTAAATCAATCGGAGAAAAAGGAGGGAGGCAAGTCACATATGCTCAATCTCAACCTCTCCTCACTCTGATGGACCAGATGGGTTTTATAGATTTAGGATTCGGAGGAGACCCGTACACTTGGACAAACAACCAAATGGGTCAAGAAAATATCTTAGAAAGATTAGATAGGGCTTTAACAAACAAAATTTGGCGAACAACAAATCCCCATGCGGCAGTTACTCACCTTCCAAGAATAGCATCTGATCATGCCCCAATATTACTTCAGAAGAAAGCAATGGACTGGCAAGGACAAAAAGCTACAAATTCGAACACCTTTGTCTCTCTCACCCCCAACTCAAGCAAATAATTGATTCGTCTTGGGATCAACAACAAGATAATGAACCTACACTCAACCTCCAACTAAAGCTTATTACAACTGGACAAACTCTCTTAGAATGGAACAAAGAAAATTTTGGCCACCTACCAACTAAGATCAAGAAATCGACAGACAAGATAAAGCACGCCCAACACCAATGTGCATCCCAAAAGCTCGTATCCTGGAATTCTCGCGCATTCAAGAAAAACAACTGAGAATAGAGCATAAAGAACTATTGCAATGTCATGCGACGTACTGGCAACAAAGATCTAGAATTCAATGGCTCCAATCAGGTGATCTCAACACAACATTTTTCCATACTAAAGCGACCATTCACAGAGATTGTAACAATATACAACAACTAAAAGACACGCAAAACAACTGGATTAGCAAAAAAGAAGACGTAGTTGGCTCTCATTCTCGATCACTATTCTCAACAGTATACGACCCCGCCTACAGAAATAAATGAAGATCTGTTTACAAATATCATACCTCCGTTGACTCCTAGACAATCGGACCTACTAACAAAGGAAGTAAATACAGCAGAAATCAAACAAGCATTGTTCTCCATAAATTCCGAAAGTGCTCCTGTGCATAGATGGCTATACAAGTAAGTTTTTTAAAGTTTTCTGGGAAACAACCCACCCTCAATTGATAGCAATGGTTAAAGCTTTCTTTAATAATCTTAATATACACCCTCTCATAAATCACATAAGCATAACACTAATACCTAAAGTCGACCACCCTTCAAAACCTTCACAATTGCACCAATAGGACTCTCGTAATGTCACATATAAAATTATCTCAAAAATTTTAGTCAACCGAATTAGACCTATTCTCCCTTTTTAATAAGCCCTTTCCAAAGTGCTTTTGTACCGCAAAGATCAATACACGAAATAACATAAGAATCGTCTGGAGAACTCTTCCATCATATTAGAACCTCGAAATCCACCAAAGATCCAAAAATAGCTCTCAAACTAGACATCCAAAAAGCCTATGACAGCCTAGACTGGGGATTCATCAAAACATCTTTTACAAAACTTGGATTCCCATCAACCTTTATAGACTACATTATGTTATGCATCACAACAGTTACGTATTCAATCAAAATAAATAGTACACCGCATGGATACATCACCCCAAGCAGAGGTATCAGACAAGGAGACCCACTATCTTCCTATATTTTTATCATATGTGCTAAAATCCTATCTACAAACCTGGGAAACCTTCAAAACCAAAAATTAGTTCCAGGACTTAACATATCACAAAAAGCACCTCCCATAATTCATCTAATGTATGCAGATGATCTTCTGATTACCTATAAAGCTTCAGATCAAAGTAACCAACACCTTAAAACCCTCCTCCAAGCCTATAGCTCTTCTGCATGGAAAGTAATTAATACTACCATATCGGTAATCATCCATCACCCCAATTTAGACCCAATCAAAATAAATGATCTTCAACAATTCTTTGATATGCCTACCACATCAAAACCTCCAACCTATCTAGGCATCCAGTTTAAACAAGGAAGAGCATCAAATCGAACTTTCACTCCCCTCCTACAAAGATTAACCAGAAAAGCAAAAGGATGGATGACAAAATGCCTAACTCAAATTTCTAAGACTAGTTCTCATCAAAACCTCCCTAACCCCAACCTCCAATCACATAATGCAAACACAAAACCTACCCAAAAATATACACAAACAAATAGATCGTATCACTAGGAATTTTTTTTGGGGACATGACTCAACGATTAAAAAACTACACCCTATAGGATGGGATAAAGCAACAAAACCATTAGCCAAGGAGGATTAGGAATAAGGAAAAGCAAAGTGATCATAATAAGGCTCTTCTAATGAAGAGAATTTGGAATTTGCATGAACAACCTAACTCTATATATGGATGTCTATTCAAATAATAAAATACCTTAAAGAGCAACCAATTTTTCAAGGAAACGTTTCCATACCCTCTCGCCTAAATTCTCAATGGAGACAACTCGCATCCATTATCCCTACCATGCAAAACTTAATTTTCCATCATATTGGAAATGGGTTAACAACTCCGATAGAAGCTAATTGGATTCCACACTCTCCCAATTTAGACCCGACACAATGCTACCTAATCCAAACGGTAGCAGATATCATCGATCCAATCACCCACTCTTGGAATCATGAAAAATTGAACACATTTCTCAATCCAATAATTCAAAAACTCATCAACATTCACCTTCCCTTAAATAATACCCCAGATAAAATTATATGGCCACACTCAAAAACTGGAAAGTACACTACATCTTCGGGATACAAATGTCTAACCCATGGTCAACCAACACACACACCTCTACCACCTACCAAATTCTTGTGGACCTTACCATGTCCACCAAAAATTCGGCTTTTCTTTTGGAAATCCATCAATGAAGGATTACCAACCTTCTCTCTCTTACATCGAATCCACTTGACCAACTAAGACATATGTCCAAGATGCAATACTAATACGGAATTAGCAAGCCACCTTTTAATTCATTGCTCAACGACAACTACTTCCCGGAACATATTATTCAATCAACTTACAAATGCACCAAACTCCAACCCCACCCTGACCTTCACCTTAACTCCACAAACAACCATATCCCAAATCCTGCAACAACCAACATCAACAACCAACATCAACAACTATAATCTCCTCATTCTGTTTTCTACTATGGACCCTATGGCTATCCAGAAATGATCTAGTTTACCAACAAAAACAAACAACTTCGGAAGAAATCCTAGCCTGGGCATAAAAACTACAACAAGAATATTTCAGAGCACTGCACACTTCACCACAGTCATACCAGGAGATACACTAACATTCAACCACCCAACAACAGATAAAAGGACAACAACAATATCGGTAGGTTGGTCCACTCCGAACATCAACTGGATAAATATTAACACAGATGGAGCAGCCAGAGGCCACCCGGGATTTGCAGGGGCGGGATTCGTCTGTAGAGACTCTGATGCACGAACGTTAATAGCAATGGCTCAACCACTGGGAATTACCACTGCACTAACTGCAGAAACCTGGGCATTACTTTTAGCCTCAAGAACAGCAACAGAAAGACAATGGCCTAGAGTTCTCTTTGAAATGGATTCAGAGAACCTCCTGCGTTTCATCACATCAACCACCATGCCACCTTGGCACATTGCAGGAATGATTGAAGAAATAAAAAGTAGGTTTAGGAAAATCCCGCAAGTCGCCATACAACACAACTACAGGGAAGGCAGCAGACGGAAGCCAAGTAGGAAACTATTCAACCAAAATTTGGGACCAGGCAATCCCATTTTTTATCAGTCACATTTTATTTCAAGACTCTGTGGGTACCACATACCCACGACAAGTTGTAATTTAAACTTTTCTCTAATAAAATTCATGCTTCAAAAAAAAAAAATTGTTGCCCCTCTGGTCTCTCGGTCATGCACGTCAACCCCTTAGATTAGTTGGAATTTCCTCGGTTAAGTAATTAAACGGGAAACAAATCTGAAGAGATTTGGTTTCACTTCTTCCGTATTAATTCATTTCCTTATCTCCACCTTTCACATGCTGCCAACTTAGGTATAATTCCAATAGTCCATAGAAACTAATTAAGTAAGAATATATTTCACTAATTTAATTTATACTCCCTCCGTTCCTAAATAATAGGCTGGTTTCTATAAATAAATGTTTCAAAAAAATAGGCTGGTTTCCAAATTGGGAAAGTCAAATGTTACTTTAGTTTTCTGGGACCACTTTTCTCTTAACTTCTTTTGATGACAAGTGTCATGTGGACCATTTAACTTTACTTCTTTTGCTGACAAGTGTCATGGGGACCATTTCACTTCACTTCTTTTATTGACAAGTGTCATGAGAACCCCTTTCAATGATTAGTTTTCTTAATTTCCTTAATTTTCTCTAAAAACAAAACCAGCCTATTAATTAGGAACGGAGGGAGTATATCCCAATGCATGAGCGCCATGTCATCATATCCTTCCATGATTAGTTGCATGGGTGCGGACTTGAGACAATATTGATGGGCTTCTTTTCGATAACAATCTTCCCTATTTCCTTTGATTTATGAGATAGCCGAGAGAGCATATGAGTCGTGCTTCTGATTTTTGATTCACCTTACGGGCATATTTCCGCATTCTAGTCCAACCGAGCTTTATTCGACAAACCTAGCTTTATTCGACAAACACTGCAAAACTAAATAAAATTATTAAATTTGTACAAAATATATAACTAACAAAATATAAGTTGAGTGGTAAATTTGTAAGAATTAAGCACTCATCAATGTTATTCGGGAATGTTTCAAATCGATTTAGAGGGAAATATAAAACTACTATAGATTCGGATATAATACAGTGTTATCAGTCTTACAAACAGGGAAAACTTTTATAGGTATGAAGCCGTATTACATGTACTCGTACACGTAGCAGAGTAACTATATGTCGACTAGCATATTTGTGGTACGCATATCCTTATGCACATCATGTAAAAAATATGGTTGACTCCTGAACCGGATCGGTACGCATACCCGTATACAAACCGAAAAGGAACTGTGGTCACGGAACCGGTTTAGTATCCATCCGGTACATGTACTTAAAAGTTATGTGTTCCGGAACACGGTTTGTGTGTCCATACCAGTACGCATACCAAAATAGTTTTGTGGACTCCGGAACCGGTTATAGTCTTATGAAAATACGAGGGTACCCAAATACACCAAAATCTTTAATTTATCCACCTATAAGTCCTCTTACGGAAAGTAATCGTCTATGGACAAAGTCGAGACAATACAACAAATCGGTATTCACACTTTGCGTGATTGTCTATGGATACGTGTCATAGACCTTTCTTTGTATCTTTTGGTGCCCTTATAATTATCTCGTGTGCCTTTATCAGATTATGTGTAAGACAGGACCAATTGCTTTGTATTTGTATCCGGTTTGTCATTGGATACTGCTAAGTTGAATTATTAATAAAATTTATTTCTCTCTCCAACTCCAGCTCTTATCTTCTTTAGCTCTTCTTCCCTTCTTCAATCAAACCCTTAATTCTCAGTTTTTAACCCATTGTAGTGTAGATCACTACAAATTGGTATCAGTAGCATCTATTGTAACACCCCGATTTTCGGGCCCGGATCCTGCCCGAAAACCCGAAGTGCTACTTGGATACCATAGCCGAAGCCCGGCTACTAAGCCCAAGCTCTTTAAGTAATTCATTTGGGCTAATTTAATTTATGCTCAAATTAATATTTTTATCGCAGCGGAATACTTAGAAAAATTATTTAGGAAAATCTAACCGTTGATTTAGCCTAATTTTAAATCCACCGGAAACAAAACACATTTTGGTTCACAAATAAAAATATCAATACCGTTCATGTTTTATGATTTACTTAATAAGTAACTATTACAACACCAAATTGTACAACTGAAAACAGACCTAGGTAGATTCCTAGAATTTTACAGGATTCAAACGAGTTCCAAAATTTATGATAATTATACGGATACAGTACTGATTGAAACTATTATTATATATCAATTTTTCATAATTTTTAGATTAAGTTTAATTGCCTAAGACCACGGTCAAACATATAGTTGACTAGCACTGGAGAAATTCAAAACTGTGACACTATGTTTTAGAAAAATTATATTGAATCGCGCACAACTCAAAATTGGATGAGTCCTGTCATTTTAGAAAGATAAAACATAGATGATGATTTCCTATGTGGACACTAAGATCTAAAAACCAATATATCATAGCTCTTAATTAGGATTTTTATAAGACATTTAAAACAATGATATTTTCCGGATTTAACACTCGTATAAAGTATTATTTTAAAAATAGTTATACAACTCATAAAATTCTATAAATTTTATCAAATGTCCCTTAAGATGTTTTACATTTATTAAAAAAATAATCATATATAAACATATTGATAATTTAAAATGAATATCAGTCAACTAAACATCATACAATATTTTTACAGCATTCAAACTAAGATTAATTACATCTTAAAATAGAATTTTAAGCCTAAATGATAAATTTAGACATCTTTAATCATTCTATAGGCTCCAAGTTGATCAACTCCCTTGTCACGCATCAGATCTGGAATTTTTGTCATAATACGACGTGAGTTGTGACACCCAGTAGGCAAAGAAGCAACAAAACATTTTATGCAATATTTTTCAATTCATTTTAAAAACATCTAACATGATTAACAACACCGCAAACACATGGAAACACTTCATCCATAAACAACAATAAATTCAATCAATCCGCTCGCCCCAGGGAGCCCCACGTGGGTTTAGGGAAACAAAACCATTCCCAAGGATATCTCGTATCCCATCAAAGTTGTTTTTAAGAATCACAATCTATGGACCGCAGCCCAACATTCATAATCATACTCACAACATCGATTATCATTCGTATATTATCAAAACTTCGAAAATAAATTTAATTAAAAGAAACTTAAATAAAAAGAAGGTTTTGATTGTGTTGCGCCTACCTCAAATTGCAAGATCCATAAGCTATGAAAATACAAGCTATTAACTTTATAGACACTACGGTTCACCGTCTTCAATACCAAAATAATCGTCTCCCATACTATTCCCTATTTTATCTAGTGACAATACTTTTCTGTTTTCTAAACGACATAATCGTCTTCCATGGATTCTCCCAAAATATCAAGTAATAGTCTTTTGTTTTCGTTTTCTTATAAATAATAAAGCATCTTGCTTAATAACAAAGATATTCTTTCCATCTTAACACTAAATAAATTTCTTAATTAATGTTATTTCCATATTTATCCAAATCTACCATTCATACACCTAACCATAATTTCAAAAATTATATATTTCCTTCCTTCTCAAATCTAAAATAAATTCCACATTTATTCTCAATATTTAATCATGTCAAGTCAATAAATATAATTAAGATTTTTAGTTTCACATTTTGAATTAGCTAGAGCACAAACTATTAAGTTACCAAAATAGTTCAAATTTTCCAATTTAAAATCCATGCAAAATTCCATTAATCACTAACCGTGACAACTAAGGAAAGCGATTTTTCATTATTTACATTTACCAAATAATCAATCAACAACCAATAATATAGTGACATGCAAAACTATTTATTTTCATTTTCACCTCAAGTGACAACTAGCAATAATAATTCTTATAATTAAATTAACGAATTTAAAACATTACCAAAAATATAATCAATACTTAATTATATTATTTATATTTATAAAGTGACACCTAATAATATGCACACACTTTCCAAAAATAAATTCTGAAGACATTCATAAGCTCATGCAAAACAAATTTTGTATTTTTGTTAATATAATTAATTATCAAGTTTCACAAATGTCAACATGTTACATGTCAAGCTCCATCAATTAATTATATTCTTGTTAAAATCAATCAAATCTAATCAATTAGTAAAAATATATTAACAACGTCCTTGATCAAGCACTAGTTCGCTGAGATAATCCAAGTATACTAAATTATGAAATTACCCTTTTATCAATATACAAAAATACCCTTAAAAATTGGACTGGGTATTACATCTATCCTTTGGACCTGCTATGGCTAACAAAGTAGTTGTTGAAGAGTTAACCAGGAAAATCAATGAGCTTACTACAACACAAGCAGATTACATTAAGAAGATGGATGAGCTTGCAAAGTTTCAAAGCGATTCATCGGTGAAATATGATGCAGTGATGAAATCAATTACATGAATGAAGGAAGCTCAGGGAAAACCAACTCCAGAACTTATGTGTGCCATTAATATAACTCTAGCTTCTAAAATGGACCGTTTCCTTGAAGTTTCAGGTAGAACTCATGTTAACAGAGGTGAATCTGGCGGCATTTTGGGTCCACCACCGTCCGAAAACAACATAACTTCTCCTTCAGGTGAAAATATTTTAAATCAACCTCGTTATTTATTTGGAGCTCAAGACCATAATCAATTTCAACGACCTAAACCCAAGGTTGAGTATCCAAAATTTGACGGCACCAATCCTCGTTCATGGATATGTAAGTGTAGGAAATTCTTTATTATGCATAATATGACAGATCCACAAATGGTGAATCTGGCTTCCATGTATCTAGAAGGAAAGGCAAATGTATGGTTTCAAGATTACCAGATTGGTAAACAAGTTGTGATGTGGGAAGATTTCCTTAGAGACACATGTCTTCGTTTCCAAGAGTTGGGGCATGATGACATTGTAGGAGAGTTTAATAAGCTTCAATAATTAGGTCCAGTCCTTGATTATCAGGAATTTTTTGAAGAACTAAAGGCTTTGGTGTTAGCTAAATATCCCCATCTTACAGAAGGGTACTTCACTTCTAGTTTCATCAGTGGCCTTAAGGATGAACTGAGACTACATGTACAAATGTTTTCACCCAAGACATTAGCAAATGCAGTCTATCTGGCCAGAATGCAGGAGGCACTCATTTAAAATGCAGCTAAGAAAACTAAAAACTCTTACAAACCACCCCCACTTTATGTTCTCATACACTACCCTCAAAGGAACATTACATCTCCAGTTACAATTCCTAGAAACTTCACCAAGAACTCTCAAACTCCTACTGCAATCTCCCTACCTCCTATCAAAAGATTATCCTATGCTGATATGAGGAAAAGAAGGGAGAAAGGGCTATGTTACAATTGTGATGAGGTTTTCCAAGCATGACACAAATACATAAAGCAACAAATATATATGCTAGCTGCAGAAGATGAGGACACAACTCAATCTGGAGAAGAATCCCCTTGTGAGTCTCCCCTATCACCTGGTACAGATGAAGATGTAGAGATATCAGTGCATTCCTTAGCTGGAAATATTTCACAAAACACTATCAGGATTGAGGGTATTAACAGAAAGCAATCCTTAACAATCTTAATAGATAGTGGGAGCACCCACAGTTTCTTGGATCCTGGAGCTCCTGCAAATTCCTTATGGGTAGCTGTTGCCAATGGTACCAAATGATCAGTGATGATAAGTGCTCTTCCTTCACATAGCAAATGCAAGGACATGAATTCCAGTGGGACATGAGGCTTTTGAAGTTAGGTGGTTGTGATATGGTGCTAGGTGTGGATTGGATGAAGAATATGAGCCCAATGTCATTTGACTTCAAGAAGCTAATTGTGACCTTCAACAAGGATGGGGAGAGCATTAAATTACAAGGTAATACTCCCATATCTCAATTCTCTATGATGATAGGAAGTGACTTACATAAATGGCTTAAGAAGAATAAACATGGATTGATTGGTAGTCTTTTTGCCATTACTGCTTGTGAAAAGGAAACTGAAATACCAGAACCCATTAAACCCATATTACAAAAGTATGATTCTATCTTTCAAGAGCCTAAGACATTACCTCCTTCTAGAACTCATGACCATCACATACCCTTGAAACCACTCACTACACCTCCTAACCAAAGGCCATACAGGATTCCTTACATATAAAAGGAGATAGTAGAGAAACTTGTACAAGAAATGTTGAAATCAGGTGTAATTCAACCTAGCCACAACCCCTTTTCTTCAACAATCCTCCTAGTTAAGAAGAAAGATGGTAGCTGGAGATTTGTGTGGACTATTGAAGATTGAATGAGGCTACAGTCAACGACAAGTATCCTATCCCAATAATAGAAAGAACTGTTAGATGAGTTATTTGGCTCCAAGGTATTTTCCAAGATTGATCTGAGGGCTAGATATCACCAAATTAGAGTATACCCCCCAGAAACTTACAAGACTACTTTTAAGACTCATCAAGGGCATTATGAGTTCATGGTAATGCCATTTGGCTTAACCAATGCACCATCATATTTTCAAGCATTGATGAATGATGTATGTAAGCCACATCTGAGGAAATTTATATTGGTATTTTTTGATGACATCTTGGTGTACAGTCCTGACATGGAAACACATTTAGAGCATTTGGAAATTACACTCAAGACTCTACAGCAACATACTCTATTTTCCAAACTCAGCAAATGTACTTTTGGCCAAACCAAAGTGGGGTATCTAGGCCACATCATCACAGGTGAAGGTGTAACAGCTGACCCAGCAAAGATTGATTACATGCTCAAATGGCCTGCACCCACCACCTTGAAGGAACTTAGAGGGTTCTTAGGCCTCACTAGATACTACAGGAAGTTTGTGAGGGGATATGGAGTTATTTGTAGGCCCTTGACAGATTTACTAAAGAAAGATAATTTTAAGTGGAGTGTTGAAGCTCATACTGCATTTGAATCCCTCAATAAAGATGTCACCACAACCCCAATACTGGTCCTACCTGACTTCACTCAGCCATTTGAAGTGGAAACTAATGCTTGTGATACAGGAGTGGGAGCAGTTTTGATGCAGAACAAGAAGCCAGTTGCCTACTTCAGCAAAGGCATGAAAACCAGATTTCTCTCCATGCCCACTTATGAAAAAGAGCTGCTTGCTATACCAATGGCAGTGGCAAAGTGGAGGCTGTAACACCCTGAGTTCCGGACCAGGGTCAAACCCGTATGGAGATCCGAACTCAAAGCGTTACGGGTCGGAACGAGACTTATGCTTATATTTATTCTTGCTAATTTACTTTTATACCAAACATAATTGAAACTCTTATACATGAATTGAAGCATAAGAATACATTAAACATCATTCAAAACATTTTCAATTAAACCTTTTTTTTATTCAATTTACACTTCAAGCAATACAATAAAACAATGCAATCACTAAGCTACTCATTTCTAGCTTCCACTTCCAACTTCCATAAATCTGCAAGGAATGTCAATTGGGGTGAGATGACGGCTCAATAGAATGCATTCCCTTTCTCAAAATATATCAAAAAATGTCAACCAATCAAACAAAATGTGTACAACAACAGTATATGGTGCACCTTCAAGGACTTAATTACATATATGTTCATCAACTATACTCACAATCTATCAACTCCTCTTAAATGCACGAGTATCCTCGGTTCGTGCCCCGCCTATCCATGTATCCTTGGCACGGGACCGCCAACCTCACTTGCACGAGTATCCTTGGGTCGTGCCCCACCCATCCGTGTATCCTCGGTATGGGCACCGACATTCAAACAAATATATCCCATTCATTTATAAATTCACACTACTGTAGAACGAGTATCCTTGGGTCGTGCCCAATCTATCTGTGTATCCTCGGTACGGGCACCGCCATTCAAACAAATATATTCATTCATTTATAAATTCACGCTACCATAGCACGAGTATCCTTGGGTTGTGCCCCACCTATCCGTATATCCTCGGTACGCTCACCGCCATCCAAACAAGCATATCCAATTATTTATAAAATAATTTTATCATACAATATACATTTTGATATTCCAAACCAATTCATCAACAAGTCATAAGTTCACAACCCAACTAACGATGTAATTCTTTCAACCATTTAAGCAAACACACTAACTGCAGAATTTTACGTTATAGGTTTCGTAATGATAACTTTGTCCGATCTACCTCAAAATTTTAGTGAACATTCCTGACACCATAATGTATAACATATCCAAATTTCACATGAAACTAACGTCTCAATCAAAAGATATTGATTTTACAAACGCATTACAAAATCTAGGCGGGCAACATCATTTTATCAATCTATTCACCATAAATTCATATTAGTCTCAAATTAAGCAAACCCAAAGCACAATGAAATATAATACATTTATCTACAACTTTTGTTAAGACATCAAATCACTTTAGCATCATTAAGACTGCCTAAGAACATCAAAACCACAGCAAAACGAAACTGTCCAGAATTTCAGAAATCACAATCCAAATTACAAGGAACATTCAACGGTGAATTTGCGTATGAAAATTCTCAAATTTTAACAAGAGATACCTAATCATGTTATAAATCAATAGGATAAGCCTGATCACCAATAAGAGATATATATTTATCCAATTAAATTTCAGAAACCTAATAATACAAAGGCAAACGAAATAAACACCAAAAGAGAAAGGGTTTCACATTCTACCTTAATTTCATTAAGCCTCTACTGATTTTCTTAATCCTTATTCTCCAAAAATCTCCAACTCCATCTTCCTCTCCTAGCTTTCTCTATAATTTATGTTTGTAACCCCGTTTCTTTTCTCCCTCTTTCCTTTCTAAACCAGACACTAATTCCCATATTATTACTACTCCTATTAATAATAATACATCATGTTTATTATTTCCTTATTTCTTTTTATTTGTCTTTTCATTTTCTATTAATCAAAATATTTATTTTATTATTTATTAGCTATTCTATTTCCACCCTAACTTGTAGCCTTTCTAGTTCAAACAACCTAACTACTAAGGCAAAAGAAACATCTTAAACCACATGGTTAGATAATTTGGGTATAACCCGAACCGAAACCGTAACTAAAAATACCGGGTATTACAGAGGCCTTACTGGATGGAAAATCACTTTACTATATACACAGACCACCAGAGTCTAAAATACTTCATGGAACAGAAACTTTATTCCATGGTTCAGCAGAAGTGGCTTTCCAAATTGTTAGGGTATGATTATGCAGTGTGTTACAAGAAGGGAGTAGAGAATAAGGTGGCTGATGCACTATCCAGATTCCCACACTCTGTCTCTCATAAATGTCAATTCATCACCCAACTACATGGCTTGGAGAAGTGCAAGATAGCTACAACTCAGATAAGTTGGCCTCTGAACTAGTTCCACAATTAACAGTATCTCCTTCCAGCAGAAACCCTTATACACTTATACAAGGTGTATTGAGATACAAGAATAGGGTATACATTGGCTCAGCTGGGACCTTGAGACAACAAGTGATGGTTGCTATCCATTTGTACTTTGTGGGGGGACATTCAAGTACTCGGGCCATCTATCAAAGAGCAAAATAATACTTACATTGGGTAGGTATGAAAAAAGATTTGCTCAAATACATCAAGGAGTGTGACATCTGCCAACAACACAAGGTACCACATACATCTCCAGGAGGGTTGCTGCAACCATTACCAGTTCCTGACCAAGCATGGAAGCACATTTCCATGGACTTTATCATTGGATTACCAAAGTCAGAAGGCAGAGAGGTCATTATGGTGGTGGTGGATATGTTCACCAAGTACAACCATTTTTTGCCACTCAGTCATCCGTCACTACTGCATCTGTATCAAAGGTATTTCTTGATAACATCTTTAAACTACATGGATTTCCTGCTACAATAGTTTCTGACAGAGATAGCATATTCTTAAGCAACTTCTGGCAAGAACTATTTACTAAGATGGGAACAACACTGCACATGAGCTCTGCATACTATTTACTGAGAGAGTTAATGCATGCCTTGAATCCTATTTAAGATGCATGACTAGCTACAGACCTGCAAAACGGGTTAGCTGGCTTTCCTTAGCTGAATGGTGGTTTAACTCCACATATCATTCCAGCCTTAAGCTCACTCCTTTTCAAGCCTTATATGGATACAGTCCTCAACGATTTGGTCTTTTTTCTCACCAACCATCCTCCAATGAATCTGTGGAAGACTATTTGCAAAAAAGGCAGGCTATGGGAGTTATCCTCAAATCTACTCTCGAAGAAGCAGAACACAAAATGAAGCAACAGGCTGATAAACAGAGAAATGAGAGGGAATTCCAGATTAGAGATTGGGTTTATCTGAGGCTACAGCCTTACAGGCAAACATCAGTGCAGCTGAGGAAGAATTTGAAGTTATCTGCTAAATTTTTTTGTCCATATCAGATCCTTGCAAGGTTGGGAAAGGTGGCATACAAGATCAATCTACCTGCTACTTCCAGGATTCATCCAGTATTCCATGTGTCTCAATTAAAGCCAAAGCTTGGAGAAGGATTACTGCCACAGATTACATTACCTTCCTTGGATGCAAATGGGGTTACTCCATTTCAGATTTTGTCCATCAGGACTGTTAAGAAGCACCAACAGCTAGTAGAGCAGGTCTTAGTACATTGGACACACTCCACAGAGGCAGATGTTACTTGGGAGGACAGGGCTGTCATCAACACTGAGTTCCCAAAATTCATTCTTGAGGACAAGAATCAAATTTAGTAGGGGGTATTTTTCATAGACCTTTCTTTGTACTGCCTGGTGCCCTTATAATTGTCTGTGTGCCTTTATCAGATTATATGTAAGACATGACCAATTGCTTTGTATTTGTATCCGGTCTGTCATTGGATACTGCTAAGTTGAATTATTAATAAAATTACTTTCTCTCTCCAACTCCAGCTCTTATCTTCTTTAGCTCTTCTTCACTTCTTCCCTTCTTCAATCAAACCCCTAATTCTTAGTTTTTAACCCCTTGTAGTGTAGATCACTACAATACGAGATCGAGACAATACGACTACCAAAGTGTGATACTTGATAATAGGTTTAGACTTAACCAAACTCTATAGGATCACTATTAAGTATGACAGAGTTAACGTTTGTGTAATTTACTTTAAATTATAATATCAACAATTATAATTGCGGAAAGGTAAAGTAAATGACACAACAAGATTTTGTTAACGAGGAAAACTGCAAATGCAGAAAAACCCCGGGACCAAGTCCAGAATTGAATACTCTCAGATAAGCTGCCATACAAAATCTAAACCAACTTCGTATAGTTGAGACCAAGCAACTACCCCTGGTTCACTCAGTTTCCTCAGTATCCCTGCAATTCCGACTTTGATGAGTGCACACACTGGAACAATTCCTTTGGATCGTATTCCAAACGGTAAAGGAACAACAAATTTCTTTGGTAAAAACTCTATTGATTCTTTAAGATAAAGCGATCTCAAGTCATATGCAAAGGCTCTTCCATTTAAACTAATAAACTCCTTTTCCTGGTTAGATCAATCCAACCTCTATTCCCGAAGTAATAAGATTCAAAATTTGTAACAATGAAAATAGATCTCAAGAGAATTATTAGGTGTTACCGATCTCACACAATTATCAATCGAATAAATTTGATTCTAGTTGGATCCCAGCCGATCAAGGTTTGTGCACCACACAAAGTGTTAGAGCAGTGCTCGTCCGAACTCGAAAGTGTTACTATCTCAAGCTTGTTTGTCAAGTTTAGTTGCCAAAACTATATGTCTTGATTTCTAGTCTACTTATAGCTAAGTCTCAGATTAGGATAGAAAGTGTAGTTGAGCTTTAGACTTCACGACGTTCATCGATTGAAGACGAAGAACTACTCATGAGAGCTTGTGGAACTTCACCAACAAAAGGTTTGTGGAGACTTGAACTCATCTATCAATCAAAATTCTATCTACTTTATCTCCTATTTGAGACAAAAGTCGTATAACTATATAGACTTTGATTATACACATTTGATATTTCGAGCTGAGTTTAACGCGCTTACATATTTCTCGAAATATATGTTGGCAAGCTTTCGCTTTAACAAAGTTCATCTTATATTCTTGACTAAAGTCAAAAGATGGTCATGTGAAAATCGCCTGGTAATATCTTACATGATTTGTGTGAGACAATCATTTGATGTAGATTCAGAATGTTTCGTATTGATCATTCGATCAATTGAAAATTACTTCGAAGCTAATAGTTTGTGTGAGACAGCTATTCCCGTCTTCTAAGAATGTTGCAATGATTGAAATGAGAGTTTAGAAAAAATCAACCATGATTGGATATAGCATGAGATGCGGACTTGTATGCTAACTGTTGCAAGTTATTCCAAGTCCAGAACCATAATGCGTACATGTACGCATACTGGTTGGTTAATGAAAGTCCGAAACTTAGTATGCTTAGCCGCTCGCAGATTGGCGTAAGTTCAAGTTCCGTATTTCAACCGAGTTTGGTGGTATGCTTACCCGTTCGCAGATCGGCGAACCCATCCGGCCACTTAGGTATGCGTACCTGTCCGCGTACTTGAGTAGGTTAAGTTCTAAAATTGGTTTGTTCATGAACTAATATATTTATTTATATAATAAGGAATGCAATCTTTTGCAAACCGTGGCTATAATGTTCATGAATTGATTTGAGTGAATCAAAATCGATTTTGCTTCAATTGTGTCTTGTATACTTCTATGAGAATATAAACAATTGAACAACTTTAGAACTAGTTTCATTTGAGTCATTTGAACTAGTTATGGTTAAGATGAATAAGTGATATGAAAATGTTCATATGGATAACTTCGGTTAACTATTGTTGAGCCAACAAGGTGTACACGTTTAGGTACGGTTACCCATATCTAAATAAAGTTACTTTTCATGTGTGTAACAAGCTAAGTTCGATCTAACGGTTAAAAGATATTAGCTTGAGTCTAATCATGTTTTCATCTAACGGTGAATATTGAATGCTTTGTTACCAAGGTAACATTGATTGCAAACCCTGATTTTAAGACTATATAAGGGAGAACTCTAGCAACTGGGAAATCTAATCTCCACACCTCCTGTGTGATACTAGTTGCGACTAGAGTCGATTCTCCTTTAACCTAAGTTTTTCTAAAACCATTATAGGTTAACGACTTGAAGACTTCATTGGGATTGTGAAGCCATGCCCAACTATTTTCTCTGTAGTTGCCTGTTCAGATCTTGTTATTTTTTATCGTATTGAGTACTATCTTTTTTAATATTTGCTCGATATTCAATCTTCGATAGGCAAGATAAAAAGTAGTCACAAACATCTTCGTCTCATCGTTTGTGATTCCATAATATCCTGTTTCGCTACCATACGATTAAGATTATTGTGAGGTGATTGATATTACTTGGTTGTTATTCGGGAATATAAGTCTGGTGTATCAATTGGTTCCTGTTCACCTTGATTTATCAAAAGACGGAACAAAACTGGTAGAGGTGTTTAGATATAACCGAAAAGATGGGGTTCGTGGCTACTCATCCAATGTATCAAAGAAGCAGGATAAGATGGCGGCGATAGCGTGTTATGCTCTTAAAAAAAGTGACTCCCAAAATGAGGCAAGATTGGACACAATTCAAAGTGAAGTGGGTATTTTGGCTAGTAAGGTGGTTGCACTTCATGGTGACATGGGTATTAAATTTGATGTAAGTGTTCAATTCTGACTTGTTGAGCATCCGTGGAAAAGATCAATCCACTTTAATCAAATACATTGATATATAATGCTAATTTGTTCTTTTCATTGTGCGATACTACGGATGTTGAAGGTTAATGGATCTACAACAATGCCTAGAGTAGGCACTCATATCCCGGAGAAAGGGTCCACTTGTTATCCTAGTGGTGTAAATGGATGTGTTAGGAGAATGAGGTCAAGTGCAAGTAATAGGCACGCCATTTGTCCGGTTTGAGCTACTAGACAATGGAGGTAGGGTTGTTGCATTGGGTTCGTAGTCGGTGGTGATATCGTTCATCATAAAAAGGTGAAGCCAAATGAGAGGAAGGTATACATCGAGCAAGTGTATGAGCAAATTGCTATGATCCGGGGATGCCCCTCAAGGATATGGTTGGTGTACCTTGAGTCGCCTATCACCGCCTAATTGGGTGAGATGGGTCGAGGATAGGTCGGCACCTGTGCGTAAACATGTTTAATATCGGGTGATGAACTATTTTGTTTTTTTGATTATCAGCAGATGTTCAAAGACATAGCAAATCCTACAGACTGCTTTTTTTGGTAACTAAACACGATGATTAAATCCAACAAACTCCTTTTTTGGGTATTATTATAAACACTTGGCGAATCCTATAGCCTACTTTTTGATGTTTTTGTTATTGCAGGATGATTAAACAGACTATGCATCTGTCTAATCTGTTTGTAATAGATTTTGTAATTATCTTAATATATATATATATATATATATATATATTATTTCCTGACTTCAATAGTCAACTCCTTCTTAACTCCGCCAATGCAAATGTATTGCCGGTTCCAAGCCCGGGTAAAGGAGAAGGGGGAAGGTGCGGTACCATGTATTTCTTTTTAACTTTAATCAAATACATTAACATATTATGTTCATTTGTTCTTTTCACTTGCGATACTACAAATGTTGGACGATGCACAACATTTATGTGTAGGATGATTACAGGTCCTAAGTACCCATGTACTGCTATTGATCAACGTTATTACGAAGTCACTGCTTCAACTGAGTTTTGGTAGTGTAGGACAGTATGCGTACATGTTTGCATACTGGCGAACACAGGACAAGTCCGGGAACTCAGGTATGCGCACCCATTTGCATACTTGAGTGGGTTAATTTCTAAAATCGGAAATGTATATTTACATACTCATGAACAAATACATTTATATAACAAGGAATGCAATCTTTGCAAACCGTGGCTATAATGTTCATGAATTGATTCGAGTGAATCAATTAGGATATCTTTAACCAATATCATGGTTATTTTTGTTTTTACCAAGTTTAAGTTGTCCTTGAAGATATAAGACGATATAAATTTTTGTCAGTTTTGAGCCGACGAGTGTATGGACTTTTATTTTCCTAAAAACAAATGTTAAACTTGGTAATTCTCGACTTTTTTTTTTGAAAGGTGAGAATAAAAAAATGATGATTTATATTTCTTTTATAAGAAACCATATGTTTAGCTCTTATCTAGAAAAAACGATGATATTTTTCTTTAATTTTCTTCAAAATAAACATATAAGCCAATTTCAAATACTACGGGGAATTTCTGCAATCATGAGATAACACTTTTAATTTTTCCTCCGTAAAAACCTCCAAAATTCAGTTTTGTTTCACTTATAGGTGGAATACACCATGACGTTAAAGATCAAAAAGAGTACACACCAATATCATTAGTCCCTGTGGTGCCTTATTGATCTTGATTTAATTTTCTTTTGATAAAGAAAGTTCCCATAATTTTATTTTAAATCATTATCTGATTGTCCCTTGAGGTCGTGAAGTTATTGGAGATTTGTTTGCATATTTTCAATGCTTTTGGCTTTAACATATAAATATATTTTCCCTAAAAATAGTCCATGGCTGATGGTAAATTAATATGTATGTATATGGAAACCCTAAAGTCGACATCTTGAACTATCTTAAATAGCAACTCATATTCCGATATTCACCAAACCCTAAAGTGTATATGAAAACCGGAAACACAAAATTTCTATTGGGACCGGTCCTGCAAGAGATCCCCAATAGGGATCGGTCATGTTATACATCCCCAATAGGGATCGGTCCTGCAATCCCATTGATTACTTTCGCAAGTTTACTTCCTTAAACTCATGTAGTTAAACATAGTTTTCTAGGCGTGGAATCAACCTAAAGTTCATTACACAATCTAGTAACAAGTTATAAAGATAATGTCTATGTCGCAATTACGAAGTTCAAAAAATAGACGTTATACTTTGTAATTCAATATACCAAAGTTGTGATACAACTTGTAAATTCTTCTTTGACACTTTGATCATAATGAAATGATCAAGTCTCTTATATTAGAGTTTCACATATATAACATGTTATGTTTTCAATATAAACGACTTGAAAGCAACATAAATAGAAATGAAAACAAGTCAGTCTTGTATTACTAACCTCGAACAAAAGGATGATGTATTCGTTGATGCCGATACGTCTTCAGATTCTTTAGAGTAACAAGAGTTTGTCTCAGCATTTCTAGACTTCCTAGTCTAACCTAGTGAAGTTGACTCTAGTAATCTAATCAAGCGACCTTGAGTTTTGGAACTAAAATATGACAATCAAACTTGACATACCAACGCTTGGTGGCTTCAACCGAGCAATGATCTAACATTTTTATCGTATGTCAAAAAAAATATATTTAAAATCTATATTTCGTGTGTTATTTCATTAGTTAAGTCCATGGAAAAGAAAGAATATAAAGAAGTTTCATGCAACAAGGACTCGAAGAATAACGGGTATAAGTTGTCAAAGTTCTACAAAGTTCAGAAGTTCATCATCAATATTTGAAACCGAATACGAATAAAATTGTATTGGCCGTGAGAGTAGTGCTGAATGTAGATCGGACGAGAAGGTAAGTAGGCATTCCCATCCTCGCATAATGATTGATTTCCTTTCTTAGAGATCACCAGAAATATAAAAAGAGGTTTTAAAAAATAATACAAAAAAACAAATTTTAGCGTCACCATGTCATCTCGTGGTGTAAAACTTCTTTCTTAATTTCTAGTTACGCGCAAGGTGAGTCCTATTTCTAACATCTTTTATATCAATCGGTGAGGCAGAAAAGCCGAGGAAAAATGCTTATTGGTTTCTCTCGAGACCGCATTTTTTATATGGCATTGGTTTAATACGTTACACTCTCATCTCTCGCCTATTAAGCGTAAGAATAAAGTTCTTTTGTATTTCTAAATTCCTATTATTAGTATTTCTAACTTTATGTCCTCATAGCTCATTGGATGCTTGAAATGTTGGAATATTTAGAAGTTGGAATAGGTTTTGTGGGTATAACTATTGTAAACCCTCACAAGACTATAACTCGTCCACTAGGGAAATATAGGGATTTAAAGGCATGTTGCACATGCTAGTGCAACCGTGACTTTAACGAAAATGAGTTGTTGTATTTTGTTTTAGTTAGATAGTTCGATCGAGGATTAGCAAAAGGCATGTGTGGAAGAATTTGATATGTGTATTATTTGCACTAGTTTGATACTCTAATTCATTGATTTCTTGTTTGTTTTTATTTCATTATGCTTTGATTTTGTTTGTTTTTGAGTTTCTTAGGTGTTTTGAAGTTGATTCAACCAAAAGAAAAGAAATGAGCTAATTGCGATATAAAATGAACAAGGAACTCAAGTTCCACAAGTGAAAAAGGCCAAAGATCAAGTTAAAATCGTTTAAAATCTATAATTTCTTACCATCAGCTTGAATAGAATTGAAATACGAAGGTAACACAAAAAGAATGAGGTCATTATGAGGTCGTATGAAGAATTTATGAGAAAACAACGAAGAAAAGAGAAGTTCTAAGAATCAGTGGATGTGGTGTGGTGTGGTCACGTAGGCTTGTTTTAGACGTATTTTTATATAAGAAAAGTTTGTTTTTGAGCCTTTAACAAGTGGTGCTTATGGATACTTGTATCCACCGACTTTAGGTGTTAATTTATACAGAAAACTCTCAATTTTGAGAGGTTATAATCAATGCTTATGGGAGTTTGTATCAGCCGAGTGTGACTCGAAGGGGGCCACTTCCAAAATACGTTTTTGACTTCTAAAATCAATAAAACTTGGTTCCAGTGGGACCTTAAGACTTGAATTTGTGGATCAATATAAGAAGATTTTCAAAACTCTTATATATACACACAGAGAAGGAAAACAAGAAACTAGGGCTTGGAGTTGCGATTGATCGTCACTGAAATGACGAGGGTACCAAGTACAACACAATATTTCCGTACTAACCTAATGCAGAAACACCTTGTATAATCTTACAAAGACAAAATGGAATGACAAGGGTACCAAATATACCACAATCTTTTCGACATCACCCTATATGACACACACCTTGCGTGATCTAGTATGTTAATGTCAATAAAATAGCATCGTGCACTTGGTATATAAAATAAGTATCGAAACCGAACCTAACTATAGGGATCAAACCCAAATATTTTTTATTAACGTACAAGTACAATTAGGGTCTTGTTAACTTGTATACCCGTATACAAGTTAACAGGGGTAAAACTGACTTTTAATTACATCGGAAATGTAAATTGGTTAACAGAATAATAGGTATTTATTATTCTCTATAATTGAGATTTATATTACACTATTACCCTTAGATTATTTTATTCCGTATTAAAGACTCCTAAAAAAGGAATTACCAAAACAGATCACGAAATATACTTTAGCCTCATCTCACTGTTCCTTCATTTTCGTCTTCTTCTTCGCCATTTCTATTACACTGTAATAATCTAAATATTTGATGAATCTTGACTTCCCCATTGATAAATCTTATGGAAAACTCAAAAATCCCAGTAATAAATGAATACAAAGATTTCTTTTTCCTTTTTTTCAATTACTCCAATACTTATGAAACTGAATGATTGCACATATTATACCCAATCCTAAAACATTAGAGTAACAATTGCTAAATCATTCGTTCACCCAAAGGTTAATAGCTTCAATTTTCTCTATGAAGTTGATCTACTGTAAAGGTGCCCGGGAAAATTAAAGGACGCTGATAAGAAGAATTGCAGTCATTAATTATTTATTTTTTTCTTGGGGTTCAAGATAGATCATGGTTTTTTGAACGAAATTGGTTTGAATGATTATAGAAATTAACTAAACAACATGTTATCAATTTGTTCTTGGTGGTCAAGGTTTACTGGTTTAGGTAGAATCGGATTAACTACTGATTTTCCAAAAGTTTTTTTTTTTTTTTTTTTCTTTGTTAGTTTTTAATGGTGTGTCAATTGCATGATAGACGAATGGTTAAAAGAGATGCATATATCTGGCCGTCCAGTCTCATGTAGGGTCCACATAGAAAAATAATAAAAAAAATACTCAAATAGTATCTCTCAACAATAAGGGTACTTGATGGAAAAATTGCACGAGTTAGTAGAACGAGATTGTAGATATGAAAGTTTGCACCAGGTTTACAATTCCAAAAACATATGTTGTATAACAGAGAAAATAACGGGGGCTTATCTTGTATACGGGTATACAAGATAAGAGAACCCGTACAATTATATTATATAATGCGAAAAATAAAGTAAAAGCACACAACATGATTTTGATAATGAAGAAACTACAAATACAAAAAAAAACTCGATTGTGTAAGTTGCGTGGTTCTAAGTTAAAACACACGGTCTATCCAGAACCACTGTTGTTTTTCTACAAAGGGATGGAGAGGTTCATGGTAGTATGGTACTATTAGTAGTCCCGGCCCGTAAGAGGTTCATGATACCAAACACGGCCTTATACCGAATACGGCCTCATAAAAGAGTGTAAAGGAAAAACTGAGGCGGTGGCAACACAAAACTCTCTGCAGAGAGGAAGTGGAGAGAAAAGAAAACATCTAATAAACTTCGTTAACACGAAACCAAAATCTCTGAAGCTCTCTAATGGCGGAAGTAGAAGTACAAAGGAAGCAGATAGAATCAAGTGGAGGAAATTCATCATTTATCGATGCGATAAACTTAAAGAATGCTATGACTGCCAAGCATAAACCAGGTGAAGGTCTTAGACAATATTACCTTCAACATATTCACGATCTTCAGCTTCAAGTTCGACAGAAGTCTCATAATTTAAATCGTCTTGAAGCTCAGCGTAATGATCTGAATTCTAGAGGTAATAATCGAACCGACTTCTCTTTTTAACATCACTACCTAACCCTAATTTGGATTTTTTGTCAAATTAGAGTTTTTTTGGAATAATTGATGTGGTTTTGTGTTTCGTTTAAGTGATTTTACTTGTTTTACACTGAATTCGTGGTTGATTTCACATTTTTTTATCTTCGGTGTTTTTTTTTTGAATTAGGGTTCTGATAGTTAAGTATCTTATCTTTTGATTATCACTGAATTATGTGTAATTATTATGTTTGGATCTTAGAGTTCATGATTAGGAGGGGGTTTTAGAGTATTTTGGATTGAAATTTGGGCTTACTGAGTGTGTTTATTTTTACGACAGTGAGGATGCTTAAAGAAGAGTTGCAGTTGCTTCAGGAGCCTGGATCTTATGTTGGAGAGGTGGTGAAAGTTATGGGGAAATCAAAGGTGTTAGTTAAGGTAAGTTAGTTAGCGACAATGCATGGTTCATGAATGGCGTTTCTCTGGCTTTTTAGTGTTTTTTTTTTTTTTTCCTTATCAGTTCATTTTATGGGGTATCCATCTTGCTATGGTCATCCATCTCCATCTTTCAGCTTTGCTTCTATTTGCTTCCCTTGTTTGTGGATGTGGCATGTTATAGCATGTAAAATGGATTCTATCATTTAAGAAGGGAATAGAGCGGTTTAGATTTTTAATTTATCTTGATAAGAAGTTGTGTAGTATATAGATTGGACTTAAAAAACAGTAATAGCCAGAACTTCAAGATAGGCTAAAGTAGTAATGGTAGCCATAACAGTCTTAACAAAGGTGGATGCGAGATCTAGGTCTACAATACTCAAATCAGATGAGGCCTACATCAGAAAGAAAGATTAAGCTTGCGCAATTCTACAAGTTTTTTTTTTTTTTTTTTTTTCTTCATTTTATCTTAGTATCCTTCCCAAACGAGTAGACTCAAATATCGACTCTGAAGCCATCACACCTAAAGCAACTGTAGCAAGAGACCGGAAGAGTGTAAAAATCATAGAACTACATCCAATTAGAGAGTGCGTTGCAGTTTGCTGACAACATGATTCTGAACATTAGCAGCCATCCAATAGTTTTGTACTATTTGACAAGCCAAAAAGATGATTTGACATAGGATTCAAATATCGTAGATATGGCTTCCACCAGCTGATTAAAAATCTTACATTGGCTTCAACTCAGTATCTCCAGTTTCTCTCTCTTTTTATTCAATCAGCTGATTAAAAATCTTTATGTTAAAGTAGTTATCATGCACAAACCTCTGATTTGTTATATAAAAAGTGTGCCTCTATCGTGTATTAAGCATGCCAAACTAGTTGAGCTGATGATGTGTGTTATGAAAACAGAATTTGAACTCAAATGTGTCTGACATGAAGGTTGCTTGCAATACATGTTTTGTGGCTTTCTTTGTGGTCTCTTATCGTTTGGTATCCAATTCAGCTCTCCGCATGGCAGCTGTGTTTTATAATTTTTACTGGTGAACTGATAATTTTTTCCAGATGTTACATATTTCAATTCAAATTTAAAATACTTTAGTCATGCTCCTTGTGGAGGAATCTGGATGTGCCCTGAATTTATGCTCAATATCTGTTCTGTAGTGCATGCACCCTTTCAGAGTTTTGTTCTGATGGCCTTTTTCCTTGATTACTTTCTTGAATGTAGGTTCACCCAGAAGGGAAGTATGTTGTCGACATTGATAAAAGCATTGACATCACAAAAATTACCCCCACAACAAGAGTTGCTCTTCGTAATGATAGCTATGTGCTCCACTTGGTTTTGCCCAGTAAAGTAGATCCTCTTGTCAACCTCATGAAAGTTGAAAAAGTTCCAGACTCTACATATGACATGATTGGTGGTCTTGATCAGCAAATCAAAGAGATCAAAGAGGTCCTTTTACTTCTAATTTCAGATTTGGTTCATATTTGAACAGTTAGTATGAGGTTTCCTAATGTTATATACATTCTGGTCTAATTTGCTATCAGAATTACTTAAACCAGTTGTGCTTTCTTCTGATCTACAGGTCATTGAGTTGCCAATTAAGCATCCTGAGCTTTTTGAGAGTCTTGGAATAGCTCAGCCAAAGGTAATTCGGTTGTACCAAAGTATTTGTCTGTGCTGTTCTATAGCTTTTTATTGTTCACGTTTTGCCAACTCCTTATTCCCGTTCTTTCTTTATTGTTTGACAGGGAGTCCTGCTTTATGGTCCACCTGGAACAGGAAAAACACTTCTCGCAAGGGCAGTGGCTCATCATACCGACTGTACCTTCATTAGGGTTTCTGGTTCGGAGCTGGTTCAGAAATACATTGGAGAAGGATCTAGAATGGTCAGAGAGCTTTTCGTTATGGCTAGGTATGTCATCATTTTTGTGGAAAGCTTTCAGTCACCTGTATTTTGTACAGCCGACTGTTTGAGATGAAAGTACTAGTTTCTGGTTTTGGTATACCTTCTATTTATATGGCTTGTGTTGTACTGCTCTTTCACAGGGAACATGCGCCTTCAATCATTTTCATGGATGAAATTGACAGTATTGGATCGACTCGTATGGAATCTGGAACAGGTAATGGTGATAGTGAAGTGCAGAGGACCATGCTTGAGCTTCTCAATCAGTTGGATGGATTTGAAGCATCAAACAAGATCAAGGTATACTCAATAGTTCATAGATGCATTGGGCCTTCGTAGGAATTCAATTAATATTTTAGCACAAAGTTTGATATTCTTCTGTGGTGCTTATTTCTTACAACTTAATACTTGATCTTTACAGGTTCTGATGGCTACAAATAGGATTGATATTCTGGATCCAGCACTCCTTAGGCCTGGACGTATTGACAGGAAGATTGAGTTTCCAAATCCTAACGAGGAGGTATGTTTTATGTTCACCTCAAGTAGGGTTCACCTCCGTACCTCTGGGTGAAACTGGTAATTCTGGCAATTCCTGAATAATTGTGATCTGATGCTGTGTTCCTGTTGGGATTCTTAGTTGTTATCACCATTCTACGCCCATCATTCAGTTGTTTGATAATCTTATTAGCAGTAGATGTTTTTTGGTAAATAAACTTTGTAGCTCAGATTGGAAATCTGAAACATTCTTGTAAATAATGTGCTCTAATTCAGTTTTCATGATTTACTCATAGCCAGCGTCTCATGATTTTTGTTTCACATCTTCTTGCTTGTTGTAGTCTCGATGGGATATTTTGAAAATCCACTCAAGGAGAATGAACTTGATGCGTGGAATTGATCTGAAGAAGATAGCAGAGAAGATGGGTGGGGCATCTGGCGCTGAGCTGAAGGTTTGTCATTACCTCGTATTCTCTGTTTTGATAAATTTGTTGCTGTCTACCCCTGTAAATATTATTTGTATCTACCAGTTCACTCAGATCCTTCGTAGTTCATTCTATAGGAACTGTGGAAGCACAATTCTGTATTCTCAAGCAATATCATTATTACCCGTACCTAAGTTCTTATAAGATGTCCTCTCAAAGACATCTTTTATAGATCATTATGTACTGCGATAGAGTTACTCATGATAACCCGCAGAATGAACATCCTTACTGATGTACTCCTATTTTTCAGGCTGTGTGCACAGAAGCAGGAATGTTTGCTCTAAGGGAGAGGAGAGTGCACGTAACACAGGAGGATTTCGAGATGGCAGTGGCGAAGGTAATGAAGAAAGAGACAGATAAGAACATGTCCCTGCGGAAGTTATGGAAGTAGACCTCTTTTACGCTCTCTAAACACGATCTCTCCCCAATGTTTTATTGTATTTCTTTCCAGTGGGATTCAGACATGAGAAAGTTTATCAGAACCGAAATTTGAGGGTGTCTTTTTTTTTTAATCTGACTCATCTGTATCTGACTGATTCTCTCTCAACTCGTCTGAATTTGTTCCAATGTTTAATTTTAAGATCTATGTTTGTTTTAACGTTTTAGTATTTTATTTTGTTTTCTCGTTTTAGTATTTTACGTGTTCCCTCTTACTTGCAATCATTGTTAGTGTTAACTGGTCAGAACTTGAGTTTGGGGAAAATGTTGCACTCTAAAACTAAAACCAGATCAGAAAGAAGTGTTTATGCTAATATACTTCTGCGTTTCTGCGTTCTGAAAAATGATGGTTTGCCGATCTGTTTTGGGATTTCGAAGTTTTTTTTATTCTCCAAAACTTCCATCCCCTTTAAACAATTCCTCGTTGTAGTCAAAAGAAAGTCAGAAAAGCGCCCCCCTTAAAATTTGAATGTTAGCCAATATCATTACCCCCTGTCTTTGTCATTGTGTTCCTCTTTATCTAAAGATTGTATTAGATTCTGTGAGGTGTTCTAATCTGAAACTGAAAAAGTGTGAGTTTCCATTTCGATCTGATCTGAAAACAGAAGTTCATGTCTCTTTGCCAGGTAATCACTGCAAACCCCGTACTTTGCAATTAAGGTTTCTGATGTTGCTGTTCTTTTTTGTTTTCTTATGCACTTTGATATTTTTAGGATTCAAACTCCGTACTTTTGATTTACTTTTCTGCAGTAACATGTTTTGGCTAATTCAAAGGGTTATCTATTCTCTGAGACAATCATATGTCAGGGTTGCCAAATTTGTGATTATTTTTGGTCATATATTTAGGTTTAATGTCAGATGGATTACCCCTTTAGAGCAAGATGCCCAAGTACTATGAAATCAGATGGATTACCCTAAGTACAATTAAATCTGTCAGTAATGGGTTTCTGATCAGTCTCCGTGCCAAATTGGTGATTGTTTTTGTTGATTAGGTCATATATTTAGTTTTTAATCAATACCCCTCTCGGGAGCAGGTTTCTCAAGTACTATGCAATCAGATGCATAATCTGTCAGTAATTTGGTTCTGTTTCCCTCTGAAATATTTTAATTTGTTATGTTGAAATAATCTTCTATATGTAGTAGAAACTGGGATTATCTCCCACCATCTTGTGTTAGTTCAGCTTTATCACTAGATAAATCTAATGCTAGGAAGGAGCAGGCTCATTCCACATTAGATGGCTCTGCTAGTCATGTTTTAAGAGTGACTAACTCCCTAAGTTATAGTCTTTTAAAGAATTACCTATTAGCAAAAAAAAAAAAAAAAATGTAGTGGAAACTAAGATAGAAATAATAATTCCCCTAAAGACTCTAAATACAGTAGTTTATTTTTGTTTTGTAGAATTAGCTTTTTTGAGTTACTTTGCACATGACATGAGTAACAACTGATGGAAAATTTCTTAGTTATTTGAATATGCACCGCAATCGAATAGTTGAGCTTGTTTGTTTCTCAGATCCTGCTCAGCTAGGAGCAAGGAGCGGCAAGCTGAGGAACTCACTGTTAATAGGAGGGAAGAAGTGGATTTTGAGGGGGGAATAAAGTGGGGTGGAATGTGATAGAACCTATTCCTCTATACTAAGAAACCTGTAGACAAATATAAATCTCGATGTGGGCAATCCATTCCCTAAATGGAGTTTCTTTGGTTCTCAAAAAGTGTCTTATTTCTTCCAGAATACAATTGATAAAATCATATTCATATGCAGTTTCTATGTTATCGTGGCGTAATAATATGATCTCTTATTGATATTGATGCATCTTTGCTATTAGAAATAAAATTTCAAATCACTTAGTAAATAGTTTTCAATTATACAGAATCTTTGAATTTACTTCCACCTCACGTGCTCTCCCTTCTCATATCCATTTCTTCCCTCCTATTAACGAAACTCGAATCTCTATTTCTTCCCTCCTATTGACAAAACTCGACTTATTAGTCACTTAAACATAAGTGGAACCAGTGTTTTCTCAGTTTCTCCTAATTTATTGACCCTAGTTCTTAATTCATAAAGCCCCCAGCTCACAAAACGACGCGTAGACAAAAATATTTTTCTGCTGCCAGTGCCACATGTGACACGGTATTACATGTTACCAAAAAACTTTAAACACTGTGTTACATAACTTACATGGTTCCAAAGAAAAATTGTTATCTTTTAGACTAAAAAAAATCATGAGAATATCAGTTTCTAGACTAGATGGTTTCCTTTCCTAGTTCAGCTATGTTTCCCAGTTTAGATGATTTTCTATTCTTAGTCTCAGTGTTGTTTAGGAATCATGGAAGCCTATATAATAACAAGCTCTAGCAGTGAAAAGCACATCCACCAAAGTTTTTTTTTGTTTTTTAAATTAGATTTTGTTGATCACCGGAGCACAGGAGATTGTTTCAAGTCAGCAATTCCATTGCAATCATTCGTCTAACTTTTTGGTTTTTGACTTGTGTTATTAGTACGAGGATCTATGGAGAATCTACCCACAGACATCCTACTCGATATTGTTTCTCGGGTTCCTGCTGAATATGTTTTTGAGTGCAAATTAGTTTGTAAAAGATGGGTAACTCTCATCCGCGGGAGCAGCTTTACTCGTATGCATCTTAGTCGCCAGCTTAACCATCTTTGTGGTGGCGACGATGGCACTGTTACCATATCTGCTAGGGTGGGATCATCTCTCATTTTTGCTTGTCGCATCGAGGATCCCGTCAACTGCAAAGCTTTACTTTTCCATGGACGACAACCGACTAGCACTGATGAGAAATACATTTACCATGAAAATCTGAAAAGGATCCATCATCCTCCTATGCACGATGATCTTATATCTAAACATTTAGTTGGATCCTGCAATGGTTTGGTTTGTGCATTTCAACTACACAATACAATTCTAGATCCAATCTATATTTGCAATCCTCTTACCAGAGAATATACTTATCTTCCTAAACTAGTGGTAAAGAAAGAAGACCTTGGTCCTAGTCGTATATGCCGTATAGTGGACGGAGATGTCAACATGTCTCATCATGTAGCATCTGGATTCGGGTATGCTAGTTCAACCAATGAGTACAAGGTCGTTAGAATCCATTATCTCGAGCATATGGAAGGAAATGTCCAAGTATACACACTTGGCAGTGGTTGTGGGTGGAGAGCGATAGGTAGAGTTTCCGGTAGAATGAATTCGGTGAGGATGGGTACGGGTACCTATGCAAATGATGCTATTTATTGGATTTCGTCCAACAAAGTTGTGGCCTTTGACTTGGCTAAGGAAGAGTTTCGATTTCTGTCCGGCCCTCCTTGTCTGCAAAACCGTAACATTAAAGATATATTTGGACTTGTAGCACTGGGAAGGCATTTGTGTCTTTATCCATATGGATCGCATATGAAAATCTGGTCCTTGATGGGAAGTAGCGACTCAAAGGAGACATGGAATATGGAGTTTGATATAGATTTGGAAGCCGTATTAGCTGGTTCTCATATAAAGAAGTCGAAACTGAGAAAGTTCCAGGCGATTTTACTTACAAAGAAAGGAGAAATCATATTCCTATGTGCTAGTTCTGTGCTATATTCTTATGACACGAAAACCACACTTTTGAAGGTGATCTCCAACAAAGCATCATCTGATAATTTCGAAGATGTCGAAGCAATTGCTCACGTAAATACCTTTGCCTCGTTGGAGGCTATGGGAGAAAAATCAAAGAGATACACAGTTCGCACTCCATGGGATGACGAGTTGGACCGAGTTACACTGGATGAGGAAATTGATATAACGCGTTTCATACTCGGGTCATCAGCAGCATAATGATATTTCCTCTCATTTACTTATTCAAATTTGTGAAGGGACGGCTATTTTATTTGGTGGTTAGTTTAATTAAAACTCTTAGTGAGAGTTCAACCTTGATTTTAATTACATTTAAAGCTTTTTGGACGTTTCGTTTTTTTTCTTCCTGCGACTAGGTTACGCAGGGTGTTAATTTGTCCTATATTTTCCTGGCTAAATTGGGCCTATGAATTACTTCAACCAACCTAAAGAAAAAGATACGGGGTGTCTAAAAGATGGTAAAATACCAAACTAACCCTTAAAGAAATCTTAATTATTCTAACACAAATATAAATAACAAATCAATATCACTTAATTAATAAATACAAAAATCATTAATCAAAACTCTTTTTTTTTTCAAGTTCCATCAAAATCAAAACTAAATCCAAATCAATCACAAACAACAATTGAAATATAATTTCTTTTTGGGTTTTAAAAAAACAACCCAAAAACAAACAATTCAAGTGAGTGAGTTAAATCCCTTTAAACCATTCCTTCTATGAGGTACTCTACAATGATTTACCTCTAAATATTTAAAATTCACTCATCAAATTTTCTGAAAATCCACCCATAATTGGTTTATGTGAGCACCATATTAGTCTTTTTGTGGTAGAAATCGGTTTCTATTGCGAACCTACATAACCCGATTGTGAACATCAACCATAATCGGTTTACGCTAGTGCACACATCAACCGATTCTGGGTTCAAGTTTGGATTTGTAGAGAAATCAAGAATCGGATTATTAGTGCATATACATAATCCAATTGTGACTGTTAAAGGATATTTTTCTTTTTGAAATTATAGTCGTTGGTACTTTCTGTATAGTCGTTGGTACTTTCTGTATATAAAGAGAATACTCTATCATACACTGCCTTATTCAAATAAATCTTTCTCCATTGTTAATTTTTTTTTAATTTGAAGATGTCAAGTCCATCTGTTAGAGCATTGCTCGGTCGAACTCGCATGCGTTGCTATCTCAACCATGTTTGTCAATGTTAGTGATCAAAACTATAAGTCTTGATATCTAGTCTACTATAGCTAAGTCTCGGACTAGGATAGAAAGTGTAGTTGAGCTCAAGAACTCCATGGCAATCATCATACAAGACGAAGAACTACTCAAGGAACTGGTGGAACTTCATCGACTAAAAGGTATGTGGAGACTTGAACTTATCTATCACTCAAAAGTCTATCTACTTTATCTCCTATTTTGAGACAAAAGTCGTTTTACTATATAGACTTTGATTATACACATTTGCTATTTCGAGCCGAGTTTATCTCGCCTATCTATTTCTCGAAATATGTGTTGGTAAGCTTTCGCTTTGGCCAAGTTCATCTTTACCTAGTGACGAAAGTCATGACAAGTTTCAATCACTTTGAAAAATTGCTTACTTTGACGAAAAATAGTTTCTGAATAACAACTATATAATAACGTCCTCTAAGAATGTTTCAATGATTGAAATTGAGAGTTTAGATTATATAACCAATGGTGGATATAAGCATTGTGTGGTAACATATATATGTATAAGTCCCTTTTCTTTGAACCGAAGTTTGCGAACTTTGTTGATCAAGAGAACCGGAACAAGAGCCGTGAACTCAGTCCGCGAACTAGCGGAAGTTCTCAACCCGAGAAAATCTGTTGGAGTTTGAGAACTCCTTCCGGGAACTTAAGTCCGCGAACTAAGTCTGCGAACTTAAGTTGGTTATATCTAAAAACGATTGTTTGTGAACTTATATTTATATTAACTAAGGAATGCAAAATGCAAACCGTGGCTATAAAGTTCATGAACCGATTCGAGTGAATCAAATCATTTTTGCTTCGATTGTGTCTTGTGTAGTTACATAAGATTTCCTTGCAATTGTATAACTCTCTAACTAGTTCATTTGAGTCATTTGAACTAGTTATGGTGAAGAAGAATATGGTTGGTATGAAAGTGCTCATATGGCTAACCATTCGGTTAACTATTGTCGAACCAACAAATGTACATGTTTGGGTACGGTTACACAAACCTAAAATTGTGCATTTCATTTGTGTGTAACAAGCTAAGTTTTCAATCCAACGGTTGAAAGATATTAGCTTGATCTAATCATGTTTTCATCTAACGGTGAATATTGAATGCTTTGTTACTTAGCTAACATTGATTTCAAACCCTGATTTGAAAGACTATATAAGGGAGAACTCTAGCAACTGAGAAACCTAATCCCCACACCTCTTGTGTGATACTAGTTGTATTATCTAGAGTCGATTCTCCTTTAACCTTAGGTTTCTATCGAGACCCTGTAGGTTAACGACTTGAATACTTCATTGGGATTGTGAAGCCAGACTGATACTACTTTCTCGTAGTTGTGTGATCCGATCTTGTCAAGTTTTATCGTACTAAGTACAATCGTAGAAGATTGGCTTGATATTGATTTCTCCGATAGGCAAGATATAAAAGAAGTCACAAACATCTTCGTCTCATCATTTGTGATTCCGCAATATCTTCTTTCGCTAGTCGATTAAGATTATTGTGAGGTGATTGATAATATTAGGTTGTTCTTCGGGGAATATAAGTCCGGTTACCAATTGGTTCTGTTCACCTTGATTTATCAAAAGAAGGAACAAAACTTGTAGGTATTTCTTTGGGACATGTATTTATCTATTACCGTAGACTTTTCGTGTGATACAAATTTGTTTATTAAAGTCTTCGACTTTGGGTCGTAGCAACTCTTAGTTGTGGGTGAGATCAGCTAAGGGAATCAAGTGCGTAGTATCCAGATGGGATCGAGACGTAAGGAGAGCAATTGTACCTTGAATCAGGTGTGAGATTGATTGGGGTTCAACTACGGTCCGGACCCTCACAAGACATCGAACCTCTTCGACTATAAAGTGTCAAACAAATTTCTCCCGAGTCTATATCATTCGTAAGTCACCTTGACGACAAGAATCATATAGAAAATCACAAGGAGTTATCTAATCTCTTGATTTCCTCACATGATCATCAGGATCATCCTAAAACCTGTGGCACTATGAAACAGGAAAAGTTCTCCTCTGTCAAGCATCTTTTGCAGAAGAAGAAAAACAAATCTCATACAAAACCCTTTGTAAAAGAGATTTCCAATAAAATGCATAGTTTACGAAAATCAACAATCAAGGTATTCAAATCTGTGCTAAAAGAAAGAAAGAATGAAGTACATAACTCTTATTTCTTAAAAACAAGACAAAAACAAGGTATAACAAATACTTCGTCCCCTTCAAAGAAGTTACCCAAATCTCGGAAAGGATTGGAACAACTACGATTTGTAATACCGTATTGATGATTCTTGTCTATCCCTCTTAGACAAAAATCATAATCTTCAAGAGGGTTGTGATGAACTATTGTTGTTGTTTTAAGCCTTGAACTGTTTACGTTTTCAAACGTTTTTCTTCTTAAGACCTTTTCTAGAATAATCTTTTCTTTTAGGGTTTTGGTCAAAGGTCTTTTTGGGAATTTATCTCCCTTCCTCAGTTTCTTTTAAAATGAAGCTTTTCTCATTTGCATAAACAATTCATCTATCTTTTCCATCATGTCCTCTTCAAGTCTTTCAAGCAAACAAAGTGATGTTTGGAATGTTCTCTCTCCATCTAAGAAGATAAGGTTTGATTCTTCTGATAATATAATGAGCCCTGATAATCACGGCTCTTCTCTGGACGGGAACATCTCTGTCTCTCATTTTGATAAGCTCTCTTTAACCATGAATCTCGTCTTGGAACAAGTTCGTTCCCTAAAAAGTGAACTTGAGATCTCTTCCAAGAGACTTGAAGAAAAGATGGATAATCTGGAATCTAGAATTGATCTGATCGAAGATGAGCTTGATGAATACAAAGAATATGAGAAGAGTATTCAAAGTAATTGAAATATTTTAAAGGAGTTTACTTTATTTGCCTAGTAAATCTTCTATTTTCTTGTTTTGTTTAGAAGAATAACTGGAGTTCGGAATAGCCATTATTGTGATTACACATAGCTATGTCCAACGTTTTTCATCTTCATGTTTTTAAATTTATTGGTTTAAATTCTAAAATTATTTGAAAGATGATTTTTGCAGTATTAATCTTTATGGTTTTATATTGCAATTTGTTATGGGATATGTGTGTTTGCGTCCGTGAACTGTGATTGTCCCATACCTTGTTAAAAGTTAAGTCCTTTATATGTCGATATGCATGTGTTGATAAAAGAAGGAATGAACTTTTGACATTACAAAAGTTAAGCCTATTATGTCAATTATTGATGATAGATAGGTTAAAATCTTTTGTTTACAAGGATTATGTCTATTGTATGTCATTGTGCAAATGGTGATGGAAAATAGAATGAATCCTTGTTTATTCCACGGTATTTGGTCGACCTCCGATCCACAATTTGTGTATATACTGTGTTGTTCCATAAGGTGTCTTATGTTGAGCTCTATCGACTAAGTTATTCATTGGCTTAGTTGTTGCTCCGTGAGGTACTTTATGTAGAGCATGTTCAACTAAATTAATCATCCTTGTTTGATTATTTAGTTGTTGCTCCGTAAGTTCTCTTATGTCGAGCAAGACCAATTAAATTGATTACTTTTTTGTGGTTAATTTGATTGTGTATTCCGATTAGATTAATTATGGGTTCCCTTATAATTAATCTAATTGAGTATTTTTGAGTCTCCATAAGTTTACTTATGTTGAGCATTTCCGATTAAATTAACCATGGGTTATCTTATGGTTAATTTAATTGAGTATTTTGGATTCAAATTCATACTTGTATGTGATTTTATATGTCCAAACAAATCCTTCTTTTCTTTTGAAATTAAGGTCGCTCTTGTTGTTCCTACAGGAATGACATATTATGGGGGAGAGTTCTTAATTGAACTTGTGCTTAATTGCCAAATCTTTGTGGGGAGTGCGGCTGTGGAATATTATAGGGTTTATCTTGTATCATTATAAACTCCTTGATGAATGCATTTAGCTTCGGCTATATGATTGCATCTAAATAAGATGATATATGCTTTCTTTTGGTCATGAAATGTCTCTTTTGGAAATTTATTAGGATCCCGTTTTCGTACCTTTGCCAATTTTATTGACAAAAAGGGGGAGAATTAATATGTAGTTCACACTACAAATACATATGGTTTTTCGGATTATTATGTAAGGGGGAGTGGTTTCCATGTGAGATGGAGTATTGACTAAGGGGGAGTGATACATATCACCATAGTATTGTTGTGGAAGTTGTGATACAGTTGAACTTTGATACTATATAATGATACTATGACACTGTACAACAATGATTGAGAACTCTTGTTTTCTCGTTGTTATAGCTACGGATTTTCAACAACGATGATGTTGAACTTACAACCTTTGGGATCATTGGAGTACTTGGAAGTGACGAAGATTATGAGTAATGTTGAAGATTAGGCATGTGGAATAGGAGCTACAAAAGTTAATTCATTTATTTTTTGTATTCCATATGTATTGATAGTTTTGTCACTAAAATTGACAAAGTGGGAGATTGTTAGAGCATTGCTCGGTCGAACTCGCATGCGTTGCTATCTCAACCATGTTTTTCAATGTTAGTGATCAAAACTATAAGTCTTGATTTCTAGTCTACTATAGCTAAGTCTCGGACTAGGATAGAAAGTGTAGTTGAGCTCAAGAAATCCATGGCAATCATTATACAAAACGAAGAACTACTCAAGGAACTGGTGGAACTTCATCGACTAAAAGGTATGTGGAGACTTGAACTTATCTATCACTCAAAAGTCTATCTACTCTATCTCCTATTTTGAGACAAAAGTCGTTTTGCTATATAGACTTTGATTATACACATTTGCTATTTCGAGCCGAGTTTATCTCGCCTATCTATTTCTCGAAATATGTGTTGGTAAGCTTTCGCTTTGGCCAAGTTCATCTTTAGCGAGTGACGAGAGACATGACAAGTTTCAATCACTTTGAAAATTGCTTACTTTGACGAAAAATAGTTTGTGAATAACAACTGCTGATAGAAACATTTATGTGTCTATTTTGATCTCAATTATGTGTATTGTTAGTTATCGATTTTATACTTATTTGATTATTTTATGTTTTTGTAGGTATTTTGGAGAAATTGACTTTTGCGGCGAAATTGGCTCGAAAATTGGTATTTGCACCCCCGGAAGGAATTACTGAAGTGACCCAAGAAGTATGTTGGAGACACCCCAGAACATGTGTTAATTACACCCTTCAAATGGATAAGGGGCACCCAGTTGATAGAAGAGAGAAGCCGCGTGAATATTTTTCTCGTAGCTTTAGGTGAAAGAAAAGGGAGATTTAATCGGGTTTAATCAGTCCCTGCTGGGTATTTTTAGGGGAGTTTCGAGTCCCAGAGAGAGGAATCGGGAGTTTGGGGGAACAAACGGAGGTTGCAGAGCCGAGAAGAAGCAGTCCAGAATATCACCTCTGTTGCTGCTGAAGAAGAAGGAGACGAAGAACAATAGACGAACACAAACAGTCGCAGTTCTACAACATCAGAAAACTATCGTTCTTCGACAGTCTTAGAATCTTGTAACAGTGACGTCTATAACACCATTACAGCGTTGCAAATCTCTGTTTTATACAATTTCTTCAATAAAACACCTTTTTGAGCTATGAAGTATATTTTGTGCGTGTTTTTTATATGAGGAGCTAAACCCCATCACTGGGATGACGGAGGAAGCCTTATCATAATTGTTTGGTAACTATAATTGATTCTTTATGACTTTTTGCACTTATTTTAATTGATTTATGATTTTCACTAATTAGTTGTGATTTCGTTTGATGGTGTATGCTTAGACGTAAGAGCTTTTGATACATCATGCTTGTGATTTACATCTAATCTTTTAGAAATCTACTTTTGGCAAAGAAAAAAGTCAACAAAAGAGCTAGAACTGCTATGAGTCATTATATGAACCAATTGAATGTGATTAATGGTGGAATACGAAGTCCTAGTATCTCTTGTTATTGTGACAATTTTGTATATATAGTTTTCTTTATTTTGTTTACAAATCTCAAACCAATCTCTACAAGTCTTTGAACGAACTTTTACTTATCACTCGAAAAACTACATCAACTATATAATAACGTCCTCTAAGAATGTTTCAATGATGGAAATTGAGAGTTTAGATTATATGACCAATGGTGGATATAAGTATTGTGTGGTAACACATATATGTATAAGTCATTTTTCCTTGAACCGAAGTTTGCGAACTTTGTTGATCAAGAGAACCGGAACAAGAGCCGTGAACTCAGTCCGCGAACTGGCGGAAGTTCTCGACCCGAGAAAATCTGCTGGAGTTTGAGAACTCCTTCCGGGAACTTAAGTCTGCGAACTTAAGTTGGTTATATCTAAAAACAATTGTTTGTGAACTTATATTTATATTAACTAAGGAATGCAAAATGCAAACCGTGGCTATAAAGTTCATGAACCGATTCGAGTGAATCAAATCGTTTTTGCTTCGATTGTGTCTTGTGTAGTTATATAAGATTTCCTTGCAATTGAACAACTCTCTAACTAGTTCATTTGAGTCATTTGAACTAGTTATGGTGAAGAAGAATATGGTTGGTATGAAAGTGCTCATATGGCTAACCATTCGGTTAACTATTATTCAACCAACAAATGTACATGTTTGGGTACGGTTACACAAACCTAAAATCGTGCATTTCATTTGTGTGTAACAAGCTAAGTTTTTGATCCAATGGTTGAAAGATATTATCTTGAATCTAATCAGGTTTTCATCTAACGGTAAATATTGAATGCTTTGTTACTAAGCTGACATTGATTGCAAACCCTGATTTAAAAGACTATATAAGGGAGAACTCTAGCAAGTGGGAAACCTAATCCCCACACCTTTCGTGTGATACTAGTTGTATTAGCTAGAGTCGATTCTCCTTTAACCTTAGGTTTCTTCTTGAAAACCAGATTAATGACTTAAAGACTTCATTGGTATTTTGGAGCCAGACCGATACTACTTTCTCGTAGTTGTGTGATCTGATCTTGCTGATTCCATCATGTTGAGTAAAATCGTAACGATTGGCTTGAGATTAATATCTCGGATAGGCAAGATATAAAAGTAGTCACAAACATCTTCGTCTCATCGTTTGTGATTCCACAATATCTTCTTTCGCCGCGTCGATTAAGATTATTATGAGGTGATTGATAATTCTAGGTTGTTCTTCGGGAATATAAATCCGGGTTATCAATTGGTTCATGTTCACCTTGATTTATCAAAAGACGGAACAAAACTCGTAGGTATGTCTGTGGGAGACAGATTTATCCATTATTGTAGACTTTTCTGTGTGATACAAATTTGTTTATTAAAGTCTTCGACTTTGGGTCGTAGCAACTCTTAGTTTTGGGTGAGATCATCTAAGGGAATCAAGTGCGTAGTATCCAGCTGGGATCAGAGACGTAAGTAGCGCAACTGTACCTTGGATCAGTGTGACATTGATTGGGGTTCAACTACAGTCCAGACCGAAGTTAGTTTGTAGTAGGCTAGTGTCTCGTAGCGGCTTAATACAATGTATGTTCAATCTGGACTAGGTCCGGGTTTTTCTGCATTTGCGGTTTCCTTGTTAACAAAATTCTGGTGTCTGTGTTATTTCTATTCCGCATTGTATTTTGTTATATAATTGAAATATCACAGGTTGTGCGTATGATTCAATCAATTGGAGATGCGACCTTTGGTTGTTGATTGGTAATTGATTGATCCTTGAACATTGGTCTTTGGTACCATTCAAGTGATTTCTCTTGTATTCAATTAGACTCGCAGATTTCTATTTGCTTGAAAAAGAATTGAATCAAGAAAGAGAGATATAACTCTTTGATATACTTTATTAAGATTGAGTCTAGTTGACTCTCTTGAAAGTATATTAGAGTTTGTCCATACAGATTGCTAATCGAAATATTGGGTGAGGTTGTTATACCCCCGATTTTTCATTTGGTATCAGAGCAGGCAAACACGTTCAAGACCTTATAAGTATGTGTTTGTAGCGATCTGACTCTATGGACAGAGGTGCTATCTCTATCAACGTACCACCAGTCTTCGATGGCTCTAATTACTTATGGTGGAAAAATGCTATGTGAACTTTTCTTCAAGCACGTGAATTCAGTCATGGGTATATGTTGTTAATGGCTATGATGCTCCCGTTGTGGCAGTTGGAAATGTAAACGTTCCCAAGAATATTGGTGAATACAGCCCTGCCGAGATACTTGCTGCAAAGCAAAATTCCGACAGTTTAAATTCCATCATACATGCCATTACCCCGAATCTTCAGCACCATGTGTCAAATTGCACTAAGTCTAAAGAAGCGTGGGATATATTAGAAACCGTATTGGTAGGTAATACCAGTGAAAAGGAAGCTAGGATTCAAAACCTTAATTCCGATTGGGAAAACCTTCTTATGGCAGATGAAGAAACATTTGATGAGTTTAATCACAAAGGGTCTGAAATTGTTAATGCATCTTTTGCATTGGGTAAGATTATTCCTAAAAAGGACATTGTTATGAAAATTCTCAGATCGATGCCATCTAGATACGATTCTAAGAAGCATGCCATCGTTGAGGGAAATAACCTTGATACACTACCCAGAAATTCCCTAGATGGAAAATTGAAAATTTTCGTCTTGAACTTGAACAAAGAGGGAAACATCAGTTGGTTAACAACCTTGTTGCTGCATCTGATCGTAAGTCTCGACGTTCTAAAGTGACTGACAAAAGAAATGAGAATTGCTTTAATTCGACTCTATCACTGTTTATACAACAGCTTAAGAAAACTCTTAGACAGAGAAAAAGAAAGTCTCAAAAGAAAGCTCAGGCAATCAATAAAAAGGTTCAGAAAAACTATGTTAACAATTCTAGTTTCAAGTGCTATAAAAGTGTTCAAAATACTTCTAATTGTCCTGATACGGAGACGAGCGAGATAACTAAAGCATGTATGGTTATTCTTGACTACTGTCCTGAGGATGATGTCTATGATGGTTCTCTTACTCTATTTGCTGATAACCACGTCTGTCCTCCTAACAGTTCTGATTATTCAATGATAAACAATCTTACTTCCTTAGAAATACTTCATCTGGAATGCCAACTGTATAATTTAAAATTGGAGATGATCAATCGTGATTCTCACAAGACATATCGAACCTCTTCGACTATGAAGTGTCAGCAAATTTCTCCTGAAACTATATCATTCGTAAGTCACCTTGACGACAAGAATCATATAGAAAATCACAAGGATTTATCTAATCTCGTGATTTCCTCGCATGATCATCAGGATCATCCTAAAACCTGTGGCACTATGAAACAGGAAAAGTTCTCCTCTGTCAAGCGTCTTTTGCATAAGAAGAAACAGAAATCTCATACAAAACCCTTTGTAAAAGAGATTTCCAATAAAATGCATAGTTTACGAAAATCAACAATCAAGGTATTCAAATCTGTGCTAAAAGAAAGAAAGAATGAAGTACATAACTCTTATTTCTTAAAAACAAGACAAAAACAAGGTATAACTCTAAGAAAGGAAATCAACCATTAGCAAGGGGTGGGAGTACTCACTCACTTCTCACCCGATCAGCAATTAATATCACTCTCTCATAAGAACCATAGAAACGTCTTCACTCTTCGGTCTTCAAATGTTGATGACGAACTTCTAAACTTCACAAAACTTGACAAATTTTAATTTTTCTACTCAAATTACTTGTTGTTTGGATTTTTCTTTTTAAATTCTTCTTTACCATGGTGGTAGCAAAAATAAACTACAATATTTTTTTTTTTTTTTTTTTTTTTTTTTTTTTTTGATTTTTTTTTTTTTTTTTACATTACAATAAGTGAAAATAAAAATACAAATAATGAAACAACTAACTCCATGGACAAAGGACTTTATCACTCAATTTTTCCACAACTTGTATTGTCTTGATTTTATAAATTTTATTAATTCTCATCCTAATTTCTTTTCTTTGTTGCACATAAACCTTGGACTATATCAATTTTTCTTTCAATATTCTGATGATGCTCCGTTTGTTGACGATGATGTGTTTCTATGGGTCTTGCTGATTGTGAGAGAGAGTGATGCTAACTACAAATCGGTATTTAGAAGGAGTTTTCATCTTTAGACGTCACCCTCATGATTGACAAAAACTAGCACTCAAGAGATCAAAAGTAGTGCTGAAAATGGTGCGAAGTTGGGTAGCTCACCATTCCTACCGGAATTGACGTGCGGTGACACACACTCTAATGACTTTTCTAGAAAGTTGCAAAAATTGAAGGTTGGTGCCTCACTTGATGTAAATTGGGTAGTCTCCACTATGGGTGATCACAATTCTACTACCGAATATCTAACAAAGCACCTAATTCGCCCTCCGGTATGGTTAAATCCAACTTTAACGCTCTAATCAACTAAGAAACCCGATTGCGTTCTCAGTACTTCTAACTTTTGTTATTTCGGTCGATTCTCTATGTAAACATAGCTAGAAGCATGCTAGTGACTCTAAAATCTCTAAAAGTTGGAGGTTTTTAAAAAAAGAGTTTTGAATTTTTTTTTTTTTTTTTTTTTTTTTTTTTGAAAAATTAAAAGATAAAATAAAAGACTAAATGTAAAATTAAAAGATAAAATAAAAGACTAAAAACTCTAAATGCAAATGCACCCCCAAACCTAAATCAAACATTGTCCTCAATGTGTCGACATATAGAAAAATTTTAAACAAAGTCACATACCGAGAGAACTATGCGATAAGAGAAAAGGAAGAAGTTCTAGGATGTCGGAGGAGCAAGGTTGAGCTTCATTAATCAAGGCAAAATCCAACATTCTCAGTGGTGATCATATCGGATTATCACAAAAAATGCACAAGAAGACTCAACCGATTCAAGAAAGAAAAAATTAACAAGTTCTACTGGATTATATACAATGAAGATAATGTACAGAAACATTAACATTCTTACAAATATAACAAAAAAAATGGGCTTTGGTTTATGTGGGAATTTGGTTTATTGGCTTTGGTTTGTTTGGGATTTGGTTTGTATGGGTTTCAATTTGGTTTATGTGGGTTTTGGTTTAAATGGGATTAGTTTTGGTTTGCCGCGGGTTGGGTGAAAATGTAAAGCCCAGGTTGTTTTGCAAAGCCTAGTTGGGTGTGGGCTGAAATCTTTGTGCACAGCCCAGCAGATGAACAAGTGCAGCCCAGATTGAATGGTTGGGGCAGAGCCCAGTTCAAGTGCGGCCCAGGTTATAATGCTAGCCCAGTTCACAGTGGGCTTTGTTTGTGTAGACAGCCCACAAACTCAGGTTACGTGGGCTTCAGTTATGACCAGCCCAGCTATGAAGGTCAAGTTATGTGGGCTGAAGTTATTGCACAACCCAGCTTGTGCAGAGCTCAGCCTTGGGGTCAGTCAGCCCAGCTTTGATTGTGGGCTCCGATTATGCAGAGTGCAAGCCCAGTGGTTGGGCTTGTAGTTGTTAAGCTTAGCTTGGCAAGGTTTGCAGCCTAAAGGAAGTTTAGTCAAGTTTGTGCAGAGCCAGCAGCTCAGGTTTTAAAAAAAAACACAGCACAACTTGCAGCTTTGCAACACAGCACACAGCAAAGATTTGGCAGCTCACAGATTATGCACAGCTTCTTGCAGCTTAGGCTCTACAGGGCAAATGAGTGTGCTTGCTCAAGTCACTCAACCCTCATTCAAATGCCACACACACACAAGTGCTAACCAGAATATAACATACAACAGGGTATCACAAGCAGATGGAGCACAAGGGTTACAAAGCTAGCAGGCTTGTTATCAGCAATTCACAAAACAGATGCATACAAGGTGCGGGTAGCTCCACACTTGTCAGCCGGGGGCTAGCAAGGTGGTAGGTGGCTTAGCATGTCAAGAGGGTAGAGCAATACACTTGGGTACCTCAGCGTAGCTTGAACTCTCACTGTAGGAGTTAAGCTCGGGGCAGCTGGGTTATGCTCGAGCTAAGGCTTCTCGGCCAACGAGTTTACACAGATTCGAACATAATGATGCTTAGCGCACTTTCAATGATGCACAGGGGAGTGAGCATGCGCAGCAGATGCAGAGGCTATGCATAGGCTATGCTCACAACTTGGCTCACCAGGGCAGATGGGTTATGCTCAGGCTAAGGCTCAACAGTGGTCAGTTGTGCTTAGTTTTCGCAAATTTATATGCGCAAACCCTAGATGTTGCAGATTATCTAGCCTATCACGTGAACCAATCTTGGCATCCAACACAGGTTGGCCAACTATCAAGCATGCGATCAGGGGTTGTACTTGTACCACGAGATCATGCGGGTATAGAGTATAACAAACTTTGAGAACTACCAACCGGTTTAGCCACAATGGCTATGTTGTTCGCTCTCCCCGCCTTTCCTCGGGTTGCCTCAGCTTAACAGCTTGCACAAGAAATAGAGAGTTGCACAGCAGGGTAGGATGCACCTGTGGCTCAATTGAAAGGGTTAGCTCTTCCGAGGTTTAGGTGACCACTAACACTAAGTGAAAATGCGAGATGGGGTATGGGTAATAATGCAAGTGATTACAAATAAAAGTTGAAGCTAAGTTAAGCAAAAATGCAATGGTATAATGAACACTATGCAAAGGATGATTCAGAGAAAGTAAAAATTGTGACTAAATGCAAGTGATTAAAACAAGTTACAAGTTCAGATGCAAGGATGCAAAGAAATGAAACTAAGTTGTACTAATCAAGACTAAAAGCAAAAAAAAAAAAAAAATGTAAAGTGAATGTACAGAGATGAAATGAACTCAGTTAAGACAGCAATTTATCAACTTAGCACACGCCAAGTCCCCGGCAACGGCGCCAAAAACTTGGTAGGCCTCGAAAGTGTATGAAAATTATGACCTACATGTTATACCGCAAGTGCACGGCATCTATCGGAGACGCGGCAAGTACGGGTCGATCCCACAAGGACTTGTGGTGCTCTGAAATTGATCAAGGGCTTAATTATACTGAATTCTAACAAATGTAAGTAACAACAGATGATTTGTTGCCGATACGGCTGAGATGTAGTGACAATGAACCTAAACTAAGGTAAACAGTGATAAAAGGGTGCTTGGGTCTTCATTCCACCACTAAATTCCTAGTATGTGTTCGACTAGATTGAGTTTTCTTGTTCCTATGGCAGTTGAGGATAGACTGTCACTTCCACCACTTAACTAAGGAGTTTCACCTTGTAATCCTGCAATATCAGCTGAAGTTACTAACCCGGAGCACTGGTTGTCTAATTAAGCACAACTTGAGTCAAGGGAATTAGCATTAGGGCCTAAGGGTTGGTGCAATACAACAACACAGTTGTAGTCTAACTACAATGGATATATAATTTAAAGTATCCATTGTGAGAGTAAAGTGTTGGGTATTAGAATTGAAGATTCTCTTTATGATTAAGCACTCAAGATAACCCAACAGAGTTTAATACATAGTCAGGGAATTAGGGTTTCACTGAAACCCTAGCAACTAAATTAAAACATGAAAAACAGAAATTAAATCTACAAGGATGCTCTGGCTAATCCAGGCATCCGTAAAATCATCTTCTGCCTCTTCTATTTATACATGCACATGAAAACTACCAAACCCTAATTCCCAAAATCGAAATAAAAATTAAAATAAACTGCAACCACTCTCACCCATACTCTCTGATCGTCTCTCCTCTTGTCTATTCTCCTCCGCAACTCCATGCTTCGGTTGTAGTGATGAAAACCCTAGTTTTTAGTTTTTCTCTGTTAGCTTCTAGGGTTGGAGAAGCTAAGAAAGAGAAAACTAAATCTAGAGAGGGGTGCGGCGTTTGATGGGGTTGTTGGTAGATGGTGATGGTGTGTCGGGGTAAGGTAAGGTGGTGATGGAGGTGGAGGAGCAGAGCTCGCTCCGTGGAGAGTGACGGAAGAGGAGAAGAAAGAGAAGAAGAAGAGAGGAATGGTTGCTCGAGTGGGGGTATAGGTGTATGGGTCAACCGGTGTTGGCGGTGCATCGAAGATTGATGGAGAAGGCCTCGCCGAGCGTAGGATCTCGGGAGGAAGATCCGAACTACTCGAGGATGACTCGGGGCGATTTGGTGTGGAGCGGGGACATCGAGAGAGGATGCGAGCGATGGAGCGACCGTTGGATGCATGGAGGGGCGAGATCTCAACGGCTCGGGATGAGCGGGTTCGGATCCGGGTCGTGGGTAGCTCTAGCCCAAGTCTTCCTTGTTGGGTTACAACCGATTTGCGCGCGGCTTTGGCTATCTTGCTCCATAGATGTTTGACTCAATTCTTCGCTCCTTGGCTCCTCGATTCTCCGAGCTTTATTTATTGCCTAAAAACACAAAATTAATTAATACAAATATTTATTCTTGAAAACAAAGAAAACACGAACTGGGATAATATCTCGATTTCTAAGCGCAAAAAGATGAGTAAAATGCCAATAAAACGGTGTATAAATATGCACTATTTGGCACTCATCAAATACCCCAAACTCGAATTTTACTTGTCCTCAAGTGAAACAGAAATGAAGAAACCCTAACTATACCCCTGTCGCAGGTCTCTCGAATGCATTTAGCGTATGCACTAAGCCTTTAAACCCCTAGGTGTCCCTAGTGGACGAGTTGTAGTCTCGTGAGGGTTTACCAGAGGTGTACCCACAAAACCTTCTCCAACTTCGAGTGTAAAAAGAGTCTCAAGCATCCAAAAAGCTATGAGGACATAGAGTTTCGCATGCTAGTAACAGGAAGTTAGAACTACCAAAGAACGCCTTCTCATCCTTAAGTGTTGAGCGAGAAGTAACCATACCATATGAAAGAATTCGGATTCGATTGTGATCATAAGTCTCAACTTCACGCCTCACCATTAGGGTTTTATGATAATTGCACTCAAAAAGATCGCTTTTAGTCTCTCATGTGTGCGAGCAGAATAAAGAGAGAAATCCTGCACACGTTGTAGGTAAGAAGGATAACCTTCCGAAATAAAATCGGAGACTCCACGAAGTGTGGACAAAAAGAATCTTTTTCTGATGATCTCTAAGAAAGGAAATCAACCATTAGCAAGGGGTGGGAGTACTCACTCACTTCTCACCCGATCAGCAATTAATATCACTCTCTCATAAGAACCATATAAACGTCTTCACTCTTCGGTCTTCGGTCTTCAAATGTTGATGACGAACTTCTAAACTTCACAAAACTTGACAAATTTTAATTTTTCTACTCAAATTACTTGTTGTTTGGATTTTTCTTTTTAAATTCTTCTTTACCATGGTGGTAGCAAAAATAAACTACAATATTTTTTTTTTTTTTTTTTTTTTTTACATTACAATAAGTGAAAATAAAAATACAAATAATGAAACAACTAACTCCATGGACAAAGGACTTTATCACTCAATTTTTCCACAACTTGTATTGTCTTGATTTTATAAATTTTATTAATTCTCATCCTAATTTCTTTTCTTTGTTGCACATAAACCTTGGACTATATCAATTTTTTCTTTCAATATTCTGATGATGCTCCGTTTGTTGACGATGATGTGTTTCTATGGGTCTTGCTGATTGTGAGAGAGAGTGATGCTAACTACAAATCGGTATTTAGAAGGAGTTTTCATCTTTAGACGTCACCCTCATGATTGACAAAAACTAGCACTCAAGAGATCAAAAGTAGTGCTTTGAAAATGGTGCGAAGTTGGGTAGCTCACCATTCCTACCGGAATTGACGTACGGTGACACACACTCTATGACTTTTCTAGAAAGTTGCAAAAATTGAAGGTTGGTGCCTCACTTGATGTAAATTGGGTAGTCTCCACTATGGGTGATCACAATTCTACTCACCGAATATCTAACAGACCTAATTCGCCCTCCGGTATGGTTAAATCCAACTTTAACGCTCTAATCAACTAAGAAACCCGATTCGTTCTCGGTACTTCTAACTTTTGTTATTTGGTCAGATTCTCTATGTAAACATAGCTAGAAGCATGCTAGTGACTCTAAAATCTCTAAAAGTTGGAGGTTTTTACAAAAAGAGTTTTGAATTTTTTTTTTTTTTTTTTTTTGAAAAATTAAAAGATAAAATAAAAGACTAAATGTAAAATTAAAAGATAAAATAAAAGACTAAAAACTCTAAATGCAAATGCACCCCCAAACCTAAATCAAACATTGTCCTCAATGTGTCGACATATAGAAAAATTTTAAACAGTCACATACCGAGAGAACTATCTTTGATAAGAGAAAAGGGAAGAAATTCTGGGATGTCGGCGGGGAGCAAGGTTGAGCTTCATTAATCAAGGCAAAATCCAACATTCTCAGTGGTGATCATATCGGATTATCACAAAAAATGCACAAGAAGACTCAACCGATTCAAGAAAGAAAAATTAACAAGTTCTCTTTCGGATTATATACAATGAAGATAATGTACGAAACATTAACATTCTTACAAATATAACAAAAAAATGGGCTTTGGTTTATGTGGGAATTTGGTTTATTGGCTTTGGTGTGTTTGGGATTTGGTTTGTATGGGTTTCAATTTGGTTTATGTGGGTTTTGGTTTAAATGGGATTAGTTTTGGTTTGCCGGCCCAGGTTGGGTGAAAATGTAAAGCCCAGGTTGTTTTGCAAAGCCTAGTTGGGTGTGGGCTGAAATCTTTGTGCACAGCCCAGCAGATGAACAAGTGCAGCCCAGATTGAATGGTTGGGGCAGAGCCCAGTTCAAGTGCAGCCCAGGTTAAAATGCTAGCCCAGTTCACAGTGGGCTTTGTTTGTGTAGACAGCCCACAAACTCAGGTTACGTGGGCTTCAGTTATGCCCAGCCCAGCTATGAAGGTCAAGTTATGTGGGCTGAAGTTATTGCACAGCCCAGCTTATGCAAGCCTTAGCTTGTGCAGAGCTCAACTTTTGGTCGGTCACCCAGCTTTGATTGTGGGCTCGATTATGCGAGTGCAAGCCCGGTGGTTGGGCTTGTAGTTGTTAAGCTTTTAGCTTGGCGGGTTTGTAGCCTAAAGGGGAGTTTAGTCAAGTTTGTGCGAGCCGCCAGCTCGGGTTTTAAAAAAACACAAGACAACTTGCGGCTTTGCAACACAAAGACACAAGAAAGATTTGGCAGCTCGCAGATTATGCACGCTTCTTGCAGCTTAGGCTCTACAGGCAAATGAGTGTGCTTGCTCAAGTCACTCAACCCTCATTCAAATGCCACACACACACAAGTGCTAAACGAGAATAGAACATACAAAGGGTATCACAAGCAGATGGAGCACAAGGGTTACAAAGCTAGCAGGCTTGTTATCAGCAATTCACAAAACAGATGCATACAAGGTGCAGGGTAGCTCCACACTTGCTGCTTCAGGGGGCTAGCAAGGTGGTAGATGGCTTAGCATGTCAAGAGGGTAGAGCAATACACTTGGGTACCTCAACTGTAGCTTGAACTGTCAGCTGTGGGGCCGGAGTTAAGCTCAGGGCAGCTGGGTTATGCTCAGGCTAAGGCTTCTCGGCTAACAAGGTTTACACAGATTCGAACATAATGATGCTTAGCGCACTTTCAATGATGCACAGGGGAGTGAGCATGCGCAGCAGATGCAGAGGCTATGCATAGGCTATGCTCACAACTTGGCTCACCAGGGCAGATGGGTTATGCTCAGGCTAAGGCTCAACAGTGGTCAGTTGTGCTCAGTTTTCGCAAATTTATATGCGCAAACCCTAGATGTTGCAGATTATCTAGCCTATCAGGTGAACCAATCTTGGCATCCAACACAGGTTGGCCAACTATCAAGCATGCAATCGGGGTTGTACTTGTACACAGATCATGCAGGTATAGAGTATAACAAACTTTGAGAACTACCAACCTGGTTTAGCCACAATGGCTATGTTGTTCTGCTCCTGCCTTTCCCTCGGTTGCCTCGGCTTAACGGCTTGCACAAAGAAAGCGAGTTGCACAAAGACGGGTAGGATGCACCCTTTGGCTCAATTGAAAGGGTTAGCTCTTCGAGGTTTCGGTGACCAGCTAACACTAAGTGAAAATGCGAGATGGGGTATGGGTAATAATGCAAGTGATTACAAATAAAAGTTGAAGCTAAGTTAAGCAAAAATACAATGGTATAATGAACACTATGCAAAGGATGATTGAGAGAAAGTAAAAATTGTGACTAAATGCAAGTGATTAAAACAAGTTACAAGTTACAGATGCAAGGATGCAAAGAAATGAAACTAAGTTGTACTAATCAAGACTAAAAGCAAAAAAAAAAAAAAAAAAAATGTAAAGTGAATGTACAGAGATGAAATGAACTCAGTTAAGACAACAATTTATCAACTTAGCACACGCCAAGTCCCCGGCAACGGCGCCAAAAACTTGGTAGGCCTCGAAAGTGTATGAAAATTATGACCTACATGTTATACGCAAGTGCAGCGTCTATCGGAGACGCGGCAGCACGGGGGTCGATCCCACAAGGACTTGTGGTGCTCTGAAATTGATCAAGGGCTTAATTATACTGAATTCTAACAAATGTAAGTAACAACAGATGATTTGTTGCCGATACGGCTGAGATGTAGTGACAATGAACCTAAACTAAGGTAAACAGTGATAAAAGGGTGCTTGGGTCTTCATTCCACCACTAAATTCCTAGTATGTGTTCGACTAGATTGAGTTTTCTTGTTCCTATGGCAGTTGAGGATAGACTGTCACTTCCACCACTTAACTAAGGAGTTTCACCTTGTAATCCCGCAATATCAGTGAAGTTACTAACCCGAGCATCGGTTGTCTAATTAAGCACAACTAGTCAAGGAATTAGCATTAGGGCCTAAGGGTTGAGCTGCAATACAACAACACAGTTGTAGTCTAACTACAATGGATATATAATTTAAAGTATCCATTGTGAGAGTAAAGTGTTGGGTATTAGAATTGAAGATTCTCTTTATGATTAAGCACTCAAGATAACCCAACGAGTTTAATACATAGTCAGGAATTAGGGTTTCACTGAAACCCTAGCAACTAAATTAAAACATGAAAAACAGAAATTAAATCTACAAGGATGCTCTGGCTAATCCAGGCATCCGTAAAATCATCTTCTGCCTCTTCTATTTATACATGCACATGAAAACTACCAAACCCTAATTCCCAAAATCGAAATAAAAATTAAAATAAACTGCAACCACTCACCCATACTCTCTCGATCGTCTCTCCTCTTGTTTATTCTCCTCTCGCAACTCCATGCTTCGTTGTAGTGATGAAAACCCTAGTTTTAGTTTTTCTCTAAGTTAGCTTCTAGGGTTGGAGAAGCTAAGAAAGAGAAAAACTAAATCTAGAGAGGGGTGCGGCTGTTGGGGTTGTTGGCTGTGGTGATGGTGTGTCAGGGTAAGGTAAGGTGGTGATGGAGGTGGAGGAGCAGAGCTCTGCTCTGTGAGAGTGACGGAAGAGGAGAAAAAAGAGAAGAAGAAGAGAGGAATGGTCTGCTCGAGTGGGGGTATAGGTGTATGGGTCGCTTCGGTGTTGCACGGGTGCATCGAAGATTGATGGAGAAGGCCTCAGCGAGCGTAGGATCTCGGTGAGGAAGATCTGAACGGCTGAGGATGACTCGGGGCGATTTGGTGTGGAGCAGGGACATCGAGAGAGGATGCGAGCGATGGAGCGACCGTATGATGCATCTGGGCGAGATCTCAACGGCTCGGGATGAGCGGGTTCGGATCCGGGTCGTGGGTAGCTCTAGCCCAAGTCTTCCTTGTTGGGTTGCAACCGATTTGCATTGCGCGCGGCTTTGGCAATCTGGCTCCATAGATGTTTGACTCCATTCTTCGCTCCTTGGCTCCTCAGATTCTCCGAGCTTTATTTATTGCCTAAAAACACAAAATTAATTAATACAAATATTTATTCTTGAAAACAAAGAAAACACAGAATCTGGGATAATATCTGATTTCTAAGCGCAAAAGATGAGTAAAATGCCAATAAAACGGTGTATAAATATGCACTATTTGGGACTCATCAGTTTGCGTCCGTGAACTGTGATTGTCCCATACCTTGTTAAAAGTTAAGTCCTTTATATGTCGATATGCATGTGTTGATAAAAGAAGGAATGAACTTCTGACATTACAAAAGTTAAGCCTATTATGTCAATTATTGATGAGAGATAGGTTAAAATCTTTTGTTTACAAGGATTATGTCTATTGTATGTCATTGTGAAAATGGTGATGGAAAATAGAATGAATCCTTGTTTATTCCACGGTATTTGGTCGAACTCCGATCCACAATTTGCGTATACTGTGTTGTTCCATAAGGTGTCTTATGTTGAGCTCTATCGACTAAGTTATTCATTGGCTTAGTTGTTGCTCCGTGAGGTACTTTATGTAGAGCATGTTCAACTAAATTAATCATCCTTGTTTGATTATTTAGTTGTTGCTCCGTAAGTTCTCTTATGTCGAGCAAGACCAATTAAATTGATTACTTTTTTGTGGTTAATTTGATTGTATATTCCGATTAGATTAATTATGGGTTCTCTTGTAATTAATCTAATTGAGTATTTTTGAGTCTCCATAAGTTTACTTATGTTGAGCATTTCCGATTAAATTAATCATGGGTTCTCTTATGGTTAATTTAATTGAGTATTTTGGATTCAAATTCATACTTTTATGTGATTTTTTATGTACAAAGAAATCCTTCTTTTATTTTGAAATTAAGGTCGCTCTTGTTATTCCTACGGGAATGACATATTATGGGGGAGGGTTCTTAATTGAACTTGTGCTTAATTGCCAAATCTTTGTGGGGGAGTGCGGCTGTGGAATATTATAGGGGTTATCTTGTATCATTATAAACTCCTTGATGAATGCATTTAGCTTCGGCTACATGATTGCATCTAAATAAGATGATATGTGCTTTCTTTTGGTCATGAAATGTCTCTTTTGGAAATTTCATTAGGATCCCGTTTTCGTACCTTTGCCAATTTTATTGACAAAAAGGGGGAGAATTAATATGTAGTTCACACTACAAATACATATGGTTTTCGGATCATTATGTAAGGGGGAGTGGTTTCCATGTGAGATGGAGTATTGACTAAGGGGGAGTGATACATATCACCATAGTATTGTTGTCGAAGTTGTGATACGGTTGAACTTTGATACTATATAATGATATTGTGACACTGTATAACAATGATTGAGAACTCTTGTTTTCTCGTTGTTATAGCTACTGATTTTCAACAACGATGATGATGAACGTACAACCTTTGGGATCACTGGAGTACTTGGAAGTGACGAAGATTTCGAGTAATGTTGAAGATTAGGCATGTGGAATAGGAGCTACAAAAGTTAATTCATTTATTTTTTGTATTCCATATGTATTGATAGTTTTTTCACTAAAATTGACAAAGTGGGAGATTGTTAGAGCATTTCTCGGTCGAACTCGCATGCGTTGCTATCTCAACCATGTTTGTCAATGTTAGTGATCAAAACTATAAGTCTTAATTTATAGTCTACTATAGCTAAGTCTCGGACTAGGATAAAAAGTGTAGTTGAGCTCAAGAAATCCATGGAAATCATCATACAAGACGAAGAACTACTCAAGGAATTGGTGGAACTTCATCGACTAAAAGGTATGTGGAGACTTGAACTTATCTATCACTCAAAAGTCTATCTACTCTATCTCCTATTTTGAGACAAAAGTCGTTTTGCTATATAGACTTTGATTATGCACATTTGCTATTTCGAGCCGAGTTTATCTCGCCTATCTATTTCTCGAAATATGTGTTGGTAAGATTTCGTTTTGGCCAAGTTCATCTTTACCTAGTGACGAAAGTCATGACAAGTTTCAATCACTTTGAAAATTGCTTACTTTGACGAAAAATAGTTTGTGAATAACAACTATATAATAACGTCCTCTAAGAATGTTTCAATGATTGAAATTGAGAGTTTAGATTATATGACCAATGTTGGATATAAGCATTGTGTGGTAACACATATATGTATAAGTCATTTTTCCTTGAACCGAAGTTTGCAAACTTTGTTGATCAAGAGAACCAGAACAAGATCCGTGAACTCATTCCGCGAACTAGCGGAAGTTCTCGACCCGAAAAAATCTGCTGGAGTTTGAGAACTCCTTCCGGGAACTTAAGTCTGCGAACTTAAGTTGGTTATATCTAAAAATGATTGTTTGTGAACTTATATTTATATTAACTAAGGAATGCAAAATGCAAACCGTGGCTATAAAGTTCATGAACCGATTCGAGTGAATCAAATCGTTTTTGCTTCGATTGTGTCTTGTGTAGTTATATAAGATTTCCTTGCAATTGAACAACTCTCTAACTAGTTCATTTGAGTCATTTGAACTAGTTATGGTGAAGAAGAATATGGTTGGTATGAAAGTGCTCATATGGCTAACCATTCGGTTAACTATTATTCAACCAACAAATGTACATGTTTGGGTACGGTTACACAAACCTAAAATCGTGCATTTCATTTGTGTGTAACAAGCTAAGTTTTCGATCCAACTGTTGAAAGATATTAGCTTGAATCTAATCAGGTTTTCATCTAACGGTGAATATTGAATGCTTTGTTACTAAGCTGACATTTGCAAACCCTGATTTGAAAGACTATATAAGGGAGAACTCTAGCAAGTGGGCAACCTAATCCCCACACCTTCCGTGTGATACTAGTTATATTAGTTAGAGTCGATTCTCCTTTAACCTTAGGTTTCTTTTTGAAAACCAGGTTAACGACTTAAAGATTTCATTGGGATTGTGAAGCCAGGCCGATACTACTTTCTCGTAGTTGTGTGATCTGATCTTGCTAATTCTATCGTGTTGAGTACAATCGTAACGATTGGCATGAGATTAATATCTCCGATAGGCAAGATATAAAAGTAGTCACAAACATCTTCGTCTCATCGTTTGTGATTCCACAATATCTTCTTTCGCCGCGTCGATTAAGATTATTATGAGGTGATTGATAATACTAGGTTGTTCTTCGGGAATATAAGTCCGGATTATCAATTGGTTCCTGTTCACCTTGATTTATCAAAAGACGGAACAAAACTCGTAGGTATTTCTGTGGGAGACAGATTTATCTATTATTGTAGACTTTTCTGTGTGATACAAATTTGTTTATTAAAGTCTTCGGGCTTTGGGTCGTAGCAACTCTTAGTTTTGGGTGAGATCAGCTAAGGGAATCAAGTGCGTAGTATCCTGCTGGGATCATAGACGTAAGGAACCACAACTGTACCTTGGATCAATGTGATATTGATTGGGGTTCAACTACAGTCCAGACCGAAGTTAGTTTGTAGTAGGCTAGTATCCGTAGCGGAACAAAACTCAAAACTAGGTTAGATTATTATGAGGTGACTGATAATACTAGGTTGTTCTTCGGGAATATAAGTCCGGATTATCAATTTGTTCATGTTCACTTTGATTTATCAAAAGACGGAACAAAACTCTTAGGTATTTCTGTGGTTGACAGATTTATCTATTATTGTAGACTTTTCTGTGTGATACAAATTTGTTTATTAAAGTATTCGACTTTGGGTCGTAGCAACTCTTAGTTTTGGGTGAGATCAGCTAAGGGAATCAAGTGCATAGTATCCTGCTGGGATCAGAGACGTAAGGAGCGCAACTGTACCTTGGATCGGTGTGACATTGATTGGGGTTCAACTACAGTCTGTGCCGAAGTTAGTTTGTAGTAGGCTAGTGTCTCGTAGCAGCTAATCTGATGTATGTTCAACTGGACTAGGTCCCGGGTTTTTCTCGCATTTGCGTTTCCTCGTTAACAAAATTCTCGGTGTCCGTGTTATTTTTATTCTCGCATTATATTTTTATACAATTGAAATATCACAGGTTGTGCGTTTGAATCAATCAATTGGAAATTCGACCTTTGGTTGTTGATTGGTAATTGATTGATCCTTGAACATTGGTTTTTGGTACCATTTAAGTGATTTCTCTTATATTCAATTAGACTCGTAGATTTCTATTTGCTTGAGAAAGAATTGAATCAAGAAGGAGAGATATAACTCTTTGATATACTTTATTAAGATTGAGTCTAGTTGATTCTATTGAAAGTATATTAGAGTTTGTCCATACAGATTGCTAATCGAAATATTGGGTGAGGTTGTTGTACCCCCGCTTTTTCACCATCATCATCAACTACCAATTCAATCGAATACATACTTAAAAGATGCAAGCGAACAACCAAATCAATTGTGGAAATGGAAGAAGAGATACGAAAAAGAAGCGAACAAACAACTACAAACGCGACTTCATCTTCATCACCTAACAAATATATTAATGTAATGGATGAAGTGTTAAGAAAACAAATAACTACAAAAGAAACCATATCATCGTCATCGGCTTCGACAAAATATGAAGAGAAACTCAAGGCAAAGAAACGAAGTCAAGAGCAATTCTAACTAAGGGAAAGAATGAAGGATGTTGATGAAGAGACTGAATGGGTTAAATTTTATTACATAGTCAAGGATCTTCCCAAAGAACATCAAGATGAGAGTATATTTTGGCTTCAAGTTGGTTGGGGTCCTTTCGTTAAAAAGACGAGAAAGAGACCACGCTATAATTATGAACCAACCCACATTTTTTCAAGGACGAATCATGTTAGGAAATTATGCCTCAAGTACAACGAAATTCTCTCTAGACACAAGGGAGACAGGTTCGCGGCACAGGATGAATATACCGCTTGGAGAGGAGAGCGGTTTTATCATTTCGAAGCTGCATTGATAGTTGAAGCTCACACTAAGAAATAGAACCGTCCTGGTTTCTATTTTAAGAGTTTATGAAAATTAGAAATGATCCACAATCGGATTACATAATCATCCATAAAGACCGATTCCTAAATAAACTCGGATCATGTTAAACCATATGTAGTCCGACTATTTAGTTAAAAATTGTGTGTTCTTCTGTAACTTTTTCTTCCCAAAATCGGATTATATTATCTTCCAAAAAGACTGATTCTGAAAGAATCCCAGTCAAGTTTTGTTCAGAATCGATTTATAATAGTTCCTTCGTAAACCGATCCTTGATTGAAATCAGAATCGGTTTATAACAGTAAACTGATTCTGAAAAAGCTGTAGCAAACTACCTCAAAAATCGGACTTTAAAAACGTATTAGAAGGCCGATTACGTTACAAATTTCATGAGTCTAACGTACCCAAAAAAAGAAAAATCACTTTCATTCGTTAAGCTTGGTTTGGTTTGCAACATATAATATATGAAAGCGACAAAATATAAGCATCTGATAGTTCAAGTTCTTAACAAAAGGAAAATACTCATTCCAACACTTGGAGACCCTTTAATTGATCCGGCTCGACCAACTCTTCCCAACGCCTCATGTTGGGCTCGTATTTTTCTAGCCATTTCTTAGTGAGCTCTGCGTCATAATGAAACCTCCACAGCGGTGGTAATGGACAATCTTCACGTAACCTGAGACCTATATAATGTATGTTGTTAGGGTTGAATAAAACAATTTTCGGATGCTTAAGCGATTTATCCCAAATGGTGTACTTGGGGGCGTATGTATAATATGTTCCCTGACCAAATAAATGAACAACGCAACTCCACGTTTTTTCCAGAAGATGGCCACATGGAGGCATGCTCATCCAATACTCTGGGTAATTGGTTTATTCCCCTTTGTCCCTTGAACACTAGCAACCATTTCATCAAATCTCACTTCTTTATCCTTTCTTGATCCTTCCTTCATCATCAAAATGTAAAAATCCTTGTCTTCTTGTAGGCGTAAGGCCATCGTCTTTCTAAAATATTGACATTGGGTTAGGTTCTCATCGTCCGCCAAACTTATATGACCTATTTGTTCCGACGCAACATGGTAACCACAATTCCCATCTGCATCCATATCGTCGGTAGATAACACATAGGGCTTAATGAATTCAGGAAGTTTCGAATAATACTCCTCGAATATGGTGTAACACATTCGATGGGGTCTACCTCGTTCATTCCTAGGCGTGCTTCCATTACCAAGAGCGTCCCTTAGAGTCACCACATAACCCATTTGTCTTGCTTGTCCCTTCCATGCACGTATCCTTGATACTCGTGTTGTACTCGCTTGAATCTCTTGAGAAGGAACGATTAGATCGTTTGGCTCATCGTTTATTGTTGGTGCTTAACATTCTTGAGAAGGATCGATTGGAACATTGGTCTTGGCTTGTGCGTTACTTGTTCCGCTTCCCCCCTTCTTTGGTCGACCCCTTTTCTTTGGAACATGCGCCTTTTCATATTTAGATTATTCATACTCATGTTGAGAAAAGTTTCTTTTATGAATCAATAACGGGTTTCTTCCGGTACTTATTGCAACTTAAACTCTTTCCTTTATTCCTTCCTATCCATGTTGGTAGGTGGTCTACCCGTGGCGGTAGCACCGTTGGTTCTCCTACCTGTACCATATGGGGGTTAGCGGCTAGTTTTAATTCGTACATCAAAACTTTTCGTCCCAAACCATCCTTTTTTGCGAATTTCTCGATGAGTTCTTTTCCAATATCCGTGTCCACAAAGGATTAGAGTGGTTCTTCGGTTGGGGGTGGTTTGAAAGTTAGTTGCTTCCAAAACGGATCAATGATTACAAAAGAAATTCCTTGATGGTACCTCGCAATCATGTGACGAGGCGGAAATCCCAAGGCCATCATCGTCATACATGAACATACAATTCTTCTTCTCCCCATCTCCTTTTCCACATAATATTTGTAATCCTTCATCACAAAAATGATTTCCCGGTGAGACACCCTATAGTTTAAACTCTAATCAACCAATGGTAATCCTTGTAGCTTGTGATGATTTTCATCCTACTCTCTTCCATTTGCGCAGTTATCTTGATGATATCATCCTTGGTATATTCATGGATAGCTTCTTGTACCGTAACCACACTGTTTTGGCTCCCTCGGAGCAAGCTCTTCAAACGTCCATGAGATCCTTTCGCGATACTTGTCGCCTCATTCTTGTAATGCATGTGTTGGTAGGTGTAAGCATAGACAAAATTTTCCTTGTACGGATCCGACAATTCATTCAAGCAATAAACCACACATTTCTCGTAATCCTTCTTCCATAGCCCAATAAAACTCTCCAAATAGGATTTGAACTCGGCCACGGACATTGAGTGTACCATTAAATCCCAATGATGTCGAAAAGCCTTCCATAGTAACCCATTCGCTTCATACTCCGACACTAGTACAAATAGTTACATAGGCCACGTTTTTTGGTTTTATAACCTAGTCACGTTTTGGGTTATTTGCGTAGCTACATGTAGTAGTTAAAACTAAAGTGTTGTTGTAGCCACGTTTTAGTTTACCGTGTAACCAAAGAGCACCATTTAGTCATGGATTTTAAGTCCAAATTCATAACTTGTAGCCAAAAAGTACTATTTGGTCATGGGTTTAAATCTGAACTCATGGCCTATGGCTATAGATGAGTATGTGGCTACATTGACAAATCATGATGTGTCTATTGTGTAGGCTGGCATTGGACACACCAAATCACCCATGGCGGAAAGGGAACTTTTTTAGCCACTTTGGTTTGTTTATGTATCCATATCGTATGATTTACTATACATAAACCATACACGTAGGTATTAAGAAATAGACACATTTGGTTAACATGACAAAATAGTACTATATGGCTACACAAAATAGTACTTTATGGACACACAAAAATATTGTTATGTGTCCAAAACCATTGCGCTCATTGGCAATTTATCCTATTATGGATTCCTTCCAGTTATTCGTGAATTTGGACAAAAACTGGGACATGAATCGAGTTGAAGAGGGAGACTTATTGCCATCTAATATATAATTAGTGGAGAGGAATCGAGTTGAAGAAAAAACTTATTGCCATTGAATATATGATTAATGGCGAGGATTTCGAGTTTTGAAATGAAAAGTTAGAAGTTAAAGTAATCAGCAGGTATTCGAGTTTGTAGTGTTTTGTCAAGCTCTAAATTGAATGTTCAAGTTTACTAAGAGCAACTGCAGTGGTGCGAGTATAATCAAAGATCAAAGAGGGGAAAAAGACCAAAATTTGGGTTTAGTCTGGTGTGTGACGCTACGGGTGGAAGACTAAATTTGGTGGAGCGTACACTATACGTTCGCCTGGTGTGGGGCGTAGAATATACGTTCGCCCGATCGGGGGAGATTAAAAATGGGGCGAAGGTATAAAGTTCGCCCCACTATAAAGAGTGTGAAAAAAGAATGGGGCGGAGGTATAAACCTCGCCCCACACAAAAAAAAAAAAAAAAAAAAAAAAAAATTGGGGCGAGGCTATACGTTCGCTCGGGTGTGGGGCGACACTATACATTCGCTCTCTGGGGTTAACTATACGTTCGCTCGACTATAATTTGGGTTTAGTCTTTGGTCCCCGGCCAAATATAGTCTGGAATTTGGGTTTAGTCTCGGATTTGGTCGATAGTACGTCCCACTATGTCTCGTTCTCAACCCAAATATTTGAGTTTAGTCCCCCACTGCGGTTGCTCTAAAGAACAAATATGTTCTGCGTCGCATTATTGTCCTGCAATTTTTCAGCAACAGAAATAACACTGGTAGGAAAGCTATGCCTATACCAGACCAAAACATCAAATTTGGGTTTAATTTACAAATAATATCTTGCTAAAAACATACTTCTGATGGTTAAATCAACACAGAACATTCATATTAAAAGGAGTTCGAAATGGAAATATAATTTTGCTAAAAACATATTACTTAACTCTACGCAAATAATATCTCTAGTTTTATGTTGTTACATCTACAACTAAACACCAGCAACTTGAACACCAGAAAATAATCTCTGTAGTTTTATGCAGTGGCAATTAGATAAGATTACATAATCATCATTAAGTTGTTACGTCAGTGAAATACACATAATCATCCAAGACTCTCTGCAACAGCTCCAAGCAGCCTAGCACCTGACAACTATTTTTTCAGCAAATGAACCCATATCCTGACTTTCCTGGATTACAAAATGAAGAAAATCAGTTAATAGGCCTAAACACCTGCAACATGAACAATATTGAATATATCATAGATTTGATAATGAAGAGTATTGATTACACTCGGGAGCAATTGTGACATATGAGTGCTTCATTCAAGTCGAATATATTAAAAGGCGAGAAGAGGACTGTAATGTGAATGGTGGTGGTAACGAAACAAATCCGACCACAATTAACACAATGGTCAACAGACATACCCAATAATCTGTCTAAACGACAATCAAAACACGGCAAACATTTTGGAAAAAAACAAGACACTTTATATTTCTACAAATAAGAACACGACACCAATGTCAGATGATATTTCTACAAATAAGAACACGACACCGATGTCAGATGTTGTCTATCCCCTTTTGACAACAATGTTGTGAGACAGGCATCCCTTTGGCATATAGTAGCTCAAAGGATTCAGTTCAAATCCTTGATTTACGGCAATCTTCTTTATGTGATACTCATACAAAATTGCAGCCTATTTCCAGGCTTTACTCTTATCCTTCGTCTCAAATGTTAAGTTCGCAAGACTGAAAGCATATACCGTGACTACATGACTCTTAGGGTTCACATCTTTAACTTATATGTTAGATCATGTTTAGTAACTTGAATTATTTGGACTACGTCAGACATACACTCATTCATGTGTTTCCTAATTCATGTGTTTGGGTGAAAATCATCAATAACTACTGAAAGGGAATACACATACGTACCTGAAGGATTACAAAAAGATCAGAACCAAAAGAGCTGGAATGTCATTTTGGTTTGCTTATAAATAAACCCCGACAGTCAGATCGAAAGTAATCATCTCGGGATTCTTTACCCAAGTCTTGTGGATCTACACCCGGCAAGATATTATCATTCTGAGGAAGAATAACTGTACTAAATTCCTCGTCGTTGCCATCATCATAAGTATCTCTGTAATTTTTGGGAGGTGTCATGAAAACAATAGACCTTTTCTTATTAAGCTGGTCTTGGACATAAAATACCTGCCTAGCTTGTGACGCCAAAATGAAAGGATCATCCTTGTGTCCCAACATAGTAAGATCAACCATCTTGTAGCCAAGAGCATCTTTTTTGACCCCACGTCTATTGTCAACCCAAACACACTTGAAAAGAAGAATTTTCCTTGTACAGTAATCTAGCTCCCATATCTCTTGTAAAACACCGTAATAAGACGCTTGACCGTATCTTACGCCATCATCTCTAGATATGTGCATGTCATTTGCTTGTACGCTAACCCCACTGTTCTGGTGAATTCTACCTTCACGAGATTTTGTACGAAACAGGTATCCATTGATGCGGTATACATCGTATGTCTTTACCTCGGTGTCTGGGCCGTGTGATATCCACCTTTAGTTCTCTGAGATACTTTCACGGGAGACTACCAACTCTTCCTCAACCTGTGATATTGAGTAACGAAATATCAGTTGCTTAAATTTAGAACTGACGCTCCTAATTCTTAGTTTTTGCCATATGGTTCGCTTGTATTTTGTTTCTACATACACAACACAAGATAATGGAAAAGTCTCATTCATCATAATTTTAAAAATGATGTTGCCTCAACATATCTGAGCATGGTAAAGGTGAACTTCACCTGGACACCACAAACACAAGGGAATATCCATTTTGGATAATACAAACCAAGCCTGGAAAACTTTGTGGAATACTGAACACCTCAAGAAACTGAATTGATTAATGTAAAAAATGAGGATCTCAGAGACATTACTCTGATTACCTTGTGACAAGCCAAACACTAATGTTAACATCAACAGTCTCCGGCAGTCTAATACTCAGGTCAAGAATCTAATTTCGTAATCATTTGTCGAACGCAAAGGGGTATAACATAGCAAAGATAATTGTATTATTCTACAAAGTCTTACCTCCTTTCGTAACCATTTGCCAAACGTATTAGCGTGCTCTTTCTCCAGCCATGCTTGTTTTTTAACAGGATATTTTGCTTTCAAATAGAGCTTGTGCCGACTGGTATGAAAATGATGAATGTTATAATTTGTATAAAAATAAATAGAAAAATTAATCACTAACAACAATAATAAAAAAAAAACTTACTTGATGTAAGGCTCAATTTCAGGCGTATTTTGCATTACATAAAAATGTGCTTGCGACAACTGTTCAGGACTAACTATACAAGATTCTCCAGCTGACAGTGGTTCTCCCTCCATAATAGTTTCAGAATCTTCACCATTTCCAGATGTGTTATGCCTGTCATGTGGAATGCCAATTGTCTTGATGCTGCTGTGGTACTCACAATAGGCCTCAATCGTCTCTTCTGCAACATACTCTTCAGCAATGCATCCACAGGGTAAATTTTTGTTTCGCACATGCCCCTTCATACACCTTTCGAAGGGATACATCCATCGAAAGCATACTGGACCACATAATTTCACTTCCCTTGTAAGATGCACGGTTAAATGAATCATAATATCGAAAAAGGATGGAAGAAAATACTTCTCCAGTAAGCATAATGTCACACACAGATCCGCCTGCAACTTATCTAGCTCTTTCACATTGATTTCTTTGGCAGATATTGATCTGAAGAAGAAACAAAACCTGATAATAGCATATCTCACAGGTTCGGGCATAATCGACTGAATCGCAACGGGTAAAAATTGTTGCATAAGCATGTGATAGTCATGTGATTTAAGTCCGACCAACTTACGCTCTTTCCGATTCACAAGGGTGGCAAAATTCGACCAATACCCTTCGGGAACCCTTAACTCGGATAATGTTTCACAGAACTTATCCTTCTCTTCCTTGGTTAATGTATAACATGCTGCCGGAAGTGTTGTTCCTTTGTCATCTGTCTTAGGTACCAACTCAGGTCTTAACTGAAAATGCACCAAATCCATTCTAGCTTTTAATCCATCTTTTGTATGCCCGTTGTGCAGCAATGTTCCAACAAGACTCTCACCCACATTCTTCTCAACATGCATGAAGTCTATACAATGTTGGACAGCATTATACCGCCAATATCTAAGATGTCTTTGCCATATGTTGTACTTTTTCCAGTAAATGGTTTCATTTCCTTCCTCTTCTGCGCTGCCCACTTCCTTTGATGTTTTCCTGATTCTCTTCATCTTTCCGCCTCTTCTAGGTGTAGCCTGCACATATTCCACTTGAGCATCCTTCCTTCCCTTTCCCCATGAATTCCTTATACATTTTACTTCATTGTATATTTCTTTCCCGGTCATTGGTATTGGAGCAGAGCCCCACTCTTGTTCTCCATTAAACGCGTTCTTCTGGCTTCTGAATGGATGATTATATGGTAAAAATCTTCTATGACCACCATAACTCTGTTTGCTGAGCAAGGAAGTCTAATAGAGTAAGTTTTTCTCCGACATACTACACAACCTTTGTATCCGCTGTAGGGGCATCCACATAGAGTACCAAGAGCAGGATAGTCGTTTATAGTCCATAAAACAACTGCGCGCAATGTAAACATTTCTTGTGCGTACGCATCCCATGTTCTGATTCCTTTATCGAATAAGAGCCTCAACCAAAGGTTCTAAAAGAACATCGATGTTGTTACCGGGTGCACCATCTATAAGCAATGACAGCATGATGAACTTCCTTTTCATACAGAGCCACGGTGGAAGGTTGTAAATCACAATTAAAACTGGCCATACACTGTGTAGCTTGGTGCCTTTGTTTACATCAACTCCATCAGCGGAAACAGCTAGCCGTAGATTTCTTGGATCAGCAGCAATTTCTGGGAATTTATTATCTATCACTCTCCATGCATGTGAGTCTGCAGGATGACGTAGAACACCATCTGTTTTTCTACTGGTCTTGTGCCATATCATATCTTTGGCTGTGGGCTTTGATTGAAACAGCCGCTGGAATCTTGGAATGATGTCCAAGTACCACAGTACGTTTGCTGGGACATTCTCATACACTTTTCCTTCGTTATCAACTTTCCATCTTGATATTCCACAAGTAGGACATTTTATTTCATCCTTGTACCGGTTCCTATAAAGAATACAGTGATTGCTACAAGCATGTATCTTCGTATAACCTGAACCCATCGCTTTCATCATTTTCTTAGCCTCGTACGTACTCCTTATCATTTCATTATCTTTAGGGAGCATGTTCTTTAACAGGGGTAATAATTCATTAAAGTACATGTTTGATGCTCCGTGCTTACTCTTCAATTTGAACAGCTGAACAATTGCGGACAACTTTGTAAAGTTGGGACATCCTTCAGATAGGGGCTTTTCAGCATCTTGGAGTATCTTTTTTAACTTCTTAGGGTCCTCAGCAAATTCCTCTGCAGCTTGAACCATTTCTATAGTGTCTGGAGCATCAGTGGGAATTCCCATTTCAAAATCTTCACATTCAGTGTGCAGACCATTGTTGGCATTAACCGGCCCATTACTACTTGACTCATCCTTCTCCCCATGCTTAGCCCATGTGGTGTAGGTTTGATCGATTCCATTAACAAATAAATGTTCATCTACTTCGCCAACTGAAAATGCGCAGTGATTTAAACAATCCGTACATGAACATGGTATAAGAAAATCGTCATCTGTGTCGTTCTCCTTCTTCAGATGATTGACAGCATACCGCAAAAATGCCGCGACTCCATCCATATAACGTGTTTCGTTCTATCAGTACTCATCCAGGATTTATCCATTCTGAAACACAAAGAAATCCTGACATGTCAACAACCACTTCATGTAATTCAATAAAAATAAATCACTTCTAGAGTTACACATGCACATCTAACCAAGTGCAAAGAAATTTGTTAATACATATAAGAAATAGAAGAGTCTTAATAGAGAACAAATTCCAAATATAACAAGAAAGGAGATTCCTAATATAATTAGAAATAAAATTCCTAAACAAACTTGAGCTTGTGCCAGAAACAGATTTAGGAAATCAGTTTGTTGTTTCCTAAAACAGAGCCAACATCTAGTGAATAAACACAGTGTCCAAGATGAATGAACAAACTTCATAGTCCAAACAAATCTACTAATTAAGAAGTTGAGCAGTATCCTGTCATGTTTCTAAATGACACAAAATATCAAGCCATCACTAATGCACTTAGGTTTTGATGGTCAGAAAGGCCAAAGTTTGTACTGGATTTGTAACACTGGAGAAGGAATTTTTGATAAGTCAAAATTATATTAAAACTGAACCATAAGTACAGAAAAGTTACAAAGCAAGCTAATAAGGCAGAGAACTAAGTTTGGTGGTGATGGTGGTTCCATCGATTAGGCATTTATGCAACAAAAAAAATACTAACAATTAATGTTGACAAACGTTACCTGAAGAGAACGAGATGAGTTTAACAACCGAACCAATTATGAAGCGACTGAATCAATTCACCCAATTTCAAATTTAGGGTTACAGGTTAGATGATGATTGAATTCAATCAAATCAAAACTCTGACCCTAAAGTCGAATTTGAGTAAAGATTAGTCGAAATTTAGAGTGTAAATTGATGAAGATGAACGGAGATTTAGATCGAGAAGGTAGGGGTGAATTGTAGAAGAAGGCAGAGAAGACGAAATTGGTAGTAGTGGTGGTGTTTCAGTCGATTAAGAGGTGCGGGTGAAGATAGTGGTGGTGTTTCGAAAAACTTTCAGTTGAAGATAGTGGTGGTGATGGCTTCGAATGTTGGTAGTGGTGGTGTTGGTGACGGTGGTGTGGGAGGTTGAAGGAGGTGGAGAGGAGATCGAGAACGAGAAGAATGCTGAACTTTGTTTCTCAGATCTAATATCTCATCGTTTTACAAAAGTACCCTTCAACATTTTGTCTTATTACGATAAACCAGCTAGGAAAATCAAAAATACAGAGGGGCAATCGCGTAATTTATATTAGCGCATTAGCCTATATTGCCCCTATGTTTGTAAACATTTACATGAGTTTGAGGGTGGGAAAAGATTATGAAAGGGCAGTCAGCGTCATTTCAAATGGGACACCAAATTTTGGCCTTGTTTCTGGAAAAAGTGATACTTTCGTTCCGTTTCAGAAAAAAATATCATTTTTTCAATCAATCAATCATTAGATTCAAATAAACCCAGAAACCCGGTTTCAAGCAAATCAAATTGCCGAGATGAAACAGACAGTCATGGAAGAAAAACCGACGGAGACCATACCTTGTCGCAGATATGGAGGCATTTCACTTCTTCCTTCCTGCAACTAACTACTTTTTGAATATGAGATTTAGGGTTTACTGAAACGAAAAAAAAAAAAAAAAGAAAAATAATACTTTACATAATTCACAAAGAAATTTCTCGAGGCGGAAGCTTCCACTTTTAATATAAGGTATCTCACTTATGAAGAACAGGTTACTAGATATAGACTTCGGTCCCTCATTCTGAGGAACCAAAGATGTTGAATAACATTTTATATCATCTTAGGTTCAGAGATTACTAGATAGAGACTTCAGTCTATCATTTTGAGGAACCGAAGATGTGGAATAAAATATTTTATCATTTTAGGTTTAGAGATTACTAGATATAGACTTTGGTCCCTCATTACGAGGAACCAAAGATGTTGAATAACATATTTTATCAACTTAGGTTCAGAGATTACTAGATAGAGACTTCAGTCTATTATTACGAGGAACCGAAGAAGTGGAATAACATATTTTATCATCTTAAGTTCAGAGATTACTAGATAGAGACTTCAGTTTATCATTCCGAGGTACCGAAAATGTGGAAGAACAGATTTTATCACCTTAGGTTCAGAGATTACTAGATATAAACTTCAGCCTATCATTCGAGGAACCGAAGATGTGGAATAATATATTTTATCATCTTAGGTTCAGAAATTACTAGATATAGACTTCGGTCCCTCATTCCGAGGAACCAAAGATGTTGAATAACATATTTTATCATCTTAGGTTCAGAGATTACTAGATAGAGACTTCAGTCTATCATTCTGAGGAACCGAAGATGTGGAATAACATCTTTCATCATCTTAGGTTCAGAGATTACTAGATATAGACTTCAGTCTATCATTCTGAGGAACCGAAGATGTGGAATAACATATTTCATCATCTTTGGTTCAGAGATTACTAAATATAGACTTAAGTCTATCATTATGAGGAACCGAAGATGTGGAAGAACAGATTTTATCATCTTAGGCTCAGAGTTTACTAGATATAGACTTCGGTCTCTCATTCCGAATAACATATTTTATCATCTTAGGTTCAAAGATTACTAGATATAGACTTCAGTCCTTCATTATGAGGAACCAAAGATATAAAATAAAATAAATTATCATCTTAGGTTCAAAGATTACTAGAGTTAGACCGAGAAAGATAGTGTCTCCTTTCTTTAGTGCCTGCACATAATCAAATAGCTTGGGACAAAAGAGTCACATAGGTACCACAAAGACAAAGGTTGAATTACCCTAAGACGGTCTTACAGGAGGTACTTGATAAATTACCAAAGCAAAACTATCAGACGCAGTAGAAAGAAATGTACTTTTCCAACTCCTGATGACCAATATCCGTTTACATTAGTGCGAGGAATTATGATACTCACTAAGGGCCCTTGATCAATCATATTAGATAACAACAAAATTCAAGAAATCTACATGACACTAAAATCAGTCTTTAAAGGACCTGGTAGTTAAAAATGTTTGACCCTTATAAAATCGTTTTATTTGTATATATGCTTATTCTTACATAAATTTGTCATTTCTCAATAATTTAGTAGGATTATGGAGAAATTTAATTTATAATATATACAATTATTATTTTAGAATATTATTACATTTAAACTACCAGTTTGAAGCTGTAATTGCCTCCAACGACATACTATTACATTAATTGAACAAGTTCTTTGTCTTTAACCTACTGTGGCCTCATGGGTAATCTAGCCAATTTAGTGGGAAATATCACAATTTGTCGGTGTTCTAGTTTTTTGAGAATTTATTTGTGCCCGCATCCGCAGCGGTCGTGTCCGCCAATATTTGCTAACTTGTTTGGTTAGTGCAACCCATTTGCTAACTAGTCCATCCAGGTCCAATTTTTGTTGGAAAAACGTTTTCAAAATTGATAGTCAATATTTTAATTTTGTTGTTTTGTAATACATCAAATTAGATGTACCTACTAAGCTTTAACCGTAAATGATAACAAACATGGGCCCACCAAATACTTAAACCAATAAGGGATATCTCACGTAACTCTTATCTTATACCTTGCTCCACTGTGTGTCGACTTCTTTTGTCTTACCATTGTAAACAAAAAAAAAAAATACAGATCGAGAACCAAACAAGAAAACACAGAGACTCAAGAGAGAGAAGAGTGGGAGGGTTTCTTCGTGTGATAAATTAGGGAAAGATTCAGAATTTGTTAGAGATAAAGGAAAAGTAGGTCTTGAAATTTTTGGAAACATTTTGTGCAGTGCCGTAGGATTAAAATCTAATGGTGTATACAGATTCAATTAAAGTAAATCAGGTCAGATTTTTTTGGAATGGGCTGTTTCAGAGAAATAGAAAGAAGAATTCGAAGTACAAGTTTTTTCAGTGGAGCCAAAATAATTTTGGGCGGGATAAATTTTTGTTTTCCCGCTTGTGGTGCATCTATTTAACTATAAAGTGAGCTCCAAATCATGAAGAAACGCTACAAAATCACCTACATGGTATCTTTTCTGTTACACTATAAACAAAACCCTAAAATTCAATTTACGTTTCGAAACCCTAATTGATTTTTATTTCTATTGACAGGAATCTCTGTGATTATTGATTCAAACCTTCTTACTAAGGTTTATTTCCTGTATACCAGTCCTGTTAGGATATGTTTTGGGATTTTTTTTCTTTTCCGGTAACAAAGCTAATTGATTTTTGTGTCTATTGACAGGAATCCTTGTGATTTTCGATTCAGACCTTCATCATAGTAAGGTATATTTTATGTTACCTCCATCTTCTCTGTGAATACCAATCATGTTAGGAATATGTTTTGGTTTTTTTTCTTTCTTTTGGGTAAAATAGTTCTAAGTAAGAGTATATTCTATTGTTGTTCTAGGTTTTACTATCTAGGATGTTTTTTTGTGGTGGATTTATTCTTAAATGACCTAGATGTTATCTTTCCAGTTTATGATTTGTGGAGGAACACTCTATGTGTGAGATTTTGGTATCAATTTTTAAGTTAAATTCATAATAAGATGTTTTGTAGTCAAATGAATCATTGTGATTAATGCTTTTATTACATATTGTTTGATGTTACATAGCATATATAAGTTCCAGTCACTCATTATGTTCATATTCATTGTGTTAAATATGCAGATTTTGATATGATGGCACCGGAGAATTCACGTGAAGAGTTGGACTATGATGATAATGATGACTATGATACTGAAGGTGCAGAGGATGATGGCTACTATAGCAGCAGCAGTTCTGATGTGTCTACTAGAAGTGCTGATGAACATCTTGGTAAAGCTAGTCTATGTTTACTAGCTTGTTTAGTTTGTTTTGGACTTGAATACTAGGAGTTTGCTACACTATGTGTTTGCAATAACTTATATAGCTTCTTTTTTGGGGGTATTTAAACTTGCAGGGAATGATGAACAAGAAGTCAATGAGTCTACTGATAACGCAATGGAAAGTTCACATCAAGCGACAGCGGCTCCAGAGTCCAAAGAGAAAAAGGTTCGCGGTTTGACTAGATTAAAGGAACTCCGTAGAAAGTGGAAAGGAAAGAAACGTGTGGTAGACTTTGATGGCCTTGGTCGTTTTAAAGGGAAATACAAATCACAAATCGCAAGTTATATGGGTGTCTTGGTACGTCGAGACGTTGGGCTTAGATACTTGAGTTGGAAGAAGGTGCCTCCAGAACTGAAGGAGAAGCTATGGGAGGAAATAGTGGTAATGTGCATTTACTGATTTCTCTATTTAGGTTAATATAAAAGTTGTTATTCATTTCTATTGTGATACCCATCACTAACATCCATTTCATATTCTGGTAGCGCTTCTATGAAATCGGTGAGACAAGGAAACGAAGAATGCTTGTTCATCTTGGTGAGCATTTGTGTAACTTTAGAAGAAAATTGTACGCAAAATTTATACTGCCGAATTTGGCCAGACCTGCTAAATTGAAAACTATTCCTAGACAATATCGTATGTATTTGGACCAAGAGCAATGGGACGAGTTCGTAACGTATAGACTCTTTCCTGCATGCAAGGTTGTATCTTACACATTTTAGCTTTAGAACCACTTCAAGTTCATTATGTAGTCTAAAGTTTTGACGAAGGAAATTATTTTAATTTATTTGCCCAGAAAATGTCCGATGCGGGAGCTGAGGCGCGTGCTAACCACAGATATGAACATAGGTTGGGAAGAGCAGGATATTCTGGTTTGTTGGAAAAATTAGTAAGTCCACTGTCCTGTAACCTGTTAGCTTGTGCTTAATTAGAGAGTACATCTTATGATATTAATTTAGTTTGGTATTTTAATCCATTGATATGAAGAGTATGTATCTAATATTTGGCATGTGTGTGTATTTGATAATCAAGATTGAAGAAAAAGAGATTCGTGAAGATGAGAATCCTTCACGGTCTCTCTTATGGAGGAAGGCACGTCAAAACAAAGATGGGGAATACGACGATGATGATGTTAGGGAAAAGGCATCACAACTCGTAAGAAAACTGCAACTACCTAGCTGTCTGTTTTTATATTGAGTATATGCGCAAATTAAGTGAATGCTACTTAAAGATTACTTTGACACCCCTAAATTGTGTGTACAGGTTGAGTTTGATAAACAGTTGGAAGATGGAACCGTACCAAAGGAACTAGGCAAAGATTCCCTTACACATGTGTTTGGTGAAGAACATGGTGGACGTGTAAGATGTGCGGGCAAGGGAGTGACTCCATCAAATTACTGGCACCTGCCACGAAGAGGAGCATCTAAGGAGAGTGTTGCTGAACTGAAGAAACTGTTGGATAGTGAAAGACGCGTGAACCAAAGGGAGAATGAGAAGAAGGATGAACAAATAAAGGAGGTGATGGCTAAAATGGAGGAACAAACAAAGATGATGAACGAAGTAATGTCTCAGCTAGATTCTAAAAGATCTAAAAGATTATTGAAAAAGAAAACGTCCACAACCAAAAAAACACAGGTAAGCAATTTAAAAACTTGTTGATTACAAATTGTGTCTTTAAATCCGATTATAAATGTTTTGTTGAAATAACTTGATGATGATTACTATAACTTGTTATTCGAATGTCAGCATGTGCAATATTACTTAGTCTTATAGATCTGTTTTTTTTTAGTTTATGTTGAGTTTCTATGTTACTAGTTTTTGATACTATTTGGTGAAGTATTAATCAATAAATGTTGTGAATGAGTAAGGATTATTAGTCACAAAAACTGATTTGAGGATGAAAATTTGATTAAAAGAACATGCTAATGACCATGTTAGTGCTTGTTTCATTTTAGTAGATTAAAAAGAACAACGGGATTTATTGTTGTTTCAGAATTTTTTTTGCTTGAATCACATTGACTGGCTGCTGGTTGTTTATTATGTAGCTAGTTATTGGCATTATTTTAGATTAAGCATGTTTAGCGTCCTCTTAAACTTAGACTATATATTCTTTTTAATTGAAGTAACTAATGCTTATTTACCATGTCAACTGCACTCCGCAGAAATCTCCGGAAACTTATCACTCAGCTCCCACAGCTACACAAAGATCTCCTGCATCTAGCCAGCATTCAAATGGATCTAGACCAGTATCTCCAACTGAAAGGCAGGAGTCTCAGACAACTAAACAAAAGTCTCTTGCTTCCAAGCATCAGTCTCATAGCTCCCTTGTGAACTCTCAACCTACAACATCCGACAAAAATGAACCCCCACTGGTATGTTCCTTTTGGAGGTATTAAGTCCATAGTGTTATGAGAGTTGAAATTTTTTGATGTTAATATATCATATATGACCATGTTAGTGCTTGTTTCATTTTAGTAGATTGAAAAGAACAACATGATTTATTATTGTTCCAGAATATTGCATGAATCACATTGATTGGCTGCTGGTTGTGTATTATGTAGCTAGTTATTGGCCTCCTCTTAAACTTAGACTATATATTCTTTTTAATTGAAGTAACTAATGCTTATTTACAATGTCAACTGCACTCTGAAGAAATCTTCGGAAACTCATCACTCAGCTCCCACAGCTACAATATCTCCAACTGAAAGGCAGGAATCTCAGACGACTAAACCAAAGTCTCTTGCTTCCAAGCAGCAGCTCATAGCTCCATTGTCAATACTCAACCTACAACATCCGACAAAAATGAACTCCCACTGGTATGTTCCTTTTGTAGGTATTATGTTCATAATGTTTTGAGAGTTGAAAATTGTTGATGTTAATATATCACATATGTTTGCAGACTGGTAAATGCAAACTGGCCCATACCACACTGAGGAACATCGTTGCAATTGGTACTTTTTATCAATCAGCAGCAAATCAAATATTGCATGGAGTTCCACTTGATGATGAGTGCATCAGAGTTTCGATTGAAAAAGCAGTTAAACCAAACCACAGTTTGCCAGTTGCTACTCGTCATCTGAAAACAATAGGTGATGCTGTTGCTAGTTTTGTTGCATGGCCAAAAACACTCGTGATCTCTTGCACTACTGTAAGTTGCTTTATTCCATAGATATCTAGTCTGTTATAACTAGTATATGACAACGAAACATGTTAACAACTTTTTGAAGCATATAATATCTGAATGTCCCTGTATCCGAACTTATAATATGTCCATTTCCTTGTAATCACTTTTCTTTTGCTTCAGATGGAGCCACTTCTAGATCCTGATGAACGTGATGCTAACCTCAAGGCTAAGAAGATGAAGAAGAGAGCTTCTGGTATGAAGGATGGGGAAGCAAAGCCTCAGAGAACCAGCAAGAGAATTAAGACCGCTGTCTAGTCATGGTACCTTAGATTTCGAATGTTCAAACTTTTTGAATCTCCTGTTGAATTTTATTTTCTTAAGGCTTTTGCAAAACTGAGGGACATATGAGAGGTTTATCATATGATTAATAAATATCATTTTGGATTTGGATCAATTTTGATTAATTCATTTGTACCAATGGATCTTATTATAAATTTCGCTACACAATAGGTCCCGTAAAGATTCGATATAACAAATGGACAGCACTGGCTTCATGTGGTTGAATATGAAATAAAATTATAAATTTTGAGTGGCTAAAAACAGTCACCAGTGTCCGAAAGGTAAACAATAGCCACTGTGAAAATATTTGACATGTCTTTAGAAAGTTATTAGTCATGGTGCATTGGATTTATATGTGACTATTACTTGAGAATGGGTCATGTTCAAATATTTTTTGTGCCCAATAACAGGGATGGCCATGGTACTACATATATAATGTAACTATAAGTTATGAATTGGCCATGCTAAAATTATCTTTGATGTGTGAATAATAGAGATGGCCATGGTAAAACATTTCAATGTGGCTTCAGGGTACACAATAACTGACAGATATGGATATGGTAAAACATTTCCATTTCCATGTGGCTTTAGGGTACACAATAGCCACGTCGAAACTATATTCCGTATGTCTAGATGACAGCAAAGGCCATGGTTAAAATAAATCCATGTAGCTTTGTAGCCATGTTAAAATCAAATTGTGTGTTTACAAGGATCTTATGGCTATGGTTATTTGGAAAAAAGCTTTACTATCAAAAATGAATGGGAACCATATAGACACGGTTCTAGGATATAGCTATGGAAAATCATGTGAAATAGTCACTCAAAGTTTATGTATCCATAAGGTACCCAATTGTAACACCTTCTACCATAACGGTTTTAGAGTAAAAAAAATCCATGTCTATACGCCTATGGACACGGTGTTCAGGTGTGGCCTAGGTGTTGTTTTGTACTAGTGCGATTTGCTTTTCTTCTTGTCCTCCTCTCGTTGTTCCGGAGTTAGTTTTTGAAGACGCTCATTTTCGGCTTTTCACGAGCGGTACCTTTTTGTGGCTTTGGCTTTTGGATATGACCCCTACAATTACTTCTAATATTGCATTGTATGTTCCACGTGCAACGAAAATGCTTAGCGTCCGGAAAAACCACACCTATGGCATTCATTAATGCTTGGTCCTTATCTGTTACTATGATCCTCGGAGTTTGATCGCCACGTTATATCTCCTTCAAGGTCTCTAGCATCCAAGTAAAACTCACATCATTCTCCCGATCCATAAACCCCCATTCTACTGTGAAAGTTTGCTTGTCGGAAGTATGGCAAGCCATGTTTAACAACGGCATGTTGTACTTGTTGGTCTTGTACGTACAATTTATTAACAAAATTTGATAAAAGAATTGGGCCAACTTGATCATCTCCGGATGCGCCATGAAAATATGAGTTACTTTGCCTTCGAATACCTGCTTCCTCATTGTGTATTCGTGTTGATCGGCTAACCACTGAGATTGTTCCATAACCACTCTACCATCCCATTCCCTCTTCCTAAAGGCTGCTCTTGCCATGTAAATCTGCCTCAAAGTGGACAAGTTATTCTTATCATCCTCCTTAATCTTCCTAAGGATGTCACTTGGTTTACACGTTTTCATCGACCTTACCGTTTCCAATTGATGTGGTTTCAACCCACAAACGGCCGCGTGTCCAACAAAAGATTCTGGATCATCATGATTATGACAACCATTCATCGCTTTATCGAGCTTGTATACCTTACCACTGGGTCTATAATTATAATCTTAAACAGGCAATCATACTTCTTTGATTTAGTAATGTATTCCCTTGTCGTCTTCTTCACGTACGGTCTCTCCTTTGCCCAGTGACTTTCTTGCTTTCCACCTCTCTCACAAACAAATTCCGAACGATCTCGACTTGAACGACGACCTAAAACTAATGCACATTTGATCTCTATGTCCTTGTTTATAAACCATTGCTTTGCATCGTTTCTATCTTTCCATTCCAAATCGGTGAAATAGTGGGCAGAGGTATCAGGACCCAGCAGAGATACGGGTTTGGGCTGATCTTTGTCAAATGCCGCAACAATCTACAACATATATCGACAAGTTGAGGATTTAGAATCGGTTTATGTGTCACAGTCGAGACAACCGATTGATAGGAATCGGATTATATCAGCAACTATAAAGTCCGATTAAGGACTTTATGATTTCAGAGATAAAAATCCCAAATTTAACAATCGGTTCACGTTACATAACATGTAATCCGACTTTGAACCTCATTTCTCCGGGAACTTTTCGTTTTCACAATCGGATTACATATACACGTAAATGAACCGATTGTAAACTTCGTGTACTTTTAATGATTATCAAGTGAAGGAATTGGATTATGCACATCACCAACAAAAACTAATTTTGGTCACGTACCCATCGTGCCAGAAATTTACTACAGTCGGATTTTACCCACAATCGGTTTATGTGGTACTATCGAATAAACCGATTCTGAGTAAAAATTTTGAAATGTTTTCATGTTTTAGGCGATCTAGACTTGCAAATACATGTTTGTGGTTCATTGGAACTCATACTTGTCTATTTGGAGCATTATCACCTTCTTCTTCCCAGAGAAATTTTTTTTGTGCTTGAATAATATCCTCAAGCATTATTTGGTTGACATTCTCTTCTTCATTCAACAAAATATCCAATTTGGTAGGATCGAAATCATGATTATCTGATGCACCCACTTCTTCATCACTACTAGAATCTTCATCGTCACTATAAAGTTTCATTTTTACTAAGAAAATCACAAACCCTAATTTTTTTCTTTTTTCCCTCTACTTCTTCTTTCCCTCCAAACCTTAAAATAGGAAATGAATTTCTACTCTAATCCTAACACTATAATCAAAACTCAAATACTAATTAATTTAACTAAGACTAAACTAATTTAATTAATCATCACTAATTAATAAGGGCATATTAGGCATTAATATAAATAGGAGGATAAGGGGTTTCTAGAGATTTATTCTTCGTAATAACATTTTTTATTTATTAGTCATAGGCCCCAATTTAACTAGGTATATTCTTGCTTAAACTTATTTTTTTTTATTTCTCTCTTTTATTCACATTCGTAAAATCATACCCCTATATGCTCTTCCATTCGGTATCAAAGATGCCCATTATAAGATGAATGAATACATATTCAAAGTCACTCAAACCTATCCCATCATGGTCTTCCACGTTCCACCTAACAACTTCCTCCACTTGAAGCACCACCACCGTCTTTATTGTCTGCGGGTATAAATTCAAACCCAAGATAGATATGTATATTTGATCGGCTTCCCTTAAACATAGCCCTTGTTTTTATTAACCATAGCCCATTTGACTGTGGTCCGTATACCTAGACTAAAAATTTAAGTTTAACCTTTTTGTATTATTAACCATAGCCCAAGAACTAGGTATTTGAGTTGCTAAGCCACAATGAATCAGCAATTCAGTGACTCAACAATCAATTGTAAGGATTTACCAATATGGCCATGAAACCACCATGACAACCTTCGCCTCCAGCACCACCATAAGAGATCCAGCAGCTCACCACCATAATATTATTGTAGTATTATATCATGATAATAATTAACCTCTAGCAGAACGTCTTCACTTCCATCATCAAATTTAACTCCTACTATTTTAGCATATCGAAAACAACGTCACCAAGTAAATTAAATTTAAGATGAAATTCTCATCACGAGAAAGAGTTTCACCATTAATGGATTGAGTGTTATAATGAATCCGTATGACGGTGTTGTTAATGTCATAGACAGGTGCAGCGATGTTTGTGGCAATCCGGTGTATATGTATCTTGAGTTATAATGAATTTAATTCGGCTTAAAATGTTGGTTTAATGATTGGTAAGTTCAGAGAAACATACACTGACAACTGATCAGTATATATGGAGTGAATTTTACATTGAGTTAGAAAGATGGTATTACTATGAACGATCATAGGCAAGTATAGTACTTGATGATAATACCCCTTTTTTGTTACCGTTGTTTGATAGCAAAATCACTACCTCATATATTGTTGGATCCTTGATTGTCACAATGTTGGAATTATATTGAGACTTTGAGATTGATATCGCATATTGCTGATAATAGTTTTTGCTTTTCCTTTTAGGAACAAATCAAGATGACCCTGTTCTTTTTTTTAATGGACAAGTGAATATAGTTTGAGTTGAACAGGTAATACGAGATAAGTAATTGTGTGAATCGGTGAGAAAAGGAATAAAATCGGCTTATATGTTATGGGTTATGAAATGGGTTATCGTTAATAAAATCAATAAAATGATGGGTTGTGATTAAAATGGGTTATGGTTAATAAAATCATAGGCTACATTTAAGAAAAACCTTTTAATTGTCACCGGTACAAATTTATATCATTCGAAAATTAAAAAAACACACAACAATATCTATGGATCAACATGAATTAAAGAGGCTAAAAATAGAATAAGAGAATCAATAAATGTTATCCGAATTTCCATTTAGGCTAAACCATCATAAAGAGATGGTAGTGAATTGCTAAGATGAATTCTCCAAATAAATAACAGTAAGAAGATTTGTGGTGATCTTCTGATATAAACTTCAAATCTGTTTCATTGGGAGGATTTTGTAAATTTTGTAAATCTTTGTTGTGGACAACAATGAAAGAAGAAAAAAAAGCATATCTGAGACAGACACAAAATGAAGAAAAACTCATGTAATGAAAAGAAGATCATCCACTGAAGTCAAAATGGAACTAATTCATGGAGTTTGATTGAAGTTAGACCGGGATAACAAATAAACGTGGAGGGTCTAATACAAATTATTTGTTTCTGCCAACTGTCGAAGTTATGATTCTATATAAACAGAAAACAAATCTGAGACATCCACCAATTGCTTCTAAAGATTTCATCTAGAAACGGCGATGAAGAGGAATGCGTCGCATGAGAGCATCCTGAAAGAGATGATAAAGATAAGGTTACATAGGATTAACCATTATAATCCAAAGAACGTCAAAGAACTGGCATATAATAATTGTCCACACTTCCCTATGACACACAAACTCCTCTTTATCTATCACAACTTTTTCATTCTTTTGTTCATCTCTACATTTTCTGCGAACTTTTCCCTAGTTCTAGCAAACTGTTATCCGTGCCAATATCTGGCATCTCACTATACCAGTTATTGCAAGACAGCATTCCAAAAAAATTAAGATAAAGGTCAAGGAGGTATAAAATCTGAACTGACAGTAAAGGTCTGAACTGAATATAGCAGGTATAAAATCTCGATCTATACAGTGCCAACTATTGATAAATGATAATGAAAACAAGTTCTTAAGCTAACATTGGAGATATACTTCAATATGAGAAAAGAGAGCAATCCAAAGAAATTCTTTAACAAACTATCTCTGAATCCTATCAGAATTTTATCATAGCTATAGCTATACTCAAAAAAAAGGTCAAGGAAGTTGTATCTTCAGTAATACTGCCACCATAAAGGGATCTGAGTCATCTGACCCAAGCACTGGATACTGGTGACACAAACGCCAAGTGTAATGACACCACCTGGATTTTCAAACAATTGTTCTATAGGAGGAGGATTACCAAGTCCTCCGGGGATGTTTCGGTTAGGTCCAAACCTTGCCAGAACTGAAACAGTTTCTGATTTCCTAACTCTTAAGGTCTCGTCATTTGATTGGTTGAAAGGGAAAAAAAGAAGACAAATGTAAGTAGGAATGCAGAGGTCAGGATTTAAGGTTCGGGGTTGTGTCAAAGTGATTCATCAATGGACTGACATTTCCCAAACAAACAAAATACAATAGCTTCTACTAAAATATAAGGTAAAAAAATGTTAACATACCCTGTGTGCAAGAGCCTGCTGGGCTTGCATGTCCAACCCATCACGAAAAATACCAAAAGCTTCCGAATAGATATCGATGATGCTTGAAAGATGTTGAAAAAGCTTTCCAGGAAGGTAGGCGACCTTATCTGTCTTTTTCGGAGCCTTAGCAAGCTTTTCTGTCAACTCTTGTATTTCTACACCAAATCCAGCTGCAAGCTCAATATGGTTGTCCGCAGCACAACTTGAATACAAATCCAGGACATCTTGCATGAGTGAAGAATGATACTTTGTTGGTGTGTCAAACTTCTTTGAAACAAACTTTTCAACCTCCACAAACTTCTTACGGCATTGATCTACTGAGGCATCAAATGAGTTAAGGAGATCTACTTGTTGATTCAGAACTTCATTAGCATTATCTAAATTCTCCATATCTGCAAAAAAAAAACATAAAAGCATTAAAAACAAGTTATTAAAGCTACACTTTGTGAGTATGTCTTTTATAAAGCAAAGATTGTGGATAAGGGTGCTTAGTAGGGACTCAAAGAGACAAGTTTGGAGCATAGAAAACACAAAAGTTGGGACCTCCAGCAACCAAGGAACTGAGTGGTCTCATATCAAATACAGGGTTTTGTCACAACTCACAAAGTTGGCATTCAAATTATATAGGAATATAGTGATTCATAATTTAAGATAAAAAGACATTAACAAGGACATGAAAAGGACAAAAAGTTTGTCTAATACTAGCTGTTTAAAGAGTTATTAATTTCAAGGAAAAGCTTTCAACAATGGATGAAAACCCCTGGGAAGAAGGGTAATTCACTCTTCATGCTGAAAGAAAGTGGTCCTACTTTACTGCTTAAAAAAGTTGCAATCTAGGAGCTCTCCTTGCAAGCTGTATAATAGTCATTCAAGATCGAGAGGTCTAAGATGAGAAAAAACACTTGATTTAAGCACTGAAAGAGAAGTATTTGGTGACAGAGGTCAATAACATGGGCCCAAAATTTCACAGTGTGTTAGTCTGCCAAGCATAACCTCAGTGTAAATAAATATGGGTAGAAACTTTGAAGGCCGTAAATCGCTTTTCGTCGTGCCACATGCAGGGTTTTAAGACAGACAACCTAGGCTAACACTTATATTCAAGATAAAGATAATGTAAAACAGAAGTGTGGATCTAAGCAAAGTATCACAAATCACAAATAACACATCTCTATCAACAAAAAACCATTTTATTACCCTAACACCAGAAAACCACTCCTGACACATAACAGCTCACCAAACCATTCTATATGATTTATTTTTCTTCGCATTTGTATTTGTTCTACACTTTATCCAAAGAAACAGAGACTCATGAGCAACTAAAGCCCCAGACTTCGAGAACAAGAACAGCTGCTTGGTATATATGTTGGCCAAACAAGTTCCCTTCCTACTATCTTTCACAAATCACCTTTCATCCATTTAAAACACCAAGCTTTTACCAATGCGAGATCTCCTTCAATTAGGTTGCGAGGGCCAGGCCATCAATCTACAATTTTCTACTAGTTGTGTTCACTTCTTAAAGCTCCTGCTTGGTATATCTGTCAGACAAACATGTCCCTTCCTACTATCTTTTCTACAAATTACCTTTCATCCATTTGGATCACCAAACTTTTACCATTTCCAGATATCATTCAATTAGGTTGCAAGGAACGGGCCATCAATCTATAATTAGCTACTATGTGCATACTGCATTCATTTCTCCTAAGGGAATGGAAGCAGCAGCAGTGAAATAGAATCCTAACAACCTTCTTGTTAACACCTCTCAAATAAATCCCACTATGGTACATAAGATTGACAATTATTAGATTCACCTTCACTAAGTAATTTCAGTATTGCACAAGATAAAGAGTCACACAAAATGATGCAGCTTAATATCTTCAAAACACCAGCCACCAGTTCATTCGCTCAACACATGTTCATACTCACTCTTCAAAAGTAAAAGATTCCATAACATAAGAGACCCCTAAGCAGTAATGACTAATTACAAGTAACTAGATGCAGCATATCCGGTAAAGAGTAAGATAGATAGACAATCAAGAACAACAATGGTACTGTTGCCTTGATCAAACTCTATGAACAAAAAATTGTTCCAAAAGAAAAACCCTAGGAGTAAAAATCTGAAAAAAGAAGAGAAGAAGTTAAAAGGTTATCCTCCTCCATCTATGCCATGATTCTAATTTCCACAGACGTGAATAAGGAGAAGAAGATCAGGGATTAGGAATTTGAAACTTCACAATTGTTCAAGATTTGAGATTATACCTTTAGATTCCAATTTATGATTTGCGATTCCGAGACAGTTCTTTAAAATTCGGCTGTACATATAAACAAGTAAGTTTTCAATAATCGAGCATCAAAAAGTATTAAATCGGAAATCAACGAATAAATGAGAGAAGAATATTACTCAGAAATATACCTGTGAATCTAGAGTGTGGTGAAGTATCGTGTTGTTACTAGGATTTCTATTTATAAGCGTACACCGGATGTAAAGGGAGAGAAATGAGCGGATCGAATGTGATAGTGAGTCGAAACGGATCACGGTTTTTCTTGGATCACGGTTTTTCTTCATCGATTTCTCTTTAGGGGTTTTTTCGGTGCCGAATGCTGAGCGGAACGGATCTCGGTTTTTCTTCAAAGATTTCTCTTTAAGGGGGTTTTTTCGGTGCCGAATGCTGAGCGGAACGGATCTCGGTTTTTCTTCAAAGATTTCTCTTTAAGGGTGTTTTCGTTGTATGAATCTGAGCGGATCTCGGTTTTTCTTCATCGATTTCTCTTTACGGGTGTGTTCATTGCCAAAGACAATGAAACTCCTAAAGATCTTTATAGAGTTCTCTTCATTCGCCTCTAAAAACAACAGATCTCTAGAACAACGCATCGTGATCGAGATTATTATTTGCTTCACAAGACGAAAGAGAACCCAAAAGGATTGAATCTATCTATGCTTCCCAAAACAAGTCTGAAAATCAAAGGATTTGGACAGCCGGTTTTTCCATTAGAACAGGAGAACGGCAGGTGATAAGAAAAAGTTCAGGTTTATGTTTCTTTGGCAACTCTTTTATTTATATACTCTTACCCTAGAGAGTAGAGACATTAAGTCAGCCCTCTCAACTGATTTTGGCACGTGTCTCAAGTAAAGGCCATTTGTTTGACCGAAAATCGGTCCTCTTTGACCATTTCTGAATTTAATAATGTCCAAAAGTTGAGCTCATAATTTACAAGGAAAGTTAAAAGGTTTAAATATGGATCGATTTCTTTTCCAGCAAAAGGCAATCTTCATACGGTTTGGCGGTGTACCCACAAGACTGCGCCATCTATGCTTCGGAGGTGGAAGGCATCTTCAAAGCCCAGGCAAGATATAGTTAAGTAGTGTGATGGGAGAGCTATCAGCTTCCCAGAGATAACCTTGCACACCAAATACAATGAAAAAGAGGTCTCCATATTAGCATCGATCAGAATCATAAACAATGTGTATGTGAATTCTGAAGGTGAATTTATACAAAACAACTCAAGAAGTAGTGCATGTCTGAGGAGCATTTAAAAGAGTAGGTTGTGGTTAAAGGAAGGGAAAATTGTGATGGATGGAGGAGCATTTATATCTAGTAAAATGTACCACAGTGATTTTAAATGTTAAACGCAGGGAAAATTGTGTCAGCTGGACAAGAGTTCATACAATACAAGTGACAAAACCTCTGAAATACCTGACCAAGAGAAGAAGCAACACGAAAAGAGCTACCACGAGGTCCATGACCCCAACTATACCAACAGAAGTTGCAACGCCATTCAGACATATCTGTAATAGGTCATCCAAAGATATTTAATCATGTAATGTTGTGCATACTTTACATTTACTTATGGAAGAAAATGCCACGACTTAATCATAAATCAAAATGAGAGGTAACATGAACAAGGAAAAACAACGGAATATTTTGACTTATTTTAGTGGAAAGAAAATCCATCCCTAAATATAAAGAGATAAACAATCATCTATTTACCTTCAATTTCTTTGAACTACTTTCCTTGCCTTCCTTTAACCACAACCTGCTCGGGCTGAATTAGTTTAGTGGGATGAGAACTCATCATAATTAAGTTTAAAAGACAATGGTAGACCAGAAGACTTCTGTAATGCAGTACCACTTTAGCTTTAAATCCTCACCTCTATAGGCAATTTATCACATCCATCCATCATCTTTTGCAGTAGTTCTTGGCCACAGCTCTGAAACCAAAAGTATTAAAAATGAGAATAAACAATCTGGAAAATGATGGTGACTGTGTGACAAGTTAAAATAGTGTACGTGGGATTTGGGACGGCTATTTTATCTTACATGACCTAGATAGAGATAACAAATTCATTCATAAAACAAGGGTACAAACACCATGACGACGTTGGCTGGTACAATAGTACAACATGGTATGATGCAATATGACAGTGTATCTTCATCAGGAGTATATTGATACTCTAACTCGAGTTGCGGATAATTACCTCTGTACACATGTTCGAGCTGCTCTTTGGCATGAGGAACGTTGTTGGAACACCACTGTCAAATCGCAAAGATGTTATCTAGGACATGGCAAGCATCTTATTTGTGTTCATAGCTAAATACACTCGCCCAAAATAGGATGATAGAAATAGAAAAGACAAAAAGAAACTGAATTGAAAAGCATTGGGAATCGCTTAAGAAAACATCTATATATACCGATCAAAAAAAACATACAATAAACTTACTTCATCCTGAGCATTAGAATACGCCAACTGCACCAATAGCAAAGAGGGAACTTGATTCTTGCCCTTAAATAACTCCAGGGAAGCACAAGTTTCAGTAAACCATTCAATTTGTTTGAGCAGCAATAGTAATAACCTGTTTGACCATTGTTCGTGCTCCCACGTAACCCTTGCCCTTACAGCCTCTTCTTTTGTTACACTCCATTGATAAATTCAGATCAATACTACAGATTATGTAATGATTTCTGTCCTCACAAAGTCCTATTTATGAACCAAGACAATATAATTGTGTTACACTATATTTGAAAACAATAAGAAAGCAGAAAACGTATCAAGTCGAAAGAAGTACGAGTGCTTACATGAACTTTGTACCGCGCACACTTTATCAGCAGCAATCTTAACAAAATTGGACCAGCAAAATTAAGCCAATCTTGTCCTCTGAATCTGAACAGCCCATTTGTGCATTGACAAACTGATTAATACAGGGACAGAAGTGAAAGCAGACAAACAGTGGGTGCAATTATTTTACAACTACAGATACAGGACCAATACAGTGAGAGAAGTTTACCTAAAAGAATGAAGCACCCAACTCCTAGATTACCTGAGATGCAAAAACTTAATGTAAGCAATAGAATCATCGGAGAGATATTTATACTTTACAATCAACTAATCCTTTCTCAGTTAATATAACAATGAAAAGATAAGATTCAAACATCATAGTATCACATACAAATAGATAGGAACATGATAACCCATTTAACCAAGTACAAAACAAAACCTGAAACATAAATAAAGGTGCCGAAGCTGAAACATGACTAAAATTGATTAGGTCTTCTCACCACTGAAACACCTTAAGTTGCTTTTAATAAGCCTTCTCCGTCTGTATACATCAAAAAAATACAAACACGATCAAAATCAAAAGTCAATAGAGAAGATCTACAACCTTAGACAGAGAATAATCACTTTGAAAAACCCTAAATCAAAATTTAGCATACAGGTTTTAGAAAAACCAAAACGAAATGGCGACTTCAGATAAGAGTATATTTGAAGATGAAGGTGAGGGGATGCAATACCTGTTCATCCATGGTTGCGAAATTCTTCAGACGCGAGTGGGTATGAAGAGAGACGAGAGGATTATGTTTGTATGCTTCTACTAATTGAAACCCATGATAGAAACAATGTGATTTCGTTGAAAGATTACAAGATTACAAATCAAAGACTGTTAAAGGGTGCAATTGTTCTTGATAATGGTCTTAACTAGCCAGACAAGAAAGACGAACTACTACAAATGTCAAAGGATTACAAACCAGAGACTGTAAAAGGGTGAAGTTGTTCTTGACAATGGTCTCAACTAAGCAGACAAGAAACACAGACTATTTTTAGTTTCTCTGAACAACGTACACATAAGAAATAATGGGGTGACACGTGTACGGGAAAATAGCAAAAGCTGGCGGTAACACAGATAAAGCTGAAGCTCTGTGCTATTCGACCTGCCTGCCTATTGGTGAGGGTTTTAATGTGCTAGTCGAACCCCATCTACCAATCCAACGGTGCACATTGATGTGGACCTTTTTTCCTCTCTTTTTTGGTTTTTTTTTGAAGGAAGGGACCAGTTGTTTCCGATGCGCTATTAGGCCCCCTCAAGTTGAGCACGATTGCTAAAGGCTGTTACCGTTTCTGCTAGGGGAGGGTACCAATTCATGATCCAACGGTTGAGATTACTTTGTCCTATATGGATTGGTACCCGCCCCTAACAAAGCCGGATCAGCCTTTAGCAATCATGAAGTTGAGGTGCCAAGAAGGAAAAACATTCAGCATTTTTCCGAGCCAAATTTTTCCCTTTTTTTTTTCATGATGCTTTCTTGGAACATCCAATGAATTGGGGACATCTATCACTAGGGATCATCTTAATCATCTTTGACATTTTTACAAACCGGATATTATTTTCTTATCCGAGACAAAAGCCCCATTCGACAGAATGGATTCTCTTTTAAACTAATTCTGATTTTCATGATTGGTTCATAGTCCCGTCGGTGGGTATAGCTAAGGGGTTAGCAATAGCCTGAAACAATAATATAGAGTTAAAATTGCTATCGGTGCATTTAAACGTTTGCCATTTTGAAACAACAATTAGTGAAAAGGAAATAGGAATTACATGTGTTTATCGTGCAGTTGAAGCAGATGAAAAGATAGCCCAATGGTCACATATTTTGGAATTATCGAAACAAGTTAAAAAGTCATGGGTACTGATTGGTGACCTGAATATAATCCTCGACCCGGGAGAAAAACAAGGTGGCAATAGTACAAGCTCAAGCAGCAAAACATTTGTAACTCGGATAATAGACTCTCTAGGATTACAAGATGCGGGTTACGAAGGCGCTCCATTCACATGGTCAAACAACATAAGTGGAGAGGCTAATATATGCGAGAGAATTGACAAAGCTTTAATATCATATCAATGGATTTAGATGTCCCATAACAAATAAGGTAAGTCACCTAACAAGAGTTGGCTCTGACCATACTCCTATACTTTTCGACTCCAACCCGGAAACCAAAAGACTAAATAAGACATTTATATGCCTTAGATCTTGGCTCTCTCACCCACGCTATCAACCATTGTGGATGAGTCTTGGAACCTTCATTCCTCCAATTCTTCATCTAGAAACCTCTGTCAAACCTGAAATCTCTTCCCTCGGATCTAGCCCAATGGAATTCAGACGTCTTTGGTAATATTCATATAAAGATATAAAAAAATATTTATATCAAAATAGATAACGTTCATAAATCCGAAAACATATCGTCCAAAATAGATATTCTCAAAAGCCTTCAAGCTGAACTGGCAAATAGTACAAAATTAAAAATGATTATTATCACCAACTCTCAAGGGATAAATTCTTTAGAGAATATGATCAAAATATGGAATATTTCCATGTTTCTGCCTCAAATAGGAAGAAAATCAATGATATACATTCTCTTAGAGAACCATCTGGTCTCTGGCTTTCGGATCGAGATCAAATTAATTCCCTATTAATCAACCATTTCACCCAAATAGGAACTTCGCAAATGAATAAGTACAATGTGTACCTCTCTGAAATCATCCAACCTTGCATCTCAGACTAGAAAAACATGGCTTTAACCCAAATTCCAACAAAAGAAGAAATTTGGTTAACTCTTTCTAACATGAATCCTTGGGGTGCTTCAGGCTCGGACGGTTTCCAACCGGGTTTTTTGAAAGCTAATTGGGATATATTAGGTCCTGATATAATAAAGGCTACACAAGATTTCCTTACAATAGGGATTATGGAAAAAGATTTCAATCACTCATTCGTTACTCTCATACCAAAAATATCAACTCCACAAACTACGACAGATTTTAAACCTATTAGCCTTAGCAATACAATTTATAAACTCAAATAAAAAAATCCTAGCAAACCGAATAAAACCCATTTCAAATAGGTTGATATCCCCAAATCAATATGTTTTTTTATCAGGGAGGCAAATTACTGATAGTATTATCATAGCTCATAAACTACTTCACTCGATGAAAACCTCCAAAAAGAAAAAGGGTTTCATAGCTCTCAAGATTGATCTATCCAAAGCTTTTGATAGAGTTGAGTGGCCTTTTATTAAAAGAGCATTATCTTCGTTTGGGTTTAGCGATGACTGGGTAAACCTCATTTCTCAATGCATTTCCACCACTTTTTTTTCCATCCTTATAAATGGATCCCAGGGCCCAAAATTCTTGAACTCAAGGGGTTTAAGACAGGGTGACCCATTATCTCCATATTTATTTCTAATTTGCATGGAGATTCTCTCAAGACTCCTCGAAAAGGCTACAAAAGACAATAAGATATCAGGGATTAAAATAAATAAACATGCCCCTACTATCTCCCACCATTTTTTCGCGTATGACTGTTTTCTGTTCACCAAAGCGGACCTAGGGGAAGCAAAAAATTTATTGGATATATTATCTAAGTTTGGGGAAATAACGGGGCAATTGGTAAACCTACAAAAATCATGTATCTATTTCATCCTTAAAATCCATCCCAAACATGGAAAAATTATTGCAAAAATCCTTAAAGTTCCGCTGATGACTAAAAAGAATAGTTACCTCGGAACACCTTTATTTTTAGATAGAAACATAAAAGAGAATTTCGAAACTCTTCTTCAAGGATATTAAAATACCTTACAAGGTTGGAAAGAAAAGTTATTATCTCAAGCGGGAATGACTATTCTAATTCAATCAATATTCCAAGCTTACCTGACTTATCAGTTGTAAATGATAGCTCTTTCCTAAAGAGACGTTAGATAAATTAGACAAAATTCAAAGGGATTTTTAGTGGAAAAAAGATAAGTCAAAAGGAAAATATGGTTATATAAAGGCATGGTCAGGAATTTGTAAACCAAAATCTCAGGGGAGTTTGGGAATTAAATATCCCCATAACCTCAACATAGATCTCCTAACGAAGCTAGCAAGCAGAGTAAAAACATGAAAAGATCAATTGTGGGTGAAACTGCTAGGAGAAAAATGAGCTCTCTTGGATTTAGAAAAGCATCCAAAAAGGTCTCAATATCATAAGAGGAAATTTTGTCCGGCAAATGAAAAATGGAGCTAATACAAAGATTTGGGAAGACAGTTGGATACCTAATACAGACATAATAAATAAACCAAGCAGGAAAAAATGGATACCGTAGAGGTTTGTATTTGAATTAGTTGTATATAGGGGTTTGGCAGGGTTGGGTGTAGCAGTGGGGCTAGTCCGACTGGATAGATTTGGGTAGGGGCCTGGGTCCGGCTTTAACCTAGCAAAAAATAAAAACGACATAGTAGACTTATGACCGCAAAAAGTTCAAGAGCTACTAAAAAACTGAAGGGTCGTGGGTCACTGAGAAACTATATGAATTCTTCTCGAGAAAAAAAAAAAAAAAAAAAAAAAAAAAAAAAAAAAAAAAAAAAAAACTATTGCTCCGAATAAGGAAAAGAGAGACAGAATTAGATGGAAACATCATAGATCTAGGAATTTCACGGCTATAACTACCTCATGAGTCAAAACTCAGATAATGATGAGATTATTGATTTTCCATGGAATAAATTATGGAAGCTACTAGCAATCCCTGGGCGGATTAGACTATTTTTTTGAAAACTAGTTCAAAAAGCGCTTCCAACCACTAGTAGATTAGAAGCTCATAACTCTGAAATCTCATATGAGTGCCCTTTACGTAATAACCAAGCGACAGAAACAGAAGATCATCCATTCAGAAAGTGTCACTTTACTAGATTGATTTGGTTTGGTTGCTTTATGGATGTTGTTAATTCGCACATTAGCGCAGAGTCCATTAGCAAGTGGGTGGAACGTTGGCTAACAACTCTACAATTTTCGCAATATTGTGTGCAGAGTGCAACAATCCTATGGTTTGTTTGGAAATATAGATGTGAAGTCTTTCCAGATCCAAATCATTTGATTCAACAAATCAAGAAGTTCATCCAATCCTCGCCAGACAATACCCAGAAGAAGAAAAACACGAAAATATTCGGGAAAAGAGTTCGTCTAAACATTATTGGAATAACTTAAACGCAGATTGGATAATATTCACAGATGCGTCTTTTAATAAAGAGAACTTATCCATGGGATATGCTTTCATCATGTATCCAGTCGACCAAGAAGCTTTTATGCATTTATCCGCAGGTTCATATTGGGCTTCTTCGGCTTTGAACGCAAAAGCAAAAGCTTCTAAAAGCGTTATTTCGGCTAAAAAACAATCTTCTCTCTAGCGTTTTTATTGTTACAGATTGTAAAATGCTAGCGGATTCCATCAACAAAAAAAGATCAAATATTTCTTGGACATCATAGAATACTATAAAAGAAATTTTATCTTATCTTTGAAAATTACCACAACCTAAGGTAAGATTTATAAACAGAGTTCACAATGCAGCAACAGACTCAGTAGCTAATGAAGCGAGATCAGATGACTACAACACATGTCAAAGCATTTGCAACAGCAAGTGCAAAAAGAAAGCATTGTTTCTAATATTTTTGATAAAAATGAAATTGTAGACCTTCTGTATTATATTGCTTAGTTAATTTATTTACTTTTTCTATAAAACAAATAAAAAAATGAAGTTCTATTTTTTTGAGGACACGTAGAATTTTATATCTCAATAATCTATAATACAAAATTGAAGGGGTTTCTAAGCTTGGACGGACGAATAACATTTTGAGAGACAAACAGGTGATCCGACCATCTCAGTCTTATCATAACCAAAGACATCTAACGGCCGTGGTGTTTGTGACCTCCTTTCATTATGGAGATATTTATAACCCTCTTAATTTGTTCCTCATAAATTAAAAAGATAAATGTTTCATTAAGAAAATAAAGTGAAAAATGAAGTGTTACAACCAAGCTACAACCATATAAAAATAAAGAAAATTTTTTGAACCATATTTTAAAAAAATTAAATTAGCTAGTCTTTACCAATCTGCAAAACACAAATAACATATTCTTTTTAAAAATACAAAAAATAATTTCATTATACTTATTGCATAAAGGGAAAAATCGAAAAATATCAAGAATAACTTTCATTATACTCATTGTATAAAGGGGGCAATCGAAAACTTTCATTATATCCAAAAATGACACACCAAAATAGTACTCTTCCGTCATAGGCCTGATTTTAATTTTAGCAATCGAATAAGTCAACCTTCATCAACCTGCAAAACACAAATAACATTAGAGTTACAATGTGTAAAAATCCCAAAGAACAAAGAACTTTAAAATAATTTTCTAGCATCCATAACAAATTTATTTTCAATTGAGATATTTGACCAATTAGGGCTAACTCTTTTGATTAGACCAGAAATAAATATTCTTCTTTATTTATGACCGAAATTAGGGCTAACTCTAAAAAACTTTTCACTTAATTTTCCTCCTCTATTTACTCCCCTAATTATCCTCCCACGATCATGAGAAATACTTGCCCATAAATATTCTTCTTTATTTATGACCGAAATTAGGGCTAACTCTTAAAAACTTTTCACTTAATTTTCCTTCTCTATTTACTCCCCTAACTATCCTCCCACGATCATGAGAAATACTTGCCCATAAATGAGATAAAAACGTCCATACCATAAAGTCTACGTGCAAAGAAGCGGTTGCAGTCCCACAAACATTTTCTCATAGTGTGTAGTAATTATTAAAATCATTATAACCAAAAATTATTATATCTCATGTCGTGCCGTTACGGCACGGGTTATTTCTAGTAGCCTTATAAAATATGAGGGATAACAAAATAAATACAAATATCTCCAACAAAGTCTTATTTAGACCAGCGGAATAGCCTCGATGTTTAACTAATTTTTTTATTTTAGTTGTTGTTTAAAATTAAAATAAGTCAATAAAAAATTAGTTTAGTTTCTAAATTATAGTTATAACCACTTGTAAATTTTAAGGTTAAAATTTTACATTTTGCAGATTAGTTTATAAGCCAAAAGGCAAATTGTTAAACTTCATAAATAAAGGTCTAAATCATACCTCCACGTGTGATTTTTAGCACCCATTATTGGAGATGCTCTTAGCAGAGATATCTGCCACTCGATCCGAAATGGAATACTAAACCCTTAAAGACTTTAGATTGCACTAGTTCCCTAACAAAATAGTAATCAACAACTAAGTGTTTCACACGGATGTGAAATACAGATTGTGAAGAAACAAAAATAACATTCATGTTGTCACAATGTAAAATTCTAGAGATATGAGAAACAAGTGTAAAGCTTTCAACAAAGTTGGCCAATGATTTAAACAGGTGTATCAGGTGCACCTGCCCAGCCAGCATCACTAAATCTAGCAGTCCTTTGCTGAAGAGAATATCATAGTAGAGTGTTAACGGACCAATCTAGGGTCAACCCTGTGGTGCCCCAAATATTAAACCTGCTTAGATAATATGATTACAACCTAGTTGAAGCATCAAATGTAGATTATCCATTACATTAAGAAAACTAAAAAAATAGATCAAAACTCTCTGATATTATTTAAATGAAAATCTCTCAGGTTATATGAATATATAAGTGTGTTGCTTTACAGATAAACAAAGAATACATATATAATGATACATACACATCTTTAGTGAAAATGAGATGGTACCAAGTACACTACCAATTTTTTCATTCGACAACCTGTATAGAAAATCATACAATATTGCAAGTAAACCAATTTAAAGAACAATATATATATATAGTTTATATTTCTTTGTCCTCACAATCAGAAAGTCAAGAAAATAAAATTCATGAACCTGGTTGTATAGAAGAGTACTTCGACGATCTCAAAAATCTCAAGATCAATTTAGTCGAATCCAAATAATACGATCTAAATTCTGCTGAGTATAAAACTTGTTATCTATATTTCAAGAGACGAATTCTACAAGTCAACGTATCGTAACTGATCACAATTAATATGGTCTTTATTACTACAATTGATTACGTATTACTTGTGTTATTCCTATTATAAGGATAAAAAAAATATATTACGAAAAAGGAAAAACACAAGACACCAAAAGTTTGGTTCAAGAGGATAACTGCACCTGCAGAAAAACCTCGGGGTCTCATCCAGATGTGAATACCAAACTATATTAAGTCTCTATAGACTCTAGCCTACTATCAGACTCGGGAATGGAATGTAGTTGAGTCTACGGTATACGTATCTCAAAAAAAAATCCAACAAAATTGGCAAAGGAGACAAACAAGGATCGTAATAAATTAAAACAATAGAGTTATCAACACTACAGAACACATATCATCTTTTATTTAGATGATTTCACTAAGTAAACTCACTGTCTTCATCAATGAGATATATAGATACAAGCATCTCTAACAACTCCACAGCCGCACTCCCCACAAAGATATGACAATTAATCACAAGTTCAAATTAAACTCTCCCTTATTTGATATCATTCCAAAAGAACAAAACGATCGACCTTTCTCTAGTCACAAAAGAAGGATTTTCTTGGACATCTACAAATATACTCGTCAGTTATGAACAAAGTAGATTTGTATCCCAATATTCTTATATGTTCTCGCCATTTATGTATAAAGAAGTTAAAAATAACGATCTTAATGTTAGAGGCACTAAGACACATTACTACCAAGAGAAAATATAATTATCGACACAAACTATTGTTTAGGCTAGTTACGAACAGAGAGGACAATTTATGCGATATGGCTCAACAGAAGAATTATATCTATTCTAGTCATGTGTAGATATAGTGATTAAAGTTCTCGATCTTATTCCATGGCAGTTACGCACTCGAGGAGGAAAGGTGACAACTAATAACATCTTACAGAGTCCAATGTAATATATTCACAAAAGTGTAGTCGTACTGTGAAGATCAATATTGCAATTCTCAAAATAGTTTACTCCTCTTTTAACCAGTGACGAACACAAAGAGTTTAGAGCTTAACCTATGAAAACATATGAGATATCCGTTCTAATCACCAGAAATGTGATACCAAAGAAGAAATCTCACAAAATACATAATACATATATATAATCACTAAAGATTAGATATTGCGAGTCATGTCCAAAATAAAATTTAACTAAATAAACTTTAATGATTGCAAGATGATAGTATTTGGAATAGATAATGTAACACATAAAAACTACTCCAAAAATTGGCGTTCCTCCTTAAAACAATAAGAATAAAACTCTTACAAGGAGTTAACTAGTAACTAAAACGAAGAAACATCTTAGTATTTTGGAGTTCCACGGGTGTAGTCCTCAACTTCTTTGTAGACTTCAATTTCCTCTTCAATAAGAATCATCCTGAATTCTAAGTTCTCGATCTTGTCTTTAATCCTTTTTGAGGAAGATTCAGAGCTTCACTTAGTACTTGAATTTGATTAAGCACTAAATTCATCTTGAGAGAAAGCTCATTAAGTTGAGAGCTTGAAAAATTACAAGATGTAGTAACACACACTTGTCTTCACTTGAATCATTATTATTAGAAGATTCAAGACGAATTTTCCTGGTAGGGAATTGTACACTCCAGACATTGTCTTCTTTGCTTGAGTTTGAAGAAAAATACATGATTAAAGGTATGAAATGACGAGGGTACCAAGTACACCACAATCTTTTCGATATCAACCTATAAGTCCAATACCTTGTGTGATCATCTATGGACAAAGTCGAGACAATACAACAACAAGGTAATCACTTTATAATAGTTATTGTACAAGACCGATATATTATAGGATCAATATCAAGTGCTTTGGATTAACATAAATTATAACTTGACCAATAATTATAATTGCGGAAAGTAAAAGTAAAAACATAACAATATTTTGTTAACGAGGAAACGCAAATCCAGAAAAACCTCAGGACCTAGTCCAGTTTTGAATACTCTCAAATTAAGCCGTTATACAAAGACACTACCAACTTCGTATAATTAACACCAATTAAACTACCCATAGTTACCTAGTTTCCTCGGTAACACCAATTAACACCAATGCACGTGAATCCTAAGATAGAGTCCACTGTCTTAAGTCGCTTCAGTCTTCCTGAAGACTTAAAGAACTCAACCCTTTGGAACGTCGTCCAAACAGTAAAGGACTAATTTGTTTGGTAACCAATCTTTTATTTCAAGAAGTTAATCAGAGATATTATATGTTGAGTGCGACAAAGGCTTTTCTTGTTTAAAATAAATTAAACCTCCTTTGTCGGGTTTTAGATCTTCCAAGATATGGATTAAACTGGTTAACCAGATCAAGTCAGACAGAACTACCAGATTCGGTTACTAAAGAGTACCACCGAATGATAGCTTGTCGATCCAGATACGACTAGTCAATAATCAGTCTATCAAAAGATAAACCAGATCTAGTCGGATCTCAGTCGATCAAGTTTGTCCACGAAACAAATCACGAAGATACAAAACCAATACGAAAAATTTTCTTGCCTTCTATCTTTAATAGTCTTTTGTACTTGCACAATAACAAACTTAATTCCTGATTTATGATTGATCACGCATAAAACAAAGTTTGTTAATAATGGATGAGCACAAGTCAATGTTATACTCTTGATCTAGTTTGAGTGATCTTATGTCAAAATAGAAGGATCTCAAGAATAATCAAACTAGGCGCAAATCAAGAGATAACTACCGCTAGTTAATCAAATCAGTAATGAAAACTAAAAATAACAATACGATTCTATTTTCTACCAACGGTACTAGTAGACGCTTCTTCATCCCAAAGAAGTCTTTAAACTAGCGTACATAAGAGATTTCTTCTAATTAGGTTACTCTACTCTCCAAGATAGTATTACCAGAATATTATTAGTCGGCTACACTAGAAACATCAAAGATGAATTTTGCTTGGATCAAGACAAGTTTGTAAGAAGAATAAACTTCACTATTTATAGGTCAAGGTAGTTTGGACACCAAGGAATTTCCATAAGCGGATATATTCAAAAGATGTGCAATAAAGCACATATATTCAATTTTATGAATTCCAACCAATATCCAACTGTATAACCGAAATTTCAATGGAAAACTCAATGTTAGTTAGCAATTAACTAATATATATTTTCAGAGATATGTTTTGATTCATGGTAAAATGAAACATATTAATTTCGAAAATCTCAAAAAAATTCTCTACTATTTTTGGTTTGGGATCTCAACTTGAGTATCAAGGAATATCTTCGAATGATTAAGAAATAAGATTTCAGCACATGTTCAAATTATTCACTATGACGACATCTTGAACTTTCTTATTTTGCAAACCCAATTTACAAATCACCCAAACCCCTAAAGTGTGCGTGACTTATAGAAAGCGGTTTTGCCTATTGGGACCGGTTCTACCATGATACATATCAAGTTAGGATCGGTTTTACCTTGACTCCCAATCTAGGTAGGGATCAATTCTACCTTGACTCCCAACATAAGCTAGGATCGGTTATACCTTGATTCACTATATAGGTTAGGATGGGTCCATACTTAGGATCTTTAATGAAAACCGAGATCATAATCCTTTTGTTTTGCTTTCGACTTATGAAACAAGTGCATACATCTACTTCCTTAAACTTATGTAATTAAACATAGTTTTCTAGTTATGAAAATAAACCTATGTTCACTGCACAATCTAGTAACGAGTTGTGAAGATTATGTTGATGTCGCAATTACGAATCCCAAAAGATAAACATTATACTTTGTAATTCAACATACCAATATAAAGCGCTTATCACCTATTGATATATTATTCCTTGACACTTCGATAACAATATGATGATCAAGTCTATTATACTAAAGTTTCACATATATAACTTTGCATGTTATGTTTTCAATCAGAAACGATATAGAAATGGAAACAAGTCAAGTCATGTATTACTAACCTCAAGTGGAAGTATGATATTATCGTCATTGTCGATACGTCTTCGAAATCTTCAGGTCTTCAGAGTAATTCTTGTATGTCTCAACATTTATAGACTTCCTAGTCTAACCTAACGAAGTTGACTCTAGTAATCTTTTTCAAGCGACTTATGAGTTTTGATACTAAAATATGACAACCAACCTTGACATACCAACGCTTGGTGGTTTCAAACGAGTAATGCTCTAATAAGGTACCTTGTATGCAAGTACTTCTATGAAGAAAGGAGATGAGACTTTTCCTTATATAAACAATGTGTTTCTCAATATATAGTAAAATCAGACAGTATTCTTGTTGAGAAAGACACTCAATTTTCCCCTTTTAGTCTTACCATAACCAGAGTTTGAAAATATTCAATATTGTAGAAAATTATCTGGAATAAATTCGTTAGAAAACGTTTTTCTCGTAAACAAAAATCTGAAGAATAGTGATTTTAAGTTTATATATCAACTTTATGATGAGAGACACTTTCTCAGATCATATTGCCTTTAACTAACTGTGTAGCCATTCTCATGGATCATGTTCTCATCTATTGTTTAAGAGTCATATAGGTAGGGAGAGTACTATACAGAGTATGAGGTATGTTGATACCCACATCAAGTCATTACATTTTGGACTTTCTATTGATGTGGTTACACCAAGTCAACAATAGATGACTCAATTAATGGTTTAAATAAGACTGTAATTACCAATAAAATTTTCTGTGAATAAAACCTTTTCTCGACAAGTCATAGTAACTTATCAACCAAGGAGACATCTCTAGGATCATATCTCAATAGTTTGAAAAAAATTTAGATTTTTTAAGCGAATCTGTCAGCTTTGTCTTTTTCCTTCAAAGTGTCTCTAAGAGAGTTTGTACAGTCAAGTCTACCCTTTTAAAGGTTGTAGTTCTCACCCAAGGAAAAGATGAGAACCATCCATAGGATTATTACAGAGAGTAATTCCTCCCACAAGGTGGTTTCTCAGGAATAAAGAAGTTATTTGGATAACTCTTAATCGAGTAGAGTCTTTCAACATAAACCAAGGGATCATGAATAAAATCAAAAGACTAATTACCTAAGGACTTTGATTGTATCTTCTTGTTCCGTAATTTGTTCCTTAACACTATAAACTTCCAAAGATCAAGAAGAATTTTGTCAATTTCTCTAGTAAGATCCGTCTCTTTTGATTTTCGAGTTTTATTCTTCTTCCCAGAATAAGACGAGAGATTCCCTTGAGGTCTGATTCTCAAAACACGTTGATCATATGGATGACCCCATTATTCACACAGGAGCACCGAGACAAAGGTTTTATGTTTCCTCTCGACAAGAGATGAATGAATTAGGCCAGTAAATGGTGTTTATGGGAGCCATGCTGATCGTTTTTATAATATTTTCTCGATACGGGTTGATCCTTCTTATTACGAACCTTGAGATCGTGAATAAGTTTATTACTTCTTACTTATTCCTTTTACATTTGATCTAGATAATACTCCATATCTAAGTTCCATTTCCAGTTGAAAAGTAATTTCTATCGGATGAATTTCTTCTATCAAGAAATTAATTTTTTCTTCCGAAGTAGGAAGGTTGCATTCTAGGGAACATTCAGAACTATTAGGATCATGAACATGATCATCAGCAAAATAAGTAAGCTACTCATCCTTACAAGTATGTTCATTTTCTATACAGTAGTCTAAAGTGGCCATCAAGGATTTAGCTTTCTTACAGAATTTCTTGTTGGGAAATACATACATATGAAGTCCAAATCCAAGGTACTTCGAGAAAACAAAAGTGTTATTGACCTGAACCATATTATCCTTTGGATTCCTTGAATCAGAGGAATTTTGAAGATTTTTTTTTTCTGTCTAAGAGTTTTTTTTGATCGGTTTTGCAAATAGTGACAAAGTAGCGAAAGAAAGCTTAAGATATTTTCACCTTCTCTATCAATTAATTCAGTATGAATTATAACTGAGTCTTCGTAAGATATGATAGCAGTATTACATGTTTATGACGGTTTTCTCAGCTACGTTGTTCGTAATCAAATATCTTCAAATTTCCGATAAGACCGAATGGCATGTTTCTTAGTCTTGTATCGAGCTGGCAAAGATTTCAGAATTTCATCACAAAATCCTTTACAGGAATAGTCTTACCTAACGCATGTCATGCATTCACTATCTCAGACAGCTTGTGCTTAAATTCCTCAAACGAATCTTCGTCAGTCATACCAAGTTTATCACAGTCAGAAGTTAGGTTTTGAAGCCTTGCTTCTTTATTTGAGGTATTCCTTTTAAATGCAGTTTCTAAGATATCCCCCATTTTATCTGTTGAGACTATGTCGTATGACTTCTAGTAGATTTACAAAAAAGAAGTTTCGAGTCAAGTTTGTCTTGTGAAAAATCTCGAAATATGATTTTAGGAAAGATATTCGACGATCCTTAACAATATAAGTTCTAAGAAATTTATTGTTTGTGAATTAGTTTGCAGATCAATTGAAAATTTCCCATGAAAATGATTTTATCACTTGGGAATATTTCAAATATCATAAGAGAGAAATTCAGAACTTGTTTTATTTCTTCAGGGTAGGTTGGCGAACAGGTTCGTAAACCATAGATATATGAGTTTCAGAAATACAGGGAAGGTTGGAGAATCAGTTCGCAAACCATAACTTCAGTTGGGTAGAGTTCATGAACCACGGGGAACTGAATTTGAAGTTGGTATAATAGTCTAGCAGTTGGCGAACCCGGTTCACGAACCATAGTCAACTGAGTTTGGTAGTCTAGTAGGGTTGGAGAACTCGTTTCACGAACCGTAGCACCTTGACTCGTGAACAAGCCTCTCAGTTCACGAACCATTTTACAAATTGTCCCAACAGATTTTAGCAGATGCTCAAAGACTTATTTTTCAAATATGTTTAGCATTGCTAGAACTCTCTTAAACACTTCTAAAACTTCATTGATCACTTAAACACTTATGTGCGTGCATCATGATTAAACTCTTATGTGTTTAATGGACATCAAATTGCTTTTAGTTTCTTGGAAAACTTGCCAAACCGAACAATCATTATACACGGTTCCATATATAACAGACCATAATGTATATTTTTCTATTGTATTTTCCGAGAAAAGAGTTTGCTTAATTCTCAAGTTATCTTGCTTGAATTCTAAGCAACCCCTGGTCTTGTAAAACTATAAATATATATGCTCTTTTAACTAGGAAATTTAATCCCTGACACTTTATGTCCTAGTTGTATCTAGAGTCCTCCTCTATTGACCTAGGTTTTCTTGAGAAACATATTAGGTCTACGATTAAAAGACTTCGTTTTTTGGATTCATAAGGCCAGGTCCGACTATCTTTACCTTGTAGTTCATGTATCCTGATCTTGCTTTTCTGTTATCTAGGTTTTCGTAATCTCTTTCAGGCAAGATAGATAGTGATCGCAAAGTTCTATTCGTCTCAGACTTTATGATTCCTCAAGATAGATATTTGAAAACTAGTCTTAATGATTTTCGAAGATTGTTCTTGAGAGGTGGTAATATATTCGGGCTTTTCCTCTAAGTGAGTGTAAGTTTTCCGGATTATGAGGTTTACTAGATTTATCTATTGCAAACAATATTTCCGACCTAGATCTTTGATCTAAAGGGAAATAAAATAAGCTTATCTGTTAGAGGCAGATTGGTATCAAAAGTCTTCACTTTGGATGAAGCAACTTGATGGGATTTAAATTGTAAAACCGCAAGTGCACGGCTATCGATGAGATAGTATGCAAAATACGAGTCGTTCCACGGGGACTAAAATATCGTTACCCTCAATTCCTAATTAAATTATGCTAAATATATCAAGATATGGATTCAGAAAATATTAATAGAACTTATGAAAATAAATAAAATAACAAATAAAAGAACACCAGGTTTTTTAGATTCCACCAATGTAATATGTAAAACAATCCAATTCAACTCTATAGAATATCCAAATTATAACTCGAGACTATCGAGACCAAACCGATACGTCTCGGAAAATATAACCGTTAGAGAATACCTGGATCATTTACATAATGTTATTGGCTTCATCTTTAACCCCGATAACGAAAACTAGCTCTCCATTACAAAGAAAAGAAAATAAAAAATGAAAATTCTAAACTAATACAATGCTCTCGGCTCATGGCCTCCTCTTTTCCAAATGTTTCCACCACTATTTATATAGACAAGTCTTCCAATATTTCCAAAATATTCTCAATTAATAAGTAAAATAAAATTCATGTGATAAATGGAATATGTGAATTTCCAATAAATGTCTTTATTCTCTTCCTTTATTTATGAGATTGCCTCTTCTTGCTTTCTATAAGTAGAAGATATTATAATAATCTTCCAAATTTTGTACACAAGGCACATTAAATTCCAATAGGTGGATATTGATAGGTGTAGAATACACCGTATTTAATATCTAGTATTTATGCTTTCTTTGCGAGTTTTCTTGTAAATTATGTATCTTATTTTTACTTTTGAGTTTATTAGGTGCAATGGAGTCATTTGGAGCGAAAAGAAGTGGAATAGCTACAAAAGTGAAGTCACAAGTGGAGAAAGGCCAAAGACCAATTGGAACTCGTTCAAATGTAAGATTTCTACTTTTCATTGTGTAGAGGACGAGAAGATGAAGACAATGGCGAAAGAACGGAGTCATTCGGAGTTCGTATGAAGAAGTTATGGGCAAAAGAAGAACTCGAAAGACTAAAAGGGCAAACTGGTCATTTCTAGGCCAAGTGCTATTGCCATCCCACCGTACGTTAAGGGGTAGCCACTTGTTATAGGGTATCCATTGGGGTGGCCCTTATCTGGGCGTTTGGGTTGTCATTATCCAACCCTGTCATTACAACCCTGAAGTTGATGAGAGATATTTCTCTCATTCACCTGAAGTCCAGAGAGAAGTGAAGAATGGCTGCTTCTGAGATCGAGAAGCTGATGCTGCTGGAAAACGGAAATGGTGGAAGAGATCGAAGAATGGAGAAGATGGGTTCGGAGCTTCTGAACTGGGGTTGTCTCTGAGACGATGGATTTGTGGATGTTGATTCAGTGAGAAGATAGAAATGGAGGTTTAGGGTTTGTAGTGGTGAATCAGTGGGAGATTGAGATGAGATTCGTTATCTCAGAAGATGGGTTTCTACTAAACTTGTGGTTATGTTCAACCAAGGAATTGAAGGGGTTCGAATTGCTATGGATCTGCTAACCTGGGAGATGGGTTTATATTCTGTCAATTGAAGAAACCAGGGCTTCTCTCGATCTGGAGTTATTGATGCTGCCTGAGTTGATTTTGGTTTTGTTTTGCATTTGGGGGTTCGATGGTGATACAGTCGTGGAGATGGAGGAGATGGAGATGTAAATGGGTTTTCCATATGAATTCAACTGTTAGCAAGGGATGAATGAATATGGCTAGGGTTGCAGTTATGATGAACTGCAGGTGGTATAAAGAAATGTGGAGCTGATTAGGGTCTGCAATGGATGTGTAATTGACAGTGTTGGTACTGGCATTGGAGGAAGAGTGAATCTGCTGAGGCTGGTAATGGAGATGAAACTGGTGGGATGAAGCAGGCTGAAAATGAGCTGGAAATGAAGCCAAGTAGATGGTGGTCTGTTGAACTGTGGTGGCTTGGATCAGAGTTTGGTGGAGTTACAAATGAGTATGAACTGATGGAGGTGGCTGGAGTTGATGCAATGGTTGGCAGAGTTCAAAACACCAGGAACTGATATGAAGAATGAGCACTGAGATTGGGTGAGGTCTTAAGTGCAGTGGTGAGGTTGTTTGTGCTGTTGAACTCAGGTGTTGGTTGGCCTGTGGTGTTTGGGCTTAGGTGGTTGAATGGATGTTTAATAGAGTCAAGTGGTTTGAAATAGTTGTGCTGTTGAGGTTGGAAGAATCAGAGAAGAAGCCTGGGATTGTGTTGCAGCTGATTTGTGGAAATGACAGAGAAGTGGTTTCATTGAGATGGAGGAGTGGCAGTGGAGATGGTTATGAAACTTAGTGAAGATTGTTGCAGCTGCTTGACTATGGAGTTGAGTTCTGTGTTGCGGCTGGTATTAAGGTTAAGATGATGCTACTGTGGAGATGTGAAGATGCTGTGGAGAAAGGGCATTGCAGGTACAACTATGAAGTGTTCCAGGGCAGGAGATGAAAACGCTGAGATGGAGGAATGCGATGTTGGCGATTCTTGAGTCGGAGTCGGAATGCCAGGCGCGGTGGCGACATATGATGGCGGAATGTGGTTGCAGTGAAGGCCGAATTGGGCCGAGGAGAACATGGAAGAGATGACTGATGGCGGCCATGACTCGGTGCGTGTTTACATGAGGTTGCAGTTGATGATTTCAGTGGAGCCGCTATTGGATGGAGTTTGTATGAGAGTGTGTTTTGAGTGCGAGAGAGGTTGAGATTGTTTGGCCCGTGTCGAGCAACCTGTCTTAAGGCTTGATTCTCGTGATGAATGTTAGGACAAGGGATGTGACTAAGACTTAAGAGTCAAGACAATGAAAAGTTCTGCTCATTACAGGAGAAGTGACAAAGAGTGCCGAACAATATTGCGAAGAATGCGGAAAGTGAGCGCAAATGGTGAGCCGGTGGTGCTACTTAGGTTTTCTGGATTTCGGAAGTTAAAGTATGAATCTTAATATTTCAGTGAATCACGAAGGGGTTTGAGTCGGATGCAAGAGTCGACGGCCGAACATATGGGTTACGAGTCACGCTTTTGGGTACGTTTTGCAAGGAATGAGAAGTTGGGTTTGATGGTTTTTGTGAATGTATGAATTGCGAGAAGCAGAGTTGAGATACTGGAAGTGTAAAATGTCTTGTGACAGCTTCAGTAGCCGGAGGCAAGTTCAGGTGGCTGGAGATAATTTTCCGGTGACCGGATTCCGGCGACCGGTGACCGGATTCCGGCGATGACGTCAGCAAATCCGGCGACCCAGTTTTTAACCCAAAATTTCCAGAGACCTATTTTCACTCATGGGCTTGGTGGACGAATTTGAGACGGGTTTGGAGAAGACTTGACCTACTTTTGGGTATCCTTTTGGGAGAGGCATATAAATAGAACTTTTTCTCTAAACCTAGATATATCTCCATTAGGGAGACTTCTACTTTTGTTCTATGGTTTCACATGATAGGTTCTTCTTTACTTTCTATGATGATTTCCAAAAACACAAGTAACTAAGTTTTTATTATTGGTTGAAGATGTAGTTGGATTTTGCAACCAAGTTATGATTTTTATGAATTAGTTTTCTCTCAATATTATCGTTTGATTTCTACGGGTTATAATAATTGCATGATTAACGTATTGCAATATGATTGAATGTTTGTTTAGTTAAGTCTAGAATTGATTGAACTCACATCCATATCTATAGCTATTTTAGGGTTTTCATCGAGCGATAATCTTGAATACGAGTAGCATGATATGATTCTAGGTTGTAGTGATACATCCTTGTAGTCATATGTAGAAATTGACCTTTGTTCGAATTGTTTGCGCAATGTATTTCAATTGCATTGATTAGCCTATTTCTGAAACTTAATGCTCCTAGGAATTGAACTTAATTAGCGCAAGGCGTTAGGTTATTCTTTAGGTAGAATTCACATACGCAGCTCTAATGTGTGTGTTGATGACTTAGGAAATTATGGAGTATTCTTGCAATAAGGTATTCTATGGCTTTTGATGATAGCGAGATTAAATACGAATTATATTCATATATTCATAAACTTGTTTACAATTGAAGATGAAACCTTTATCCAGTATTTCACATCCTTGATTTGCGTACTTTATTTGCTTTTTGTTTATTTTTATTTACACAATCGAAATTCTTAGGGTTACTTATATAGGAAACCATAACAATTTGACAACCTAGACCTCTCTGTGGGATCGATCCTTTCTTGCCCTTGCTATATTTATATTTTGAGTAGTAAGAAAGTGTAATTATATTTTTGACGCTTACGACCGCGATCAGATATTATTCCCATTATATGTTGTCGACACCTGTGAATCCCAAAATATATCTTGCCATTAATTCCAATTCCAACCGCACACCCCGGGCATCTGACTTTCCATCCATTTTACGGGCAAAATACCGTATTTTTATCCAATCGAGCTTTATTTCCTAAATCTGCAAAAATAAACAAAATTATTAAATATGTACTAAAACGGGAACTAATAAATATAAATTTGAGTGGTAAATATATAAGAATTATGCACTCATCACACCCCCAAACCTACATTTTTCTAATCCCGAGCAAAACCAAAATGAAAATCCTAACTCACTGTCGCAGGCATCGCGATTACATTTAGCGTATGCAACAAGCCTTTAAACCCCTAGATGGCCCTATTGGACGAGTTATAGTCTCATGAGGGTTTACCAGAGGTGTACCCACAAAACCTTTACTCCAGACCCTAGCTACCTGTGAAGAATCCAACAATGACACTAAAAAATCTCCTTGGTTGGCATACTCTCATTGATCACAAGAGAAAGTACCCTGATGCGAATCATATTCATATATATAAGTTTCAAAGTTCTACTCAGATAGTCGCACTATGGACATCAATAATCGGAATCACACAAATGAATAGATTAAGAAGATGGGTTATAGAGATAGATAGTTCAAAACAATGTTGTCTAAGGTGAACGGTGTTTCCCATATCTGTCTGAAGGCCTCCGCCAAGATGAACCTATGATCCTAATGGATTGAGATACTGGTTCGGACTAATATCAACAGAGCTTGGCATATACAAGAGAACCAGTGGTTGATTTTATTTAACAATAATAAACTTTTTTTTTGTTTTGTTTTTGTTTTAACTGCATGATTTGATCTTTTGGATCCAAGCGCATGCTTCTTGTCAGCAGATTACATGATAGTTCCCATGGATCCTGCGTTCCACGCTTGTTTAGGCGACGGACGGGGAAAACACACACATATTGCTATCCAAGTGTTAATTAATTTTTTTTATTCTGTTTGGTCTGATTGGTCTGGTCTCTTTATTATTCTTTTAGTAACTCAATCACTCTACTCCATCCCGGCAGTGGTAACAATTCGATGTGTGGGCCCCACTAAATCACTTAGAGAAACATATAAGTTTTCAAATAAAATAAAATAAAAACAGATGACAGTGTGATGATTCCATTTTAACACATGAACTCTGTCTTTATATGAATAGACTCTGTTATTGGGTTCCTTAACTCCTACAACCAATATGATTCCACCCACTTAGATTGGTTAGTCTCATCCTCAATTGACACAAATTTCTAGGCTCTGGAGTTTAATTTGTTTTAATTAAAAACTAACTAAAAGTTTTTCCCTCACCCCCAAACTTAAATCTAACATTGTCCTCAATGTTTCAAATTAAAGTGTAGTACAAAATATAAGTAACAAGAGGAACCAGTAAAGAGAGAAGTCAGAAAGATAGTACCTGGATGAAGCATGGCAATCCTTCCGTAGGAGCAAGAAAGAAAATAAATAAAAACAAAACTAATGTACAACAACAGTCGGGTCCTCCAGAGGGACCTTAACATCACCGTGTCTGGGTTTCCTCCCATTGAGTGCTAAGTTTAGTATCTTCAGCCAGACGTCAGTAGAATTAGTCACCACATAAAATCATATAACAATAGTCGGAACCTATGTGGGTCATCAAAATCGAATAAAGCTACCACAAATAAAAGGAATGCCAAGAAAATGAACAAATAAAGCACACCCTTATCTAGTTTCCTTTTTAATACAACTACATCTAGCTGTGGTTCAGGCTCAGGTTCTATGAAAGGGTTTGGATAAAATATTTTCATGGGCCAAAGTTTCTTCATTGGTAGGATCAGGAGGATCAGGTTGCGTAGTCTGGAAAAACTCAAATAAGAACTTAGAAGCACATAATAATAACTCCGAATAATCGAGGATCCTCTAAGTCAATTAGATTTGACTCACACATTGACCATAATGGTGGTCATTCTTAAGTAAATGTGTCGATGATTCTAATTTCCTAAAATAATTAGGTTTAGTTCTAAAAACTATATAATGACACATTTCAGATTGAGATACTCCCACATTTGGTAAATAAAATTTTGGTGGGACAACAAAATCAATTATGGTATTGTGGACCAGATTAACCACATCAACCAGAGGATGGGCTTGTATCAACTGAGTTTCTTTGTGGACATAACTAGGTTCAGGAAAACGTGTATGAAGATAGTCTCTTATGATGGTAGAGGCACATACGTCAAGTCCCAAGTTAGGGACCTTTACAAGAGTCAAGGGTAAACCACGGGGAGAATGATATTCACCCCCAAACCTAGAGTTGTCAATATCCTTGGATAAACTTGTCACAATTTCCTTAATTTCTAAATTATCAGATTTAGGAAAATGGTCTTTTATTTCTTCTAGGGTGTAATCAGGTGGTTCTACACTTTTATAATCCTCGGCAGAGATTATTGTTTTTGAATCGCTGGACTCTAAAACACTAGTCTCAGGATAAACTCGTTCCTCTAAACCATCATCACAATCATATAAAGGACTGTCAGAGAAAGTTTCTAGCAAAGGATCATCAACTAAGGTGTTAATCATAGTTACTTCCTCCGATTCATTGAAATGTTCATCAAATAATGGATTGTCAAAGATATTGGCAAACATATTGCAGGCCAAAGGATCACGAACTAATATTTTATCGTCTAAAACAGTGGTATCGCTAGTCAAATCCTCATCCTTTTGAATTGGTGAGTAATCGTTAAAATTATTAGGATTTGAATTAGAGATGATATTTTCATCATGAAGCTCAATTGGAGTGATAAATTCTTGATCACTATGCCTACATGTTTCATATTCTTTATCAGTACTATCCTTATCATCATCATAATAACATGAAGATGATCGAACCTTATCCAAATAGGTAGTGTTTCCAATTCTAACCTTGTCATCTTGAGTAGGTGAATAATAACTATCCTCATTTTCAAGGGTGGTATTGGGAACACTATATTGGAAATTAGAATAATTTAGAGCAATTCTTTCTTTCGTCTCTAACGTGAACCTATCTGTGTTTTCAGCTATTATCTTGAGAGACTCTTATAAAGGAAGAATAGGACCAGAATGAAGGGCTAATATCTTGAGAGACTCTTCTGGAGGAAGAATTGGAACAGATGGATCATAATAAGGACTAGTTTTTAACTGTTTAATTAAGTCATCCAAAGAAGATGAACTAGTGCTATGATAATTCTTATTTTCTTGCTCGTATGACCGGTACACATGCGGATAGTAATTGGGCTCACCATGGTATGAACCATAACCTTGAAAAGGTTGGTGTTCCTAACCACTATACTCACTATGGTCAAAGTAGTAATGTCCATTTTGAAACTCTGTCGGATATTCATTGTATTGGTCTTTATAATACCAGCTCGACATTTTCTGTGCACATGCAAATGCAGGATCGACTAAAATAGGTAGGCTCAGGTTACCTTAAGCATAATATACCTACACTCAAAGACTGGTCAACGGTACTAGGCTAAGGTTTGTGGTGTTTCAGATGATAACGCCCACAGGGTTCACCTTACTAAACCACGTGTTTTTTCCTAGAATCGGTGTCGGAAGATGCAATTAGTGTGTGCACATGTAATTTTTTTTTTTAATAAAGAAAATAAGATCAAAATAAATATCTAACTACAAGAATAAAAGAAAATCCTATTCTAATTATGTACAATAAAATATAAATCTATATTTTTCCTTATCTAAATATTTACAAGAATAAATCTCACAAATAAAAATAAAATCTTGGGTTATCTTACTTACCTTTTTGGCAAAAAAAAATTATCTTCCACTTTTATGCCAAGTTATTCTGCTTACCAAAAATAAAAAGATACCCACGTAAAATATATAAATAAAATAATATAATAGATAAATGAAAAATAAAATTCAAAACTATCCTAATATTTACAAATTTAATAGAAACTAAAAATAACAGTTATCAGTCCCCGGCAACGGCGCCAAAAACTTGATGAGATTTTAATTTATACCGCAAGATCACGGTTGTCTATTGGACAGTATGCAAGTACGGTTCGTTCCACAAGGACTAAAATTGTTACCTTTAGTTTAAAATTAAATTATGCTAATAAGATATAATGAATTGAGAAGATATTAATAAAACTAATAAAATAAATAATTTGAAAAGAACACTAGGGTTTTCGGATTCCACCGAATTAATCATGTAAAAGACCCCTTTAATCTCTAGAAAATATTCTTATCATCACTCAAGACAATATTGAAATCAATCCCATGTCTCGGAATATATTACGATTAAAACAATAATTACAACATTTGTTGTACCAAAACGGTATAATCTCCTTCGCTTATTAAAGATCAATAGCCGAAGACTATCTAATATGGTTTAAGAATGAAGCTTAAAATGAAGAAAAATTAATAAACAATTCAAGACCAAAAGGATATATTTATTAGAGAATACCTGGATCATTTACATAATGCTATTGGATTCATCTTTAACCCTGGTAACGAAAACTAGCTCTCCATTACAAAGAAAAGAAAATAAAAGATGAAAATTCTAAACTAATACAATACTCTCGGCTCGTGGCCTCCTCTCTTCCAAATGTTTCCACCACTATTTATATAGACAAGTCTTCCAATATTTCCAAAATATTCTCAATTAATAAATAAAATAAAATTCATGTGATAAATGAAATATATGTGAATTTCCAATAAATGTCTTTATTCTCTTCCTTTATTTTTGAGATTGCCTCTTCTTTCTTTCCATAAGTAGAAGATATTATAATAATCTTCCAAATTTTGTACACAAGGCATATTAAATTCCAATAGGTGGATATTATTCCCATTGTATGTTGTCGACACCTGTGGTCCCAAAATATATCTTGCCATTAATTCCAATTCCAACCGCACACCCCAGACATCTGACTTTCCATCCATTTTATGGGCAAAATACCGTATTTTTATCCAATCGAGCTTTATTTCCTAAATCTGCAAAAATAAACAAAATTATTAAATATGTACTAAAACGGGAACTAATAAATATAAATTTTAGTGGTAAATATATAAGAATTATGCACTCATCAGAACTCTTGGGCTATAAAGGACGTCAACTAAGGAATCAATTGCGTAGACCTTGCGAGGTTCAAGAGACGTAAGGAGCACGACTGTAACTGAATTGCTTAGAGGGTGGATTCGGTCTCAACTACATTTCAACCAGAAGTCTGATAGTAGGCTGGTGTCCGTAGCGTTTTAATACAGTTTGGTATTCAAATCTGGACGAGGTTCCGAGGTTTTTCTGCAGTTGTTGTTTACTAGTTAACAAAACTTCTAGTGTCTTGTGCTTTCCCTTTTCGCATTATATTATTTTTCTTTGTAATTGGATTTACACAAGTTGTACGTATTCAATCAAAGTAGACACGTCAATCTAATTGTAATATATTACGAGACTTGTTTCTTATAGAATTCGTATCTGAAAAGATAGAAAACAAGTTTAATTAATTACTTGGCAGAATTCCGATTGGATTATTTGGATATGGCTAGATTGATCTTGGATATTGATTTTTGAGATCGTCCAAGTATTCTTCTTAATAATCGGGTTCACATACTCGTTGTCTATATACATACTGATTGAGAAGAGGCAGAGATATAAACTCTATATACATATTGTCAAAGATCATTGATAGACACATTTTTGTGTCTGAATTGTCCTCATTGTCTCTATTGTTGGTCTCGATTTTTGTACTAATTTTGGTGTTTTTATGTGTGTGTAGGTGTTTTCGGAGAAATACACTTGTGCGGAAAAAGTTGCTCAAAAAGTGTTATTTGGACCCCCCGAAAGAAAAGTGATAAAGGCACCCTCATTTTGGATAAGGGCACCCCCAGGCACCTCTCAAGGCATCCGATATTCGCACCCCCATCTCTGTTAGGGGGAGGTCATCTTCTTCTTTTCAAAATATGAAAAATGGCGGGAAAAACTTTCTGAAGCGGCAGATTTCGGTTCGTGATTTGGAGTGGTCATGGTGTGACTCAATGGTTTGTAATTGCTCGGGAACACTTGACTTGGCTCAACAGCGTGGTATGGGCTTCAAAATCAACCGGATTTGGCTGGATAATCGCGATGAAGAAAACATGGTAACTCGGGTTTTGGTTACATCATCCAGAGTTCGTGTTTCTTGGTATATGTCTATAGAGTAGTTTACTCTATATTTGTCGTGTTTGGAACGTGTAGGATCTGTTTAGAGTGTCTTTGGCTAAAAATCAACGCGTGAAAAAGAAGGAAAGGAAAGAAAATATTTCCAAGAATATTTTCTCTTCACCGCGAGTAATTGAAAATATTTTGGAGTTATGAGACGTCATTTGTGGTGTTGTGGGATATAAAAAGAGTTTTGGTGTAGCATAGAGAGGTATCGAGAGTTTGGGGAGCCAACAGAGGGCTCAGGAGCGAAGAACAAAAATTGCAGAGAAGTTCTCTGCTGCTGCTGCTGAAGAAGAAGAACACGAAGAACTTTATGCTGCTAAGGACAGTCGCATAAAAACGCTGCAATATTACGACACGAGAGGCAGTCTTAAATCGAAAGCGAGACTTATATTTTACAGTTTTCATATATCTTTTTTTGTGACATTATTGTAATTTTGTTTGTAACGCTTATACAACGTTGAATCGTCCGAGTCATTAGTTTTCTCTTGTTTTTCACCCTTTTGAGATATGAACACCTATTTTGAGCACGTGAATAACATGAGGAGCTAAACCCCAACACTAGGACAACGGAGGAAGCTAATTTTCATGCATGTGGTAATTCTATTTATTTCTTATATGACTTCTTGCACTTGATTTAATTGTTTTATGATTTTCACTAATTAGTTGTGATTTCGTTTGATGACGTATGCTTAGTTTTAGTACTTTTGATGCGTCATGCTTGTGATTTACAATTAATCTTTTAAAAAATCTACCTTGGCAAAGACATAGAGTCAATATTGTTTGAGCTATAATTGTCTAGGATAAATATAAGAATCGCATGAATGAGAATTGGTGGAACCCTGAGGCTCGGTACCTCTCGATATTGTGACAAACCTTTGTATATATTTCTTTATTTTTATTATTAAACCTAAAATTGAATCTTCACAAGTCTGGGTGAACGACATCTTTCTTACCACTTTCTACAACATCATTGAAAATATTCATCAATTTTTGGCGCCGCCGACGCGGACTTGTGTATAGATTTGTTTTTAGGTTTTATTTTTTTATTTTTTTTATTATTATTTGTTCCTTTTTACGCGTTTTGGTTTTTTCTATTTGCTTTCAGACTTGGTGCGAAGCTTATATAAAAGAGAAAGTGTTGAAAAGTAAAGTGAAGCCAAAGAAAGAAAGAAGAGAGAAAATCCAAAGGAGTGAAGAGGAAAATTTTGTATACAGTGTAATTAATTTTTTTATTTATTTTTAGAAACTGTAATTAGGTAATTATCTTTGTAATTTTTATTTTTATTTTTGGACTTCTTAATTTTGGACTTTAGTTTTGGACTTGTTGGACATTTTTTTTTAAAACCCTAAGGAAGGGTTATTTAAATATAAACCGCACAGGAAGGACGACGATTACGATATCGTCTCGGCCCCTCGGGTTCGTACACGACATAGGAGTCGTGGCTCGAGTCGACTTCAACGGTTCATCCCCGTCTGGAACGGGAGGTAAGAATTCTAAACACCCGCGATCCTCGTCGGCGGGTTTCTTTGGATGATTTTGTATGCATATATGTTGAGGTATTGAAAACGGTTGCTTTAATTTCCTAGTAAAGGGCAAGGACTGGCCATACAAGATAAGGGTTCGGATTTCATCACCGTTCTCTTCTTGCCCGCCTTAGGAAAACAAAACCAAATGCGAACCTAAGCTTAAAATACCGACTAGACGAGACCGATAGGGTAACGAGCTTAATAGGAGTCATTCGAAAAATATTGGTTACTCTTAAAGCATACTTCGAAGTTCATGATGGTTTCTGTGAGTTGAATGCGTGACTGCGCCGCTTTGTAATGCGGTGAGGCCTTGGGTATCAAAGCTCCACGCAGCTTCCCTCGCCTCTATTCAACTTACTTAAACTCGGATTGATTCCGAGAGGGGTTTGCTTAAATTGTAACGAATTCCCTTTCGAAGGATTAGAAGCTGGTCTAGAAACAATCTAAGTGGAGCCATCATGCTTTTTGTTTGCTAGAAATCAGTAGGTTTGTTGTGGTCGAGTCAGCCTTGTTTGTGTTTGTGTATAATTCCCTTGCAGTTAGGATATCAAACTGGTATTATAATAGCCATCACAATGAATATGAATATCCAACTGAACATTATGGACATCACTCTTTTTATGACCATAGTGTGAATAGTGTTTGGGAAAGCCAACCTTTGGAAGGTTATGGGTCATACCATGGTGAGCCCAATTACTATCCACATGTGCATCGGTCATTCGAGCAAGAAGATTATAGTAATAGTTCTTCGTCTCTAGAGGATACAATCAAACTTTTGAAAAGTAGTCCTTATTATGATCCTTCTGTTCCTCTTCCTTCTCTAGAAGATATCCTCAATAGATTAGCTCAAAACTTAGATCCAACACTAAGGGAACTTTCTTTGGAGGAGACCCTTGAGAGGATATCTGAGTCGACACGTAGACTTGAGTTAGAGACGAATGAAAGTATTGCTCGAAATAACTTTAATTTCCAATATAGTGTATCCAATAATACCTTTGAGAATGAAGATAGTTATTTACATAATCAAGATGATGAGGTTAGAATTGGTAACACTACTTGTTTAGATGAGGTTCGATCATTTTCATGTTATGATCATGATGTGGAAAGTGTTGATGAAGAATATGAAGTTTTTAGGCATAGTGATCAGGAATTTGCTTCTCCAATTGAGCTTTATAATGATAGTAATATTTCTGGTTTAAATCCAAATAATTTTAATAATTATTCACCTATTCAAAAGGATGAGGATTTGACTAGAAGAATCTCCGTTTTAGACGATGTAGTTCATGATCCTTTAGCCTACAATATGTTGGATAATCCATTATTTGATGTGCCTATAAGTGAATCAGAGGAAGTAACTATGATTAACACCTTAGTTAACGAGCCTTTAATAGAAACTTTCGCTGATAATCCTTTATATGATTGTGATGATGGTTTAGAGGAAAGAGTTTACCCCGAGAATACTTGTTTTAGAGTCTAGTGATTTAGAAACACTAGTCTTAGAAGACGATAAACTCGTAGAGATGAGTAAGGATGCATTACCTAATAATAACTTAGAAGAATCAATTGACCATTTTCAGGATTCTGATGTTCTCGAAATTAGGGAAATTGTGACTAGTCTATCTAGAGACACTGAAAACTCTAAGTTTGGGGGTGATTATCACTCTCCTAGTGTGATAAGCACGAAAGTGCGACACATTTTCACCCATAATTACATTAGCTAGGACTCATTATTTCTCTAATAAACTTGTTTTCGTTATTTTTAGAAGAATAAGCTCTTGTGGAGTTTTGGCTTGAAAAATTGTTATTTGCAACCGGAGGACAAGTGTTATTCGGACTTTCAAACTTGGTTAAGGGGCACCTCAATTACTAAGGGGCGCCAGTTGCTAAGGGGTACCCTATTTACTAATTAACACATGTTTCTATTCACACTTCAAAGACGAGGATAAGGGGGACCTTCTTCTCCGTTTGAACATTGATTTGCGGGAAAAATGGTGGAAGAAAAACGGTGACAAGTCTCGGAGTTACTGCGTTATTTCGAGAAGATTTTTGGGAGAGATATTCAAAGGATTTTCAAAAGTTTGGATTGATATTATCTGTTCGACTAAAACGGGAAAGGTAATAGAGTTAATTTGGAAATAAGAGGAAAGATCTCACGTGATTTTTATAAACATGGAAAACGATTAACTCGTTATTCGTTTGATTTCTTTGGAGTTATTGGCGAGATTCTCGTGGAAGATATTTGACGCGTAAGAGAAGAAAGAATCAATGAGAATATCGAACTTTATGTCAAAGAAAGGAAACGAATATTTCGAAGTTAATTCAAAGATTTGTTGGAGGAGATAATATCACGGGAGTTTACTCTACATTGGTTGAAAGATATTTGACATCATGTTTTGGTGTAGCGGATGAGGAAAGGAGAATAAAAAATATTCATAATTTTCAGTGAAAAAGGGAAAGAAGATAATGGGTATTAACTCGCCTGATTTGATGTCTGTGGAGTATAAATACTATCTTTGGAAGTTTGAGAAGGATATAGAGAGTCCGGGAGGTAAAGAAACGGGAGAATCAAATTGGGAAATTTCTGCTTTGCTGTTCCAAGAACACCAAGAACATAAGGCCGAGAAAGCTCATCGTTAATAAACCGTGGTTTATTCCCGGTTTTGCAACAGGCTTTCCAGCGACCGTTGAACAGTGACTATAGCACTTTTGTTTTATCGCATACTGTAACAGAGGATTGCAACACTTCTTAGCTGTTGTAAATTCCTAGTTTATTTGATTTTTATCCTTTTCATCATTTGCAAACACTTTTGAACCATGAATAAATATTTTAAGTGTGTTTTCGACGTGATGAACTAAACCCCAACACTGGGTCGACGGAGGAAGCCGAAATTCACACATGGGTGAATTTATTTTATTTTCTATTTGACTTTTGCATTATTAGAATAGAATTATGATTTGATTAAATTGGTTGTTATTCAATTAGATAGGTTATGCTTTGTTTAGATAATCTATGCTTAGGGATACAATTAATCTTTTGAGAGTCTACCTTGGCAAAAATAAGAGTCGGTGTTATTTTGTTTATTGAGCTTTAATTGTTGAGAATAAATAAATTGAACCTATTGATATGAATTCGGTGGAATCCTAGGCCCAGTAACTCTCGCCTTTGTTTATTATTTTCATTAGACCTTTAAATTTAATCTTCGCAAGTCTGAGAGAACGAATTTTAATTACTACTACGAAAACTAAGAAAAATCTTAAATCATAGTGCCTTACCTTTAACTCTCAGAAAGTCCCCTCACTTAGGACTGGACATCCGTGCCTCAACCATTTTACAAGATTATCTTCATACACTTTTTCCTGAACCTAGTTGTGTCCATAAAGAAGTTCAGTTGTTAGAAACCCATCCTCTCGGTTGATGTGGTTAACCTGAGGCTATGATACCACGATTGACTTTGTTTTCCCACCAAAAACCTTCCTTCCAATTGTGGGTACGTATAAGTTTGGATGTGTGTCCATTATTAAGTTTTGAGACTAAACCTAATTACTTTAGGATATTAGGTCGACACATTTGCTTAAGGAAGACCACCAATCTTATTGTGGTCACTGTGTAAGTCAAACAGATTGACTTAGAGGATCCTCAATTATTCGGGTTATTATTATGTGCTTCTAAGTTTTTATTTGAGTTTTTCAGGACTCTAGAACCCGAACATTCGGATCTAACTCATGAGGAAACGCAACCCATGAAAATATGTTATCTAGACCCTTTTATAAAGCTCGAACCCGAACCACAACTAGATGTAGTTGTCTTAAAAATAGATAAGGGTGTGTTGGATATCTTCCTGGTGCATTTGCGTCTCCTCTTCTTGTGGTTAGCACTTTTTGATCCAGATGACCCATGATTATTTTCTGCTACTATATGATTCTTCGAGGTGACTAATCCCTTCCAATGTCCGGGTCAAGACTTTAAACTTAGCACTTCTTGGGAGGTAACCCATGTTCTTGCAACACAAATAATATTTTTCCTTAAACTCTTTGCTTCAAATGGTAACAATTTCTCCTTGTTCATGTTTTTAATTTCATCTTTAGAACATTGAGGACAATGTTAGATTTAAGTTTGGGGGTATGGGAGAAACTTTTTAGTTGCATTTTTGAAACTTCTAGCGTCACATGATATCGGTTAGCTAAGTTTAAATACTGTTTCTCACCGAAAAGATAGAAATTGGAATGCTAGGGATAACAACCTATTGAGACATTAGAGAAAAAGACATTGAGATCCTTGAAATTCAGGAGAGAACTTGTTCCTTTTAGAGGGTAACCGTGATGGACCTAACCATCCATGATAGAAAGGCAAGTAGGTCAGGAAATGCTAGAAAGACAAAGCAACCTCACAATGTAGTCTTGGTTACTGGATTACGACTCTCTCTCAGTAGAAACTTATCATCATCAAAAAACGGAGCGACATCAAAATCTATGAAGAAAGTTGAAGACGTTTAAGGTTTATAAGCAACAATAGAAAATCAGAATTCAAAATCAAGGGTTACAAGAATTCAAAAGAGCAAGAAAAATCAAATGATATAAGTTGTTGAAGTTCATGATACTAAGACATTATAAGTTGCGAAGATCCAAGTGTTAAATTCCTTCTGTGATGGCCATGTAAAAAAAAAAAAAAAAAAAAAAATCAATAAGGCCATAGGGAAGTCGAAATCTATAAGGAAGGAATCGAAGAGAAGAGTTAATTGTCAAGGTTCTACGAGGTTCAAGAGTTTATCATCAACAGTTGAAGACCGAAGAAGACGTTATTTCTATCGAGCACTATGAGAGAGTGAAAAAAAAGATACATTTGGTTGCTTTGTTATTCCGCTTTCAACTGGCACAAGATCTTTCTAGCACTCGGGGTTTAACTCATCACACGTAATTAGTCCAAATTGCAGCAGATGTCCCTCTCATCTTTTTCTCTCTCCTAATATTATCCAAATTGTAAATCAGCGGACGCATCTTACAATGTTTATCTAGCTGTGTAGCGGATATCTCTTTATCTAGCAAGTGTTGCGGATGTGTCTCCTTTTTTTGATCGACTTTCGAAATGACACCATTAATTTCTCCGGCATTCTAGTCACTTGGAGATAGGTTGAGAATTTGTATGTCCTCATAGCTCTTTGGATACTTGTGACCAATTAGAAGTACTGTGTTTTGTGGGTACACCTCACTGTAAACCCTCAGGAGACAACACTCCGCCACTAGGGCCACCTAGGGGTTCAAATGATTTTTATTTTCTAGAATAAATTTGCTCGAGGACTAGCAAATAATAAGTTTGGGGGTATTTGATAGACACATTTTTGTGTCTGAATTGTCCTCATTGTTTCTATTGTTGGTCTCGATTTCTGTACTAATTTTGGTGTTTTTATGTGTGTGTATGTGTTTTCGGAGAAATACACTTGTGCGGAAAAAGTTGCTCAAAAAGTGTTATTTGGACCCCCGGAAGAAAAGTGATAAAGGCACCCTCATTTTGGATAAGGGCACCCCATGCACCCCTCAAGGCATCCGCTATTCGCACCCCCATCTCTGTTAGGGGAGGTCTTCTTCTTTTCAAAATATGAAAAATGGCGGAAAAACTTTCAACGTAACTCGGCAGATTTGGGTTCGTGATTTGGAGTGGTCATGGTGTGACTCAATGGTCAGAATTGCTCTGGGAACACTTGACTTGGCTCAACGGGCGTGGTATGGGCTTCAAAATCAACCGGATTTGGATGGATAATCGGCGGTGAAGAAAACATGGTAACTCGGGTTTTGGTTACATCATCCCGAAGTTCGTGTTTGCATGGTATATGTCTATAGAGTAGTTTACTCTATATTTGTCGTGTTTGGAACGTGTAGGATCCCGTTTAGAGTGTCTTTGGCTAAAAATCAACGCGTGAAAAAGAAGGAAAGGAAAGAAAATATTTCCAAGAATATTTTCTCTTCACTGCCGAGTAATTGAATATATTTTGGAGTTATGAGACGTCATTTGTGGTGCTGTGGGATATAAAAAGAGTTTTGGTGTAGCATAGAGAGGTATCGAGAGTTTGGGGAGCCAACAGAGGGCTCAGGAGCGAAGAACAAAAATTGCAGAGAAGTTCTCTGCTGCTGCTGCTGAAGAAGAAGAACACGAAGAACTTTATCTTTGCTAAGGATGAGTCGCATAAAAACGCCGCAATATTACGAATACGTAGGCGTCTTAAATCGAGTGGACTTATATTTTACAAGTTAGATTTTTCATATATCTTTTTTTGTAACAAGATTGTAACAGCTGCTTGTAACGCTTATACAACGTTGCGAACTGTCTGAGTCATTAGTTTTCTCTTGTTTTTCACCCTTTTGAGATATGAACACCTATTTTGAGCACGTGAATAACATGAGGAGCTAAACCCCAACACTAGGACAACGGAGGAAGCTAATTTTCATGCATGTGGTAATTCTATTTATTTCTTATATGACTTCTTGCACTTGATTTAATTGTTTTATGATTTTCACTAATTAGTTGTGATTTCGTTTGATGACGTATGCTTAGTTTTAGTACTTTTGATGCGTCATGCTTGTGATTTACAATTAATCTTTTAAAAAATCTACCTTGGCAAAGACATAGAGTCAATATTGTTTGAGCTATAATTGTCTAGGATAAATATAAGAATCGCATGAATGAGAATTGGTGGAACCCTAAGTCTCGGTACCTCTAGATATTGTGACAAACCTTTGTATATATTTCTTTATTTTTATTATTAAACCTAAAATTGAATCTTCACAAGTCTGAGTGAACGACATCTTTCTTACCACTTTCTACAACATCATTGAAAATATTCATCAATCATTCAGTTGGTCTACTTGTAGTTTTATTAGGTTTTGTCCATATAGGTTGTCGAACGAAAAAATGTTGGTGGTGTATTTGGTACCTCTTGCATTTTCAATTGGTATGAAAGCAGACAAACACTTTTAGACCTAATAAGTCCGTGTTTGAAACGATCTGTATTATGCATAAGAGTACAATCTCGATTAACGTACCGCAAGCTTTCGATAATACAAATTAATTATGGTGGAAAATTGTTATGCGATATTTCTTACAAGCTCGTGACATTAAGACATGGGTTATTGTTGTAAGAGGATACAATACTTCCATGTTCGGAGAAGGATCTAATGCGGTTCCAAAAGACATAACAACATATAGCGATGTTGAAATCTTATATGCTAAACACAACTATGATGGATTAAACACTATTATCCACACCATAAACTAAGATCTTCAACATCATGTGTCAACATGCACTAGATTAAAAGATGCTTGGGGATAAGAGAATGTATATGAAGGAAATTCCGCATAAATGGAAGCACGGCTTCAAAACCTAACTTCTGACTGGTAAAACCTTCATGGTTGATGAAGATTCGTTTGAGGAATTTAATCACAAATTGTCGAAAATAGTGAACAATTGTCATTCATTAGGAAAGACTATTCCTGAACGGGATATTGTGATGAAAATTATGAGATCTTTACCAGACCGATATGAGTCTAAGAAACATTCCATCACGAAAGGAAACGATCTTACTACTCTTTCTAGAAGCACCCTTGTTGGATATTTAAAGATCTTTGACCATGAACAACAAGCTAAAGCTGATAAAAATATTGCGTTAAAAGCACTTAAAAACATTCATGTACTTGCTGAAAGTGATAGTGTTGGAAACTCTGAGAAAGATATTGTTCAGGAATTATCAGATGAAGATCTTGAGAATTTGATTTTTCTCATTACAAGTCATTTTAGAGATCATTTTAAGAAGAGGAATAAACGGTTCTCAAGAGAACGGCCGTCATCATCTGCCAAACCACATAATCGTATACCTTCTAAAAAGGTGGATGACGAAAGTGATGATGAAGATATGCTACAGTGCTTCAAGTGTAGAGGTTTCGGTCACTTTGTTAATGAGTTTCCAAATCGAAATAAACACACTGGCAACAAAGGTCTTGCTGCAACTCTTGATGAAACTAATGATCTCTATGATTCATAAGAAGAAGAATATTCAAGTATAACACTTCTAGCTGAAACAACTAATCCTGATGATAATAGTGATACTTACATCAACCTTGATAAGGTGTTTGAAGATCCCTCATCTATAATATTTGAGGATATAATGTAGTTTTCTTTTACTAATAAAAGTTCCAATATTGATTCTTCAGGAACATCTCTGGTGTATATCATCTAAAATTGGAAGTGCTCCGGAATACCTTCTCAACCGATCTTGTCCTTACTGTACTACTAAAGGTCACGAACTCAAACAATGCCTCAAATACAAGCATAAAGTAAGGTACGTCAATAAACTGTAACAAATGGCTAACCGTTTGATAAATGTGCTTAAAATCTGCCAAAACCCAAACCCGACTAAGGTATGTAGCTTTGTTTATTTTTCATCTACTTAAGGTGTAATTGTATTTGTAGATGGTGAAATTTGGATAAGTGGCAATAATGTCATTTCAAGACCATAGATGAAACTCAAATCTCGCGTGAGATATTAAGCCCTTGGTCATTAAGGCACCCATAGCTATGATTTCTAGTATACCTCCCAGCGAGACACTGCTGGTCGTGATGCCGTGATTCCTAGCACACACATCCCCGCGAGATACTGCTGGTCACGTAGGTTCTGTAGAGCATAAAACTTCCCAAGCAGACTTATGAACCAGAATAGCCACAATTCCAGCATGTCTTTGCGAGACTCAGTTGATTGTGATGCCATGATTCCTAGTATACATCCTCGATGAGATACTATTGTTCATGTAGGCTATGTAGATGCGTAAAAAAGTCTCCGACAGACTTATGACCCAGAGTGGAGACATGCATGTCTCTTGTAGGCACAAATCACCCTATTTGAGATGAATGATTGATTCCTAGTACATTATCGAGATACACTGGTCATGTCTACTCTAGGATCTGACTCGGCTTACCGAGGCTTCAAAATAATTCCTAGAACATCCCCGCGAGATACATTAGTTATTCTGCCTATGGGCCCTTTCGACAGACTCCTAGAACATCCTTCCGAGATACACTGGTCAAGTCGGCCCCATAAATACAGACACAATTGATTCCTAGAACATCTCTGCAAGATTACGCTAGTCAAAGACAAGTGAGCCGAAGTCTCGCATAGACAATATTAGGCGCACAAGCCTTCTTTTCTCTCTTAAACATGTCCCAGCTGACTTCGGAGAGATTCCATTGGGTTGGACAAGTTTTAAACAGACTTTGTCCCGGTGGCCAAAAATCTGACGGTCTCAAATCCGTCAGCCAAATTTCTGACGACATCAAACCCGTTAGCCAAATCTCTGAAGGCCTCAAACCCGTCATCCAAATCTCTGACGGCCTCAAACCCGTCGGCTAAATCTCTGACGGTTTCAGACCCGTCGGCCAAATCTCTGGTGGCCTCATCCGAACTGAGCCATCGTGTCTGAAGATTTTTATACATGCATAAAACTCAGGCACGCACCTTACCAAGGGCTCAAGACTATTTCTCATCCTCTCAAGCACACTCACGGCTAGTAAATTGAGCCTGAACTATACATGTTTATCCAATAACGTGGATAAGGTCTCTTGAGATCTGCGTGCTCAACAAATGGACCCACATGCAAGTCTCCACATGACATATGTGACCGGCCATGGAGAGAGGGAGCTCAACTTCAGCTCCTCCCACACTCTGCACACGATTTCTGAGGCATTCCATGCTTATTCACGTGACTCATCCTAGTCATTCTCGTAAATCAGAGAATATCTCTTTATCTTGGCCAACTTGGTTAAAGAGAATATTTTTCTCTCTCAACACATCATTACAAAGCATGACTCAGCTTCACACAAATGTGGGGGGGGGGGGGTATCAATTAGGGTTTTGGTATGGCGGTCTACTGCACGCGTGAGAAATACCCGGCCTATTTCTCACCAAATAAGAGAGTAAAGACGGTGGAATAATGAGATAAACTCAACCTAGTTTATCTCTATCTATTCCTGAAGAGACGGGAGAATTGCTCCGCACGGCACAGAAAGCAATCCTTATCTTGACCGACCTGAGATTAGAGAATTCAACTATAATTAGGTCCTCTATTTTTCCAAGCTATCATCAACTTTCTCATAAATGATAGACACATTTTTGTGTCTGAATTGTCCTCAATGTCTCTATTGTTAGTGCTTGATTTTGTACTTATTTTGTTTTTTTTTTTATGTTTGTGTAGGTGTTTTTGGAGAAATACACTTGTGTGGAAAAAGTTGCTCAAAAAGTGTTGTTTGGACCCCAGGAGAAAAGTACTAAAGGCACCCACATTTTGGACGTACCCCCATGGCTATTCGCACCCCTACTCTGATAGGGGATACCTTTCTTCCTCACGTACAAATAGAAAATGGCGGGAAATTTGGTTTCAACAGTAAAGGATTTATTATCTTTAACATAAGAATATCTTCTTGCCTTATAAACTGGAAGTTTTGAAGAAAAGGAAGTTATCTTGTATTAAACAAGAAAGATATCCTTAGAAGATTTTATCTTGGATTTTATTCTGCGAATTAAAGAAGATATGGGTTTAGTAAAGAAATATAGAGAATAAAGAGAAAGAAAAATTCATGAAGATATTTTTAATTAAAAAGAAGAAGATTTTGGAGTTATGGAAGAATATATTTGAGTAATGTGTATTTGTGTGTATAACTAGAGAGCTAGAGAGCACATTGGGGGGGGGAGTTGTGGAGAGAAAAGAAAATCACTGCTTTAATATATTTCTCCCATTTTCATCATTTGTAAACACTTTGAGCAATAAAAATAATTTTTGAGCGTGTTTCCAACATGATGATGAGCTAATTCTCCCACAACCAAGGCAATGAGGAAGCTACTTACGCATGAATAATTGGTAATTATTTATTTTCTCTAATTTATAATTTATGATTCACTCAATCACTGCTTTTGCAGAGTTTTTAATTGTTTGCATAATTTCCTTCATTAGTTGTGATTCAATTAGATAGGTTATGCTTTGTATTAAGATAATCTATGCTTAGGGGATACAATTTTTTTTTTTAAGGAACTGGAGCAAATGCTCCCAATTTCATATATTCATAAGGATTCTTACAAGAATTAAATACATCTTAATTGAAATACATGAAGAAATACAAAATCTATGTATTCTAAAATACAACAAAAGTACTAAATTCATGTAGTTCGTCGAGGAAATCGATGCTATTTGAGGGATGGTGTGAAGTTTCTGATTCCACCATTTGAATTGTTGTTCTTCATTGAGAACAAATTTATCTTCTTCTTTAAGATTTGATGCTCCTATAACAGAGGAGTAATATGCGATGTGTATCGAAAACACGATCACATCTGGTAGCCATGGATCTTCATAGTAATGTAAATCAACGTCAAGCCATTGTGATTCGTCCTCGAAGATGTATTTGAAATGATTCATAAAGAATCGATTGAACTGCCGTGAAGGGTATATGAAATTGTTAAACAAACATAAAAAAAAGAAATCAAGATAGCATACATAAGCCATCTGACTAATCAGAAATAAAAATATTAAAAAAAAACCCTAGAAAATTGTTGGAACAACAATTTATTTTATTAAAATCTATACAAACTAGGGAGACTAACCTTGAACTGCCTGGAAAATCCGAAAAATCAGATCAAATCCAGGCAGATCAAGATAAAACGAAGAAGAAGATGGGAGTTTTTTCCTTTTTTTTTCGGTTTCTGGAGAGAGGGGAGAGAGAAATGAGTTTTTTCCTCTTGTTGTGTTTCTCTTAGGGGATACAATTAATTTTTGAGAATTTGTCTGATTATATTTGAGAATTTGTTTGATTATATGTGAATTAAGAAATAAGGGACTTAAAAGATAATTAGAGTTTTGGCTTATTTACCATAATTTATTCATGTGTAATAGTGGAATCAGTGTCTTGATTATTCCTAATATTCTGTGACAATATTTTGTATATATTTTTCTTTTATTTTAGTTTATTAAATCCTAAAATCAATTTCAACAAGTCCGAGTGAACAACAACTCTATTTATCACTATATAAAATTCGATCAATTTTTGGCGCCGCCGACGCGGACTTTTGTATAGATTTGTTTTTAGGTTTTATTTTTATTATTTTTATTTTTGTTCTTTTTTATGCGTTTTGGTATTTTTGTTTGCTTTCAGACTTGGAGCTGCGCTAAAGAAAAAGAGAAGAAGTGTTGAAAAGTAAAGCGAAGCCGAAGAAGGAAAGAAAAAAAAAATCCAAAGGATAAAGAAGAATATTTTTGTATATAGTTAATTTATTTTTTATTAGATATTTTTTATTTTCTTTATTTTTTTAGAAACTGTAATTAGGGCTATATTTTTGTAATCTTTTATTTTTGGACATTCTTTTTGGACTTTATTTTCTTGGGACTATCTTTGGACATTATTTTTAAAACCCTAAGGAAGGGTTAATTTAAATAAAACTACTGCAGGGAAGGACGACAGTTACGATATTGTCTCGGCCCCTCGGGTTCGTACACGACATAGGAGTCGTGGCCCGAGTCGACCTCAACGGTTCATCCCCCGTCTGGAAGGGGAGGTAAGAATTCTAAACACCCGTGAATCCCCCATCGGCGGGTTTCTTGGATGATTTTGTATGCATATATGTTGAGGTATTGAAAAACGGCCGCTTTAAATTCCTAGACTCGCCATACAAGATAAGGGTTCGGATTTCATCATAGTTCTCTTCTTGCCCACCTTAGGAAAACGATACCAAACACTAACCTAAGCTTAAAATTTTGACTAGAACGAGACCGATAGGGTAATGAGCTTAATAGGAAAGTCATTCGAAAAATATTGGTTACTCTTTAAGCATACTTCGAAGTTCATGATGGTTTTTGTAAATTGAATGCGTGACTGCGCCGCCTTGTAATGCGGTGAGGCCTTGGGTATCAAAGCTCCACGTAGCTTCCCTCGCCTCTATTCAACTTACTTAAACTCGGATTGATTCCAGAGGGGTTTGCTCAGATTGTAACGAATTCCCTTTCGAAGGATTAGAAGTTGGTCTAGAAAACAATCTAAGTGGAGCCATCATGCTTTTTGTTTGCTAGAAATCAGTAGGTTTGTTGTGGTCGAGTCAGCCTTGTTTGTGTTTGTGTAGAATTCCCTTGCGGTTAGGATGTCAAACTGGTATTACAATAGCCATCACATTAATGAATATGAATATCCAACTGAAAAATATGGACATCACTCTTTTTATGACCATAGTGTGAATAGTGGTTGGGAACGCCAAACTTTTGGAGGTTATGGCCCATACCATGGTGATCCCAATTACTATCCACACGCCAACCGGTCGTACGAGCAAAATTCCTCTCTACTAGAGTCAACACGTAAGTTAGCTGAGTCGACACGTAAGTTCGCAGAAATGAATAACTTAGTTATGGACGAAAGCAATGCAACGAGTGAAATTTCTTTCCTAGATTCAATAAGGAAGTCTTGTGAGTCGAGTCACGATACAATAAGGAAGTCATGTGAGTCGAGTCATGATACCATAATGAAGTCATATGAGTCGATTCGAAAGCTTTTGTTAGAGGCCCAGAACGGAACTGCTTGAGATAATCTTAGTGTTTCCAATAGTACCCCTGAAAATGAGGATAGTTATTTACATAATCAAGATGACGAGGATAAAATTGGTAACACTACTTGTCTAGATGAGGTTCAACCATTTTCATATTATTATAATGATGATTATGATGAGGATAGTGTTGATGAAGAATTTGAAATAAGTAGGCATATTGATCAGGAATTTGTTACTCCAATTGAGCTTAATAATGATAACATTTCTAGTTCAAATCCAAATAATTTTAAGAATTATTCACCTATTCAAAAGGATGAGGATTTGACTAGAAATACCCCCGTTTTAGACGATGTAGTATTTCCTTTTGATTACGAAGCCAATGATGGTTTAGAGGAACGAGTATATTTTGAGTCTAGTGATTTAGAAACAATAGACTTAGAAAAAAGAAAATGAACTCGTAGAGACGAGTGAGGATGTACCTGACTTAGAAGAATCAATTGACCATTTTCAGGAATCAGATGACCTTGAAATTAGGGAAGTTGTGACTAGTCTTTTTAGAGACACTGAAAACTCTAAGTTTGGGGGTGATTATCATTCTCCATGTCCTTAACTCTTAGAAAGGTCCCTAACTTGGGACTTGACATATGTGCCTCAACCATTTTAAAATATTATCTCCATACACTTTTTCCTGAACCTAGTTGTGTCCATAAAGAAGTTCAGTTGTTAAGAACCCATCCTCTGGTTGATGTGGTTAACCCAGGATATGATACCACGATTGATTTTGTTTTCCCACCAAATATTTTTCAACCAATTGTGGGAACGTATAAGTTTGGATGTGTCAATTATTAAGTTTTGAGGTTAAACCTAATTACTTTAGGAGATTAGGGTCGACACATTTGCTAAAGAATGACCACTACCGTGGTCAATCAGTGTGAGTCAAGTCTCGATTTACTTAGAGGATCCCAGGTTATTCAAAGTTATTGTTATGTGCTTCTAAGTTCTTAATTGAGTATTTCAGGACTCTAGAACTCGATCTTCAGGATCATGCCTTTGAGGAAATCCAACCAATGAAAGCTTTTTATCTAGACCCTTTTATAGAGCTCCGAACCCGAACCACAACTAGATGTAGTTGTCTTAAACAAAAAAATAGATAAGGGTGTGTTGGATATCTTCCCGGTCATTGCGGTCTCCTCTTCTTGTGGTTAGCACTTTTTGATCCAGATGACCCAGATTATTCCTTTGTTGCTATATGATTCTTCGAGGTGACTAATCCTTTCCAATCGGGCTGAAGACTTTAAACTTAGCACTTCTTGGGAGGTAACCCATGCTCTTGCAACACGGTAATATTTTTCCTTAACTCTTTTATTCAAGTGGTAACAGTTTCTCATTGTTCATGCTTTTAATTTCATCTTTAGAACATTGAGGACAATGTTAGATTTAAGTTTGGGGGTATGGGATAAACTTTTTAGTTGCAATAAATAAACTCCAAAGACTAGAAATTTATGCTTATTAAGGTTGGCACCAACTAATCTAAGTGGATGGGAACATCTTGGTTGTAGGAGTTGAGGAACCAATCTGATTAGATGGAAACATCTAGAAGAGTATATTCATAAAAGCACAGAGCTCAGGTGTTAAAAAATAAAACATGGTAGTTTCGCCATATCCTCGTGATGGAAACATCGAAAGAATCCTGATCATTTTTTTTTTTCTTTTTACCATTGCTAGGGTGAAATAGAACGGCTGAGACAAAAAAAAAAAAAAAAAAAAAAAAAACCACCAGACCAACCTAATAAATACAATAAAGTGGACCACTGGATACCCTTGTATATGCCAGTGAGTTGACCTAGAGTTAGGATTATCGACCACCTGGTTCCCTTGTATATGCCAATGTGTTGATATTAGTCCGCATCAAGATTTCAGTCCATTAGGATAGGTTCACCTTAGTCAACATCATCCACGTTTTTCTCTTCTTAATCTATCCATGTGATTGGTTGACTCCGGTTTATGATGTCCAGAAACTATCTGAGTAGAGCTCTGTCACTTTATATGAATTATAGTATGCTTGAGTGCAAACTCGTGTACATCAATTGGAATTTCGCATCAGGGTACTTCCTCCTATAATCAATGATTTTATGCCAACCAAGGAGATTCTTTAGTGCTTTCCAAGGTTCCGCGTAGATAGCTAGGTCCTGGAGTAAAGGTTTTGTGGGTACACTGTAAACCCTCCCGAGATTAACTCGGTCACTGGGGCCACCTAGTGAGTTAGAATTTTATTTTCTATATTAGATTTGCTCGAGGACTAGCAAATAATAAGTTTGGGGGTATTTGATAGACACATTTTTGTGTCTGAATTGTCCTCAATGTCTCTATTGTTAGTGCTTGATTTTGTACTTATTTTGTTTTTTTTTATGTTTGTGTAGGTGTTTTTGGAGAAATACACTTGTGTGGAAAAAGTTGCTCAAAAAGTGTTGTTTGGACCATAGGAGAAAAGTACTAAAGGCACCCACATTTTGGACGTACCCCATGGCTATTCGCACCCCTACTCTGGATAGGGGCTACCTTTCTTCCTCACGTACAAATAGAAAATGGTGGGAAATTTGGTTTCAACAGTAAAGGATTTATTATCTTTAACATAAGAATATCTTCTTGCCTTATAAACAGGAAGTTTTGAAGAAAAAGGAAGTTATCTTGTATTAAACAAGAAAGATATCCTTAGAAGATTTTATCTTGGATTTTATTCTGCGAATTAAAAAAGATATGGGTTTAGTAAAGAAATATAGAGAATAAAGAGAAAGAAAAATTCATGAAGATATTTTTAATTAAAAAGAAGAAGATTTTGGAGTTATGGAAGAATATATTTGAGTAATGTGTATTTGTGTGTATAAATAGAGAGCTAGAGAGCACATTTGGGGGAGTTGTGGAGAGAAAAGAAAATCACTGCTTTAATATATTTCTTCCATTTTCATCATTTGTAAACACTTTGAGCAATAAAAATAATTTTTGAGCGTGTTTCCAACATGATGATGAGCTAATTCTCCCACAACCAAGGCAATGAGGAAGCTACTTACGCATGAATAATTGGTAATTATTTATTTTCTCCAATTTATAATTTATGATTCACTCAATCACTGCTTTTGCAGAGTTTTTAATTGTTTGCATAATTTCCTTCATTAGTTGTGATTCAATTAGATAGGTTATGCTTTGTACTAAGATAATCTATGCTTAGGGGATACAATTAATTTTTGAGAATTTGTCTGATTATATGTGAATTAAGAAATAAGGGACTTAAAAGATAATTAGAGTTTTGGCTTATTTACCATAATTTATTCATGTGTAATAGTGGAATCAGTGTCTTGATTATTCCTAATATTCCGTGACAATATTTTGTATATATTTTTCTTTTATTTTAGTTTATTAAATCTTAAAATCAATTTCAACAAGTCTGAGTGAACGACAACTCTATTTACCACTATATAAAATTCGATCAATAAACTCTCAGAGCAATTATTCTTCAAACCCTAAGATGCTCCGATCTTTCTCTTCATATGCTTCCCTCCCTAAGACCAGTCCTATGCCTCTTCCCTGTGACTGGAGCAACCTTTGAACGGCCAATGTGCGTGGTTTAGGCGAAGACTGTTCGTGCTCAACCTCCCATAACTTACTTTCAAAACCCTAAAATCTCACTTTTAACCTCTCACCAATTTTAGGTAACTACATTTTTGGCGACCGCAATGGAAGGTTGTTCACTCAGTTACAGATCTCAATCATGGTCACTATTAGGAAGGAAGTCGATTCCACTAATCCAGACACAAAAACGTTATATTGATTCAGTCTTTGTAAATCCATTATAGACTTAGTCGAGAGAGATATCCTACCAGCATTTTCCCTCTCATGCTATTTTTTTACCTTAGTGAATAGGTTAATGATGTTCTGGATCGCCTGAATCTCTCCCTGCATAAAAAAACTCCCAGTAACCTACTTTATTTAAAATATACGGTTAATCCTAGAAAACGTTGGGTAAGGACCAAGGAGATCTCCTGGGGACTCGACAGAATATTGCAAAATCTCTAATCGATATCCAAACTTATCTGAAAATTCCTTTAGAGTTACCAGTAGGGATAGATATAAAAAATCTAGATTGAGTACACGTTTACTAAAGAAGGAGTACTAAAACTGCTAAAAATAGCATGGACGGGATCCAGTCTGTCTGCAACCGACCTTACCGGAGAAGATGAAGCTCGTTAAGAACGCGACGGAACAAAGGAGCAACCATCCATCCGACCTCATCGCTCTCAAGTACCATATGACGCTCTAAACTTGGAGATTCTGACGAAGATTTGCTCCAAAATTCCTTTAGGTCAAGGGCCCTCAACCTGATCACATGGGACTCATGAAGTTTACTTCACTTTATTATTTTACTTATAACTATTTCATTATGTATCCGATTGACCTAGTTCTTTTTCCGTTGAATTTGTTTTTTCGTCGTATACAGGATAAGCTTAGCTAAAACTTGGAAAGTATTCAAAAAATTCGTGACCTAATCAACACTTTGCAGAGCCGCCTACTTTCACGGAATACCATATCCAGCCAAGATACAACTTGTCGTTTTTCCTGTTCTAGTGGATCATGACAAGAACGCCACAAAGTATAAGACGAGACTACCAAGACGACGCTTGGACAAAGCTCATACTTATCCGAAAATGAAAAACCACTGGTCGATATGTTATATCAACATCCAACCTGTCAGAAAGCCCTAACAATTGTGCGACCAAGTCTCGACGAGCCTTCAGCTTAACTGAACCAATGACTATACAATTTTGTTTGGCGATAGAATCTCAGTTCACCAAGAAGTAGAAGGAGAATATCTTCGCTTTCATCCGAACCTACCAAGGGAAAATAAATCCGAACTGATACTTGTGAGGCCAACAATTCAAATAAAACTTTGTTACTTGACATACATCCAGAACCAGCTACTGTCATTGAAGTAAAACAAGAGAAGAATCCGAGACCGTAGCTTCAGGCTACACGCTACCCATTCAAACGTCTACTAGCAGTTCCCTCAGTCAAAGTCTATTCTATCAAAAAAAACGCTTGACGGGTTATCTCATGAATCAGGTTCAGACGTGATGAGCGAAGAAAACGATATGACGATCACTTACAACTTCCTCAGGTTAAGACACGATTCTCTCGCGTGAAGAAATAACTAGCAGATTTCCAGAGAACTATCCCATCAACAAAGTCACCACAAATCGATTCAGCCACATCCATAGTTTTGATAGTCCTAAAAGGCGTACATTGTTCTTAATTTTGGTTTACCATCTCCCAGAAAAAAGACATATCTCGATAGATGATTCAGCTACATAAGTTTGCATGAATCCTAGTAGAGGGCGAACAACAACTTCATCTTGTCCAGGAAGACACATGTGGCCAGTACCTCGACATGAATCTCCATAGACGTCTCCAACCCATAGATTATCGCTTGCCCGCCTTCAAGACTCAATCTCGTACGCTACAAGGGTCTTACTTCATTTTTCAAGCGTCTCGAGTCAATGAAAATCCCTAGTCTTATATTAAACCGGGGACTAACAAAAAATCGTGCGTCACACACCTACATGGCCAATAGGAGGTGACCAAGATATCCATTTTTCATAAATCAGTGCAAGAGTCTCAAAAAAATCGGGACACGTCAAGACCGTTCAACTCCTCAAACCCACATCACAACATGTTATTACTTGGGACTATGTGACTAGAGATCGACCTTCAAAATTTTGAAGGGAACTTATCTGTGACTCGAGAAATCTCGCATTTCTCTTCGGCCTCGTCTAATTCTCCTTAGTTAACATCTTTTTTGTATTCAGCAATTGCAACTATATGTCCCGGATCCTGACTGAAGATATGATGATGCAAATCTGGATAGTTTCGTCCCTACAAGAAGTTTTAGGGTTTTATACGCGTGCGCCAGGACTATATCAAGTAGAATTAGCATTTAAATTATCTCTCAACAATAAACACATGCAAACAAACTAAGGTTTGCAATCGGTTTGAAGATGAGTTTATAGTTTCCACTTCACTCAGACGCGGCTCACACTTTAGCCATAAAACTCGACGAACTGGGAAAAATGGGTAAATGATTCGACAACGCGCCTTTCATGAAAAATATCCTCCTGCGTCTCTCCAACCACGTGTTAAAAGGGTATAATGTTTCTAAATACGATCCAAGATATATCATCAAAAAACTTGAAGGAATCGCTGCTGAAAATCTCTGGATTCAACTTCATGTGGAATTATCACCAGAAAAACAAGCTCCATATCCTAATTTTACACTACTAGATGAAAGTTGAGTTTCTTATGTTCGATAGTTTGGGTCAACCACTGGAATCGGATGTCGAACGAAGTTTTTATAGCCTCCGGAGTGAAGATCGTGCAGGGAAGGACTTTCTAATACAAATTTAACTACAGGATTTCACCAACTTGCATACGCAACAAATCAAGATAGGTTTTGCACAAATTAAAAACTCATGAGGGTCCCCTTGTTTTACCAAATGAACATAGAAAAGGAGTAGAGAGAAAATTACCAACATTTAAGGAAATCATCTGGCAGCAATGGCCTCTACCTCTCGGGAATAAAACTTTATCTTCTTCTCTAAGGCCTTCATATACTTTCCTCCGCGTCTCCTCAGCTACCACTCTCTCTTACATAAGAGCCTCTCTAACAAACGAAGATCGAAGGTTAGCTTGTTCCAGTCAGCTCCAACATAATTCGACGACTCTCGTGACTACCTCACATTGAAAGTAAAGATTTTCACGGGTGGTCATCAAGTTTCCCATATTTACAAGATCCTCAGAATCAAGGCCGTTCATAATTATCATTCTCATGATGCTAAAATCGCCAACAAGTGTCTCATTCGTAGTTAAAGAAGACATGGGTCCCGTAAAATTCCCCAGGTCGGTCGTTTGTCTCTCTATATCCGGAATCTCTTTTCGAAGGTCTTTTGAAACTGTTGAAGCCCGCTCTACCAAGGTCGAACTCGTTCTCACCACAATGAGTATTGTTCGCTTTACATGAGTATTGGCCTTCCCCCATAACTTGTCCTCATGTAATCCCTTCAAGCTTTGCCTCATCCAATCCCTTCAAGCCTTGTCCTCTCCTAATCCTTTCAAGCCTACACTCATGCCTAGAGCATTATCCTTATCAAGAAATCCATCTCACATCTCATGAGATACTTGCGTATTTGTTTGGGTCCACACTTTCACAAAGGATCAAGAAACATGTTTTTTTCGTAACTAAGGGTAAAAACGTATAGGAACGCCATGGACGTGTTTTGGATAAAGGGGATCTTCACGACCTATGAAAATATAAGGAAGGTTAATTAGGTCATAACACTCCAAGGGGTCGTTTTCTAAGAGTCTCAATACATCAAGAGTTCAAACGCAACAAGGACTCCTTTCGAAAACAGACATCCGCATATTCCAGCGCGAAGACTTGAAAACTGATGACAAATCATAAGAAATTTCGGGTTACTTCATGAAGCAAATATGTTCCCTTATGTCTTATTAACAACATATCAAAAGGAGAAACGATCTAGGAGATGTGGCCCCGACACCAAAGTTAGTGCAATCTGAAAACTCATGAAATTTTATACTGGATTTCTGAAGTCAAAAGTATACACGGATTTGAATGGCCAAACAAACTAGGAATTGGGTCATTCTTTTTGCATTAGAAATCCTTTCCTATTTTCTTTCAAAGTTAGGGCCGGGGGACTCAAATCAGAGTTCGTATGAAGAATTCACAGTGATTCTCTCTAAGTATCTTAAATCTAAAGTTTTCTAACGAACACCCAGACGAAGAGTCCTAATACAAACAAAATGTGTGAAATAAGGAGTGAACCGACCTCCACACCCAGTTCATGCCCAAAAGATTTAGAAAATATTTTTATTTTCAGGCCTAGCTCAAAAGGGAAGCCATCAAGCAAAAGGAAAAAAAATAGAGCTAAACGAGGAAAATAGAGGAATTTGAATCAAATAAGGAAACTAAGGGTTTTCTTCCTTCTAAAATTACTCCAAGCCGTGGCCAAGCCCTTCCCATGTGTGAGAATGCTCTCCTAGGCCAGTGGGACGTAACTTATGGTGGGTTTGGATGTATAATTTTAAAGGTGGAATTTATGGGTCCAGGGGATTTAGTAGAATTACATTTCCCTCGGTATGTTTGGTTGCCCGAATCCTTGGAATTACGTTTCTGTAGATGGTGGATTTTAGACAAAGGCTCATGTCTCTCATCGAAGCATGAAATCTCATGCCGCAAGAACCTCTGACTGAGAATATTGTCTCTCAGAACACATGTAGATGTGTAGTATCTCAACTGAGGCAACGACATATCTCATGAATACTGAGCAATTTCAGTAATTACTTTTATATAGAATGGAACGATTGGACGGCTCCTAGAAAGCTTGCCTGCTAGTATAGAGCGATAACGTCTTCAGGATGTAACAATGTTTTCCCTGACTATATAAAAGACATGTGTATAGAATCATTATGATTGGACGTCTCCTAGACAGCTTGCCTGCTAGTATAGAGCGATAACGTCTTCAGGATGCAACAACGTGTTTTCCCTGATTATACTATACATAATAAATATGACGCTTCAACAAGCTCATATCGCTCAATTCTTGAATAATTAATGCTCCTAGACGATCGTGCTAGTATAGAGCCATCAATTAATTATTTCTAATCATTAGATTCATTAACTGAATCCCTAGAAAATATTCTACGTTCTTCATAATATTTCATTACTTCAATTCATGGTTCTTCCAATGAGAATTCCATGGGTTAGTGATAAATATTCAACGACGGGCATCCGAGCCACTATCGAGTAAGCCCACCAAAATGGTGCAAGTGTACTTTCAAGAATAATGCACTAACGAGCACCTGAATGCACGAACGAGCATTCCAAAATACGAAGGAACGATGAACCTATGCAAATTAGGAAGAAAAAAATAATAATAAAATATTGGCTAAGGCGCTAGGGACTGGGCCCACCTGCCGGCCGGTCATGTCGTGGCCAGTCCCACGCCTAGTTCCTTATTTTATCATATTTTATTATTTTTCCTTGATCTCATGAAAATTCCTTCATTTTGAACAAAACTCCTTCATTTTAAGCAAACTCCTCAGTTTCATGGTGTTTCCCTCACATCAAGGAAATAATATAAAATTAGGAAAGGTGTCAAGGGACCGAGTTTACTAGCCGGCCGGCTATGCCCTAGTTGTGGCCGGTCCCACACCTCATGATTCCTTATTATTTTATTAATTATTTCCCTCATCCCATGAAATTCCTTGATTTCATGATATTTCCTTCAAGTCATGGAAATAATATAAAATTAGGGAAGACCCACGGACCGGCCCTAAGCCTACCATGCCATGCCCTATCATGGCCGTGCCACTTTATTTTATTTTATTATTATTAATGTTTCCTTCATCTCATGGAAACTCCTTGATTTCAAGGAAATTCCTTTGTTTCAACAAACTCCTTGATTTCATGATATTTCCTTAAAATCATGAAAATAATATAAAATTAGGGAAGACTCACGGGACCGGGCCCTAGCCGGCCGACCATGCCCTAGTCGTGGACGTTGCCACATGCCCCATATTTTATTATTATTAATATTATTGTTTCCTTCATCTCATGGAAACTCCTCCACTTCAAGGAAATTCCTTAGTTTCAACAAACTCCTTGATTTCATGATATTTCCTTAAAATCATGAAAAAAATATAAAATTAGGGGAGACTCACGGGACCGGGCCCTAGCCGGCCGACCATGCCCTAGTCGTGGCCGGTCCCACATGCCCCTTATTTTATTAATATTATTGTTTCCTTCATCTTATGAAGTTTCCTCAGTTTGAGCAAAAAACCTTGATTTCTCCATATTTTCTCAAAATGTTGCTCAAACGCGCATCAAAAAATATCAAAATTCTCAGGACTGAGACACGAACACTTTGGTGACATGAGCATATTACCTTGACCGACCAAGGTTGGCTCTTTGGCTTGCAAGAAGCCGGTCCCACATATTTTCATCATTTGACCTAATTTGTTCACATTAGATTCAAACTCTTCCAAACAATTTGGAATTTCATAAAACGATCGTCGTTCGGTCCCGTGACCAACCAGGGCCGGTTTCATGACCCCTTGGTCGGTCCCTCATCTCTTCATAATTAGGTTTTATTACCTAAGGCTCAGACGAGCATTATTATAATAAAGGATTAAACCAACATTTAATCAACCTTTCACCAACTGGTCTTCAAGAGACTTTGGTATTTGCTCACTCGAGCATCTGGGCTCTACATGGTCGACTCATCATCCCATGTAGTCGGTCCCTCCTTCACTCCGTGGTTGATTTTCAATAAATCAACAATTGATCAGCAATTGATCTTAGGGTTTCAAATCCAAGGTTCATAATTCTATATTCAAACACTAATAATTTTATGTTGATCCCGTAATCAACACTTTAATTATTATACTCGGTTCAGCTGCCAGTATTTTAAATTAATAATTCATCAAACAAGCAATATTTGCTCAGACAAAGGAATATTGGTTCAACTTTCAATATTCAACAATTCATCAAATGAACAATATTTGTTCACCTTAACTATCAACATTTATTCGACAAATATACCCCTGTCTCAACAGACATGTTCAATTCATGAGTCTTAGAACATTTGCAAATCACGTTCGACTCAGCAATACAAGGACTCATCGTCCCATAAAGTCAGCAACTGACTAACTAAATACACGTCTGCCTTGCAGACTCCACAATCACGGGACATCAATCGTGTCACATGGGGGATATTAACTAGGGTTTTGGTCTGGCGGTCTACGGCATGTGTGTTCATACACACGATGAGAATGTGAGAAAGTCATGCAATCAGTTGGAGGAGTTAACAAAGTAGTGGATGGGAAAATCAACCAAGTCTCCGCACGATGAGCAACTGGCTTTAACATGATTTCTTCTTCCCCACTCTTTGACTACAGAAACTGTCACACTTCATGGGATCAAGGTGTTTATAATTCTAGCAATATAAATAAGTCTCTGAATCATGATTGAAAACATACAATCTTTCGTCAAACAGACAACAAGAGAACAAAAACTCAGCGTCTGAACAATTACTCTTAACAGAGCAAAAATTCAATCAATCAGAACTTATCTCATTTCTTCACGCATAATACACAACACACCTACAATCTCGATCACCATTGATCTCACATATTTCTCAGCTTCCCTCCTACAGATCGACCCATCCTCTCTTGTGACCGAATTGACTCTGGAACGACCATTGTCTTTGTTTAGGCCGGAGTCCTACAGATTGATCTCTCGAATTCAAAGCACTCCCTTTTTGCAGTGCATTTGTGTGAGGTTAGACAGTTCGCTCGGTTCAAGGAGTTTCCTCCGCACGGTCGTCTCCTAAATTCCTTAAAAACCAGCAACTCATTTTGCCCCATCTACAGATTGGCGACCACAGTGGGAGATCATTCTCTCGGTTGCAACTCACAATTTCATCAAAGATGGTCGATTATGGGGAGGTCTCAGAAACATCCAATCTCAATTTATTATCTCCAAGTACTGGCGAATTTCTTCCAATTACTACTAAACTCGGCTGGCCTGGTCAAGCTCCCACAGAGGCTATGAACACTCAAAGCTCAACCATCATTGCTGATCTGATGAAAATCCTAAGTGATGTAGTACCAAATCAAGCGGAAATTGTCAAGATACAAAACGAGGTGTTCGCCCTTTTGAAATTTCTTACAGATCAGTTATCAAGGGAACCAACATATGATCGCTCTAAAAAGAATGTTGCTGGCAATCCTTCCTATGTTACCACTGGTGTTGATTTCTCTTCTAAGATCCATACATCCACCAGCGACGAGGGAGACAAAGTCCACACCCATGCTAAGCGCAAAAGGCTCCACCAATCTAGCTTGGACGTTCGTGAAAGCTCGGAACAATTCTCACGAATTCATAAAAAAGACCCGTCCGTTTTGGCACGCTTCAATCAAGGCTCTTACGATGAAGAGATAATGCCGTTTTATAAATCCCTTTTGGAGGATTTACATTCTCGGATCGTAGACGAAGCAACTGATCGATCGGTTGCTGCTCTACTCAGCCAATCCGAGCCATTCCAGAATAAAGAAGTTTGCAGAGGTATAAAGAAAAACGGGTATTCTTCCAATCCAAAACTCAACCTCCATCCTTCCGTGAACGTTGTTTCTGAAGGAAGTAAAAGGAAAACCGAGGCAAAAAAACACAGGCATGTTTCTCCAGTATCTCAGGCTCCTTCACAAAGGAAGGATAATCAAACCCGAAATGCACAAATGTCGACTCAGCGTCAACAGAATGACCAGACATACCCGGACTTCCCTCTTCCTATTGAAAAAGTGATCGACTTGCTAGAAGTCTGGATCCAAGATGGTGCAATCAAATTTCCATACGCCAGGAAAAAGCCGACTGAAGAAGAAATGGAGAATCCTCGCTATTGTCGCTTTCATAGGTTCGTCAATCATCCAACAAGCGACTGCAAGGTTTTGAAGCGCATCTTCAAGGAAAAGGTCGAATCAGGAGAACTTAACCTGGGGACTGAAGGGGTGCACAGGAATCCTCTCTCAATCAAGACTTTCTCTCTCTGAACAACCTGTCAATAAAGCGGTTCATGGTCGAACATATATGTGAAATGTTCTATCCGTCGAAGGCACAAAGGAAAGACATGTTCACAATACTGAATCGCATCGTGCCAGGGAGACGACTATCCATTTCCGGAATACTCCCTGGGCCTTCAGCCACATACAAGGAGATGCACAACCGTGGACTGCTTGCCATAGTAGATCTCAAAGGAAACAAATTTGGAAGAATGTTGATCCGCCATCAACATAATTCCACTGAAGACTCTTAGAGCCGCAAGAATCACTCGAAAAGAAGCTACTCATGTTCCCATATCAATCAAGAATCATGAATGAACGCTCAGAGATGCTTATGTCTAAATTACTCTCAACATGAAAATAGGCTCAACCTAGACAGAAGCCAAGTTTTTCATAGTCAAGGAAGATCCAGGATATGACTTAATCCTCAGACATGGATCCATGCTGAAAATATGGCTACTGACAAAACGCCTTTGGTTTCACATCTCTCCAACGAAGAAGGTTCGATCCAGGGGATTTGGTGAGCGCTCCGTCGTCATGGCACTGGGAGGTGTAGATGGTGGATTTTCGACAAAGGCTAAAATTGTAAACCCATAATTATAAATATTCCCGATCCAAAGAATCGGACTAATACCGAGGCTCATGTCTCTTATCGAAAGCATGAAAGCTCATGCCACAAGAATCCACGATCGAGAATACCTCTCTCCAGTATATATGGATATGTACTCTCTCGGCCGTAGGCAACGGCATATCTCATGAATATCGAGCAATTTCAAGACTACTTCGCATAGAATCGAAGGATTAGACGGCTCCTAGACGACTTGCACCGCTAGTATAGAGCAATAACGTCTTGGATGTAACAATGTTTTCCCGACTATATGAAAGAAATATGATGCTTCAACAAGCTCATAACACTAGATTCCCTGAATAATTAATGCTCCTAGACGATCGTACAAGTGTAGAGCCATTAATTAATTATTCTCAAAATCAATAGATTCATTAATCAATCCTGGAAAATATTCAATATTTTCATAATATTTCGTTACTTCAATTTATGGTTCTTCCCAGCAGAATTCCATGGGTTAGTAATAAATATTCAATACACGGGCATCTGAGTTACCTTCGAGTAAGCCCAGACCAAAATGGTGTAAATGTATTCGACAAATAATGCATTAACAAACACCTGAATGAACAAACAAGTATTTCAAAATACGACGAGACGATGAACCTATGCAAATAGGAAAGAAAATAATAAAATAATAGTCAAGGCGCTAGGGGACTGGCTCACAGGCCAGCCAGTCATGCCGTTACCAGTCCCACGCCCAAATTCTATATTTTATCCTATTTTATTATTTTTCTTGATCTCATGAAAATCCTTTCATTTGAACAAATATCCTTCGTTTTGAGGAAACTCCTCACTTTCATGGTGTTTCCTTCACACTAAGGAAATAATAAAAAATTAAGGAAAATATTGTGGGGCCGTGATTATTGGCCAACCGGCCATGCCTTGATCCCGGCCGGCCCCACACCTCATGGTTCCTCATTATTTTATTATTATTTCCCTAATCTCATGAAAACTCCTTAATCTCATGATATTTCCTTAATCTCATGATATTTCCTTGATCCCATGAAAAATAATATAAAATTAGGGAAACCCGTGGGACCGGGCCCAAGCTGGCCGGTCATGCCCTAGCTGGCCCCACACGCCCTATTTTATTATTATTATTTTTTTTATATTTCCTTAATCCCATGAAATTCCTTGATTTCATGATGTTTCCTTCAAATTATGGGAAAATACTCAAAAATACATAAAATTAAGGAAACTTGTGGGGACCAAGCCCAAGTCGGCCGATCATGCCCTAGCTTGGGTCCCACAAACCCCTTATTTTTTATTATTATTTTTATATTTCCTTGATTTCATGATATTTCCTTCAAATTATGAAAATTCTTTCAAAATTATGAAAATCCCTTCAAATCATGAAATAATACATAAAATAAGGGAAAACTCACGGGACCGGACCCTAGCCGGCCAACCATGCTCAAGACGGTCCCACACGCCCTTATTTTATTATTATTAATATTTTCGTTTGCTTCATCTCATGTAAACTCTTTGATTTCAAGAAAACTCCTTGGTTTCAACAAACTCTTTGGTTTTATCATATTTCACTAAAATCATGAATATATTATAAAAATTAGGGAAAACACCGTGGGACCGGGATCCTTGGCCGGGCGGCCATGCCTTGGCCATATCCGGTCCCACACTTCATGATTCCCTCATTTTTTATTATTTTCCTTCATCTCATGAAGGTTTTGACGGTTTCAGCAAAAACCCCGATTTCTTCATATTTTCTCAAAATGTTGCTCAAACGCACACCAGAAAATATCAAAATTCTCATAATTGAGATACGGACACTTTGGTGACGTGAGCATATTACCTTGACCGACCAAGGTTGGCTCCTTGGCTTGCAAGAATCCAGTTCCACGTATTCTCACGATTTGACCTAATTTGCACAATTGCACGTATTAGGTCCAAAACTCTTCCAAACAACTTGGAACTTCATAAGACGATCAATATTTGATCCCGTGACTACCCAGGGACGGTTTCATGACCCCTTGGTCGGTCCCTCATATCTTCATAATTAATTAGGTTTTATCACCTAAGGTTCATATGAACATTATTTTAATAAATGATTAAACCAGCATTTAATCATCCTTTCATCAAATCAACTGGTCTTCAGGAGACCTTGATATTTGCTCACGTGAGCATCTGGGTGCTACATGGTTGATCCATAATCCCATGTATCCGTCCCTCCTTCGTTCTGTGGTTAATTTTTAATAAACCACCAGTTAATCATCAATTGATCAAATTAGGGTTTTGAGTCCAAGGTTCATAATTCCAGATTCAAACGCTAATAATTTTACGTTGATCCCGTGATCAATATTTTATTTATCATACTTGGTTCAATTGCCAGTATCTTATTGGGTCATGCTACCAATAATTCATCGAATGAGCAACATTTGCTCAGATGAGCAATATTTGCTCAAACCAAGGAATACTGGTTTAACTATCAATATTCAACAATTCATCGAATGAGCAATATTTGTTCATGTTAGCTTATTCATGCATTATATCTATGTCTCAACAGACATGTTCAATTCATGAGTCTCAAAACATTTCCAAATCACGTTCGACTCAACAAAACAAGGACTCATCGTCCCATGAAGTCAGATACTGACTAACTAAATACACGTCTGCCTTGCAGACTCCACAATCACACGAGACATCAATCGTGTTACATGGGGGGATATTAACTATGGTTTTGGTCTGGCGGTCTATGGCACGTGTGTTCATACACACGATGAGAATGTGAGCAAGTCGTGCAATCAGTTGAAGGAGTTAACAAAGTAGTGGATGGAAAATCAACCAAGTCTCCGCACGTTGAGCAACTGGTTTTAACACGATTTACACTTCCCCATTCTTTGATCCCATCAACTGTCACACTTTATGAGATCGTGGTGTTTTCAATTCCAGCAATATAAATAAATCTCTGAATCATGATTGAAATAAGGACAATCTCACGTCAAGCAGACAACACGAGATTAACAATCTAACTCTCAACGGAACAAATTCAATCATTCAGAATTTATCTTATTTTCATAATATACAACACACCTACAATCTTCGATCACCATTGATCTCACACGTTTCTCAGCTTCCCTCCTACAGACCGACCCATCCTCTCTTGTGACTGAATTTACTCTGAAACGACCATTGTCTTGGTTTAGGCCGGAGTACTACAGATTGATCTCTCGAATTCAAAGCACTCCCTTCTTGCAGTGCATCTGTGTGAGGTTAAGCATTTCGCTCGGTTCAAGGAGTCTCCTCCGCGCGATCATCTCCTCAATTCCGTAAAAACCAGCAAATCGTTTTTCCCATCTACAGGAGGAATTTATGATGAGGTTGAAACAAGAACCCGAAGGAGGTGCATTGACATTTATCAAAATATTATGCACTCAGGCAAGTCTCATTCCTCCTATGTCCATATCATATATTCTCCTACATGCTCTCCTAGCATGGGGACTCAATTCTGTTAACAACTTAGTAGTTGCAAGACGTCATGAATGGATATCTTCACCACAACAATATTTTACCAAGTGGTCGCACCTCTTCGAATCGAGCATCTCACTGGAATGTTCATTTTAGAGACGATATGCAATCATGACAAGGAATGTCTTGGATGTACCCATGTTCCGCATTCAGGAATATCCACCACCGAATTATGGAAAAGTGCCGACGCCTGTACGAGCATGAAATCTCACACGTTGGAGGACTAATGAAGGAAAAGCCGAACCGAAGATATTCAGGGCCAAGACGATCATGCCTAAGACGTTATCTTAAGGGATCTGATGCTTTGACCCTCAAGCATCTGAAGTTTGAAGCAAGATTTTCTTAATTTACTCGTGTTTTGATCAATCCCTCCAAAACATATGCAATACTTGCATTCAGTAATTGAATCTCTTTCAGCAATCAACATCAGTTTATTTAAATGAAAATCTTTATGAAACCAAAAGAAAATCTCTACAACTGTCAATCACCTACTTTTCCAAGGCCAACTGAAAATCAAAAACCACTCATCTCTCGGTGCCTTATTCTTAGAAGCCTTCAAATTGTACTCCCAATCAAAGAGTACATCAGACACCTCTAACTTCAGCACGAGTATTATTAACGGCACACTGATTCAACACCATGACGATCAACATAGATTAACTACAATTGATAAGTCTTCACTATCCCCATGATAAGACTTGTGAAGCAGATGCAACGTCATTCATACATGGATGGCACTAACTCCTTCAACATACACTGGGAAACCTGAGGTGATTTCGTGAAACTTCATCAACGGGATTTCTCTACATCACAAGCCCCTGCACGATTGAGGAACTTTCTCTCTTCACCAATCACATCCAGTATGAAAACTGCTGCTGTTATCTACCGCAACAACGACGACTCACTGACGAAGCCAGTTCATGGTAAAGTTATGCTTTCAGGAGCATTCAAGTTGAACTCTCAGTACACCTTCATCTTAGGAATGCTCAACTCATCAACTAGTTCGTGAATGTAAAAGGCTCACTGGATGGAGGAGCAAAGATTATATCTATAATCATGGTTCTAGCCTTTTCGGTCTTTGAGCAACTTCAACCATGGTATTAGCATCAACAATAATCTCTAGAAGAACAACATCCATGATCTCAGCATCGACAAGGATCTCTGGAGCGTAATCATTCGTGATCTCAGCATCTACAACGGTTTTATGAGCAACATCCCGCTTCATCAACTATCTATTCTCTGAAGCGTTACTCGATGAATCATATTTCTTCAAGCCCTAACGATTCATATCAATATGTGTAGACATGAAAACATGTTAACATGTACGTATTCCCAAAGCTTGCACGACAGATGGGCACAAGCTAAAGTCTTCTACAAGATGTTCTCATCGCCTCTACAAAAGGAGATACAACACATTTCAGGCCATGGGTTTACAAAAACGTATCATTGGGTGAGGAATGGGACAATGCTTCCTCAACAAAAAATGTTCGTCTATGTCTCTTCTACAACATACCAAAAGGGAGCATCAATCGAACATAGGAGCTGAAAGATATGGCCTTTATTGCTAGGTCTATGAAATCTAAAAATTATGCACGGGATTACAAATTACAAATATGCATGCTTGATTGGGTGACCTACATAACTCCAAATTGAGCGATTCTTTTCTCATATGATAATTCAGTCTCTTAGCTTCAAAAGTTGGGGTCAAGCACCGAATTCCGACGTCGTATGAGGTTCCTACAGCTTCCAGAGCATACAACATGCAAGCAAAAATTCGTGGACGGGATTCATAACCTCTACAGTCGATCGATGTCCACCAGGTCTTTTCGCTAAGTCCTTTATCAAGGTACCTCCAACTTCTACCACCTGGGTCTTTACATCGATTTTTCTACCCGGGTCCTCTATCTAGGTCTTGCTAGAAGAAGGAAAAACGAAAAGGAGAGATTTAACAAAATACTGGGGACTGACGGTCTACTGATCATGTCGATCAATTTCACAATCCAAGACTCGTGGCGCCGGGATCTCCAGTGCTAATCATTCATCTTAAAAGGAACTACTACCGGGACATGCAACCATGATCATTACATCATCCCCTCTTGAGAGCAACCTCGGTTATGGTCCTGTGACCGGGGTTTGATGATGTTTCTACGAGCGTGAGAAACAAGACGCCACTTGCAAGCACCATGCTCATGTATCAATCAAGGGGTCTTGATATTAAATGAATAAATGACATTAAAATCCTTCGCCAACCGTTCAAGACACAAGCGAATGATCTAAAGACACAACATGAGTGTTTTACAACAAGCAAATACGAGATGATTTTACATTGTCCCACACAAAGCAGCGAGCTGGAAGAAATTGGTGAAGAATTTAGGGATGAGTCAAGTACCATTCTCTTCGTATGGATGTCCACTACAACATATCCGAAATTCACGGCAATTGGAAAAACATTCAAAAAGATGTGGCCAAAACTTTGGACTGCATGACTGTAGGATCATAATATCGCAATGCATAGGGCTCGCGGGATCAATAAACGACGGTACCGCGAGGGAGTCGCAGGAAACTAAAATGAACGACGCGATGAGAAACGACACACAAAACAATCAAAGACATGGAACTGGCGAGGGTTAAGAAGTGTCGCGAGATTGAATAAGTTGTACATGGCGACACTTCGCGAGACATTCCAGAAAATAAAGGATAGCTTAGTTTGTCATCCACTATGTATTACCCTATATAAAGGGTCGAGTGAGGTTGTAAGGGGGGGATCTTTTTAGAATTGTGAGGCAAGTCATTAGGAGAGAGAAAGTTTAAGAGTGTTTTATTTGCTAAGTGTAATTCTACTTTTCTTGTGTAGAACTCATGAAATTAATCAATAAACATTCTCAATTATGCAACTTTCAATGGACTAATTAATCGAAATATAGTGAGGGTGTAGTGTGGGAAAACCCTGCTACTACATATGCGCTAGAAACGAGGGACGAGCGGTGATTGACGAAGAAATTGGAAAGAATTTGGATTAACGAGAAGAGATTCAAAAAGATACTCAAGAATTCATTGAAAAAGAAAGATGGCTAGAAGAAGAAACGTACAGGAGCAACCAACGATTGTAAGAAGAAGCGGGAGACTTGTTTGGAGAAAGGAGGAATGAAACGGGAGAATCATCAAGGATGAACATGAGAAATGATGAAGAAGGTCAAAACCAGCCCACCAATCTCCCGGTAGCAAACGCGGCTGTGGATTATGATAGAGTAAGTGTGCATACTTGGAGATCTGATTACGAAGACGAGAGAGAAGAGGAGGCGACATTTGGTGAACAATGGACAAGGAGAACAAGGAATGAATGGAGAAATGAACCCGGGGAAACGAAGAAATGGCAGCGTTAGAAAGATTGAGACAAACAATACACGAGGAGAGACGGCTAGAGGCGAGGAACGAGCAAACTTGACAAGGCAGAACCATGAATTGAGGATGGAAAACATGAGGTTGCAAAATAGGAGATCTAGAAGTAGCGTGAGATCAAGTTCAAGGTCGAATGGAGAAGAAAGAAGAAGAGTTTTACCAGAAAGCACCAATGAAGAAACACAAAATCCGAATATAGAGCATGGCGAGAGAAGAAGAGAAATAGAAGATCGTTATATTCCTCACCTAGAAAATCTTCAAAATGAGCGAAATAGGGAAAATCAAGAAAACATGCAACTCCAAGGGCCGAATGACCAGTGCTTGAAGGAAGAACAATCCCGCAGAGGAGAGAAGAATTGAGAAGAAACCGAGAAATCGAGGATGACATTGAGAGACACTACATAGAACAAGCGCGACTAGCTCGCGAAAGAGAAAGAATGAGAGCAAGAAATGGAAAATCAAGAGATGGAGGAAGCAATCCTAGCAGAATAACCATGACAACCGCGAGAGAAGAAGGGAACAAAATCGTACCAATAGAAATATTAATGAAGAATATGAGAGGTGCAGATGATGAGAGCCGAGAGACCACCAAGAAGAGAAAACAACCGATATAATGGCGTGCGAATTATCGAAAGAAACGAAGAAGAGCGTCGCGAGGAAAGAGGAGAAGAAAATAACGAACAAGAAGGTCAAAATAGGCACGAGCGAAGAAGGAGAGAAGCAGAGCTAAAAAGACCAGTAGAATCAAATTCTGAGGCAAATGAACAAATCTTAAGAGAACTAGCTGAAATGAGAGGATTCTTGAACAATAGAAGAGAAGGAGGAAGGAGACAAGCGGACGAAGCCATCGCGAGAAACCGCAAGAATCCCTTCACGTTAGAAGTACAAATGGGAGGAATACCTCCTAAGTGCAATCTACCTGCATTAACCAACATCTTTGATGGAACAACCATGTGCGATACAACATATTAAGGCTTATATGAGATGTATGTTACAATGGGAGAACCATGATGCTATATTGTGCAAATATTTCGCGTCAAGCTTAATAGGAGAAGCACTAAAGTGGTTTGAAAGTCTACCAAGGAATACAATTACATCATTTCACCATTTACAAGCCACATTCCCGGAGCATACATAAGTAACAACTCTTCGCGACCGTGTATTGAAGATGTATTCGGGTTGAAACAAAGGATCAAGCGAGAGCTTAAGACAGGTTGTGAAGGTGGAGGACCATGTGTAGCGAAATGGCGGAGACAGGGTTGAGGAGAGATATCTCATACTCTCATTTGTGAACGCTCTCTTCGCGACCAACTTGTTATATATTCAAATTTTTAGAATCAAAAATACAATCACGATGAATGCGAGAATTACAAGAAGAATACATCGCTTTAGAAGAAAGACAGAATGAAATGAATTCTTATCCGATCGCGAACACGAGCTCCAACCAGCTGCGAATGCAAGTTTGTTACCTCAATTCATAAATACGGTGGCGAGCACTTCGAGGGGACAAAGGCAAGGAGAGGCGTGAGGGACAAAGCAGAAGATAGTAGCCATGGGAAGCCACGATCAAGAGGAGTTTGAGCGAGAGAGAAACTACCACAACCGTAATAAACAATAATAAGATTCAGAGATTAGATCACATGCAAGAAACTTATGGTGGACGAAGGCAAAATAACCGTGGAGGGCGAGAGAAGTCATAGAAGCAGTATGGGAACAGTTAGGATGCCTCCACCGAATGCTAGCGTTGAAAAGATTTGGGAAGCTATACTTGTGATGGAAAATGTACCAGCACCTTGGAATGTTGGAATGGAACCACCACACAGCGATAGAAGTCATGAGTTTTGTTCTTACCATCGCTTCCATGGGCATCAAACAAACGATTGTAGAAACATAAAGAGAATTATTCTCGGGATGATTGATCGGGAAGTTGAATCACTTTCTAAAGGGAGAAGAAAGCAGTCGAGACATTACCACCACCACCGCAGATGCAGGCAATGTGTGTCGAAAAGGAAAGGAAACATTTGTGATAGAAGTAGGAACAAAAGCTAAGAATTTGAATTGCAACTCTATCGTCCACTCTTATCGCACTATCGAAGATTTTCATGACAACGTGCTCGGTAGAGTCTTCGCGAGAGACGCTAATGATAAAGAAATAATGAGTCCAGCGAGAACGACGCGATTAGAAAAGTGGCAATTGAAGACTATTTCTTTCTCTCGAGATGAAGTACCAAAAGGGAGAGAAACACATGATAGTCGTTGGTGGTGAAACTAGAGATTAACCCAAGACCAGTTGATGGGGAAGATGATGAGCGAAGCTTGTTGGGCGATCAACCGAACTCGATCGATCATCGGAAGTTCGGGTGAATATACTTTTTACCATACCTATAAGACGATGGGAGGAAAGGACGAGGATTTGATCCCCTCGACATACAAGATATATGGCTTTAATGGCACCGCAAACAAGCCAAAGGGAGAGGTTCACATGAGAATACCTCTACAAGGATTGTCAAGCGATGTTTTATTTTGTGTGGTTGATGTGGAATCCCGTATAATGCACTAATTGGGAGGCCATGGCTTCATGAAATCTTGGGAGTCGCCTCAACCTACCATCAGTGCATAAAATTTCCACACCCAAGTGGCATTGGCATCATCCAGGGAGATTGGAAGGAGTCGCAACAGTGCCATGAGGTCGATATAGAAAAACTGCGAAGAAAGAAGTGCCAAAAGAAAGGGTTGGAAGCAACATGTGAAAAATGAACAGAGAAAGGAAAAAGCGATGGTAGATGCTATAGAAGTGAGGGTGAGAACATACCCATGAGGTGAATGCTTAGAGTGAGTCAGTATTATAACAATAGAGAAGCAAAAGATATGAGGAACAAAAGGCATAAGAAGTGAATAATCAATACTTGACAAGATGCAAAGTGCTTAATTTGAAGTAATGATATGCGAGAATCTGAAAGACAAGAGTGAGATGAGAATACGACTAAGAAAGAAAAGTGAAATACAACAAGTGAAAAAGAATCGTAGAATACTTCGCAAACAAATATCAACAAATAATGAAACATGAATGATTGAATGACTTAACAAATATAAATGCGCAAATGAATGGGACGAACCTTTATGGCGTACACCCTAGTTCGCGAATAACATTTAAGTAAGAGGCAAATGTAAGACCTAAAGTGCGTCATATAAGGGGTATCTCTCGCGTGGTTCGGGGGAAGGTTACAAGCTCCCGAAGCTTTGAACCATGAAAATTTGGGGCCCATGAAAGCCTATCCGGAAGAGGTACCTTGGATTCCCAACTATATATGTAGGTTATACGGTTGGGCGAGAGGGTCTCTTCTTAGGAGTCGATGTATGCACAAGGCGCCGAGGTACACTGGGTTGAGCCGAGTGCCGGGATGGATGAACCTACCCGGCCATTCTTGGCAAGTCTTGGCATGCGTTGCACTCGCCCCGAAGAAAACTCCACTTAGGGTGCGGTCTCGTAACCATAAACCCCTATAGGTATAAGGGATAAGAGCGCGAAAACAACAGTTGTTGTTAAGACCGGATGGGAGGAGCTAGTCTTGTATGGCCCGATGTTTCGCCTCCTTGAAGGGGCAAGAGAGGAGATGATAAGGCGACACTCTCCATTAGAAGTGTCAAAAGACGCAAATGTCATGAGGCTTTGTTTTGCAAGGAGACTTAGGCTTGTCATATTTGTGCAATGATCCTGCAGAGGCAATAATACTAACACGAGGGTAAGGCGAGATCAATGGGTCTTTACACGAAAGTGGTACGGACGTCTGCGATTTCGTCGCACAGCTACGGCAATGTCATGGGGCTTTATGTTCGAAAGGATATTTAGGCCTGTCATATTGTCGCAACTAAAACATCTGCGAGAGGCAAAAATACTTGGAAAATGATAAGACAAGATCAATGGGTCTTTACATGCAAGTGTAAGGGCGTCTGCGATTTTGTCGCAATGAACTGATGGCGGGGAGGACCTCTAATTGGGAGGTCTGACTTGGAAGACCACACAAAATGATAAGGCAAGGTCAATGGGCCTTTGCATGAAAATGTAGAGGCGGCCTGCGACCTTGTCGCAACAAAAAGAGATAGAATTCTCAATTCATAAAGATACCCGCGACTCCGTCGCGATGATCCATTTCAATTAACAATAAGATTATTATCAAATACAAGAAGACAGCTAAAAATCTTCCATCTGAAGATAAATAACAGAGGCAAGTATGGGAATGGAAAAGATGGAATATTGTTATTCATCTTCCGATGAAAGAATTGTACATCAAGATGGCCAATTATATTACAAGGAAGAACTAACAAAAAAAAAAGGGAATGAAGATTGAATTCATGAAAAAAGAGTTCACTATAACAAAGATACAAAGAATGTACGGTGATATTATACGTGACAAAAGAAAACAAAAGAATTACATCTTGGGTGATTCTTCTTCTTCATCCCCGATTCATCGGTTTATTATTCTCATCGCTGAGAATTTTCTTCTTCGCAGCTTCACTATCGAAACTTGAAGACAGGTAGATTCTCGGGAACCTTTTCAAGAAGCCGAGGATATGTATGCAGAGGGATGTTGGTGTTTACAAACATACTCCATGGCTCCATTCTGCAAAAGCAACGGCATCATTATTAAAGTTCTCCTTTATTTGTTTCAAATTGTTTCTTCAACTTGGAATACTTGTTATTACGAAGGGAGAGATTCTTGGCGAGTTGTTGTTTTTCATTTGAGTTCTTCAATTCTCATTTGGAAAATTCCCGACGAGTTGTTCTTTCGATTCAAGCTCTTTAATTCTAACCTGCAGAAGCCTCTTCTCAGATTCGCAAATAAGAAACAACAAGTTAACAATTCTGAAGCAATATTACGGAAATAAGAAGCGGTAAGGTATAATAAGCAACCTTCTCTCACGGATATCATATCTTTAACCAGGAAGTATGCTTGGCGTGAAGACTAACATCAACACCTAGGTTATTTAAGCGTTATCTAAAACTTTGCAGCCTGTGCGAATTCATCATCATTATTTATAACAAGGAGCGAAACGAATCATCTTCTCGCTCACTAAGTAAGGAATTGCAGCGAAGCAATTCATCTCGCTCAATTTGTAGCTCAAGAAGAGATTTTTGAAATGTTGCTAATGCTTGAGCACCATTGTTAGCAATGCGGTCTTTGTCATCTATGTGATCACTAATTTTCTTCCTCAAAATTTTGATTTCTTTACGAGACTCAAGAAACATTTGTTTAAATTGGTTGCCGCACTTAAACCAGATCTATGTTCAATCTCTAAAAGGCGATATTTGGTCCTAAGTTCATCTAATGAAAGAGAGTTAATTTTGTTCGAAGAACTACTTAAAGAAGTGTTGAGATGAGCGAGAAGAAGGTTATTATCCATAGGTTGAAAATGTATGGAGAAGAATAGCTTCATCGGAGAGATTATATACGTCTGCGAAAGTAATAAGTTAGGTGGCAATACACGACCAATAAAATAAAAATAATAAAAGAAGGCAAATATTATACCATAAAGTTTTTGATTAGCATTTTGAAGGGTGGATACCCTCTCTTTTTGAGAGTCAAGTTCGGTATTTAACTTTTGAATCGTCTCGTCTTTATCGCGAGATAACGCAGCCTTCAGCCTCTCAATTCTCGAATCTTCTTGCTCAATTGCGAATTCTTCTTCTCAAGATTGTTGCGTCTTCTCTCAAGATCGAGGCAACTACAAAAGAAGACCTTCCAACCTATGAAAGAAGATAGAAAAGCTGTTAATACATATACAACAATATAAAGCCAATGGGAGATATGATTGTATACATACCAAGGATCCAAGCGCATTCAAGAAGTCGGAGACATAGTTCTAGAGACTCCATTGAAAGAATCATTGCCCTCAAAGAAAGCGCTAAAGATTACACACGTTTAGAGCCCCGCAAAGAGAAGCTAGAGAGCATCTCCCATTCCTTGGAAACGATCGAGAAAATCTTGGATAATTGATCCATGGAAGAAAGTCGATGGAATCTTCTTGGCGAGAAAAGATTCAATTCATGGTTATCCATCAGAAGATCCGAGCTTGAGCTAAGGGCGAGAAGAGGATTGGACCTTTCGCTTCTTAGTTAAGAGGCGGAGGATTTTACCCTTGCGGCAGCAGTTTTACCCTTACTTTTAGTCTTCGCAGCTAAAGCTTCCTCAACTCCAACCTTCGCATACTGATTAAAGATAAGGAACGGAGGCAACAATATTGTTTCAAATAACAAAGGAAGTGTTTCTTACTTCACTAGTAAGCGATCGAAGTATGGACAGAGTACTCTCCAATGGATTATCCTTGTACTTTCTTCTCAATTTGGCGATCTGAAAAATTATACAAACTCAACATATGTAAACAGTAAAGTTGCAAAAGCAAGATTTAAAATGAGAAACATACCTCGGTTGCTTTATCAGGCCATTTGAATTCCCAAGGATGATACCTGCGAGATTCGCGGGAAGAACGTTCGGCCCATGATATAAGGACCATTTAAAAACAAGGGTACAACCCACCATTTCTCATCTTTGGAGTGGCGAGTAGTATTATTACCCCGGTGCCAATCAATATCCCGCATGAGCAATTTATCCTCGGGGACATTATCCTTCTTTTTCGTGCGAATGCCCCAAATGAGACTTCGCATTAACCATCTTTATCACCTGAATAATTTTCAAAAAAGTTTTCTACAAGTGTACTTCTACGCAACTATTTCCAAGTCTTTGAAATCGGGGTGTCTAACAAGTAGTAGAGTATAAAGATCCTTTGCGGGCGCCACGATACGCGAATTCAAGCATTAGGCGAATGCAATCGCCACTCAATCGATAAACGTACAGAGAGAATTCTTCATGGGCCAAGATTTCATAAAATAGAGGCAACTCTGGATCGTATAAGGGAATGGGAAGTCCGCGAGAAGCCGACCTAGCGAGACTATAATCCTTTGATCATCACATTGATGATCGTAGAAAATAACTGCGGAAAGAATGGATGAGGTTCTTGATCGGGAATGGTCGAGAGTAAAACCTTCTCGAGCAACTTCATTGAACTTCATCAAAAGAAGCTTTGTATGCACGACTAATGGCAGCCATTATCGGTATGGGAATGGATGAGAAGTTAAAGGTTAAGATCGATGCTAGAAAAGACGAAGAAAAATTAGCAGAAGCGAGGGCGCAAATTGCGGAAGGAGAAAATAAGAGAAGTTGCAGAGAGAAACTAAAGAGTGAAAAGGAGGGGAAAAGAAAACTATATATAGGAAAAAGATCCTCGAGAAAAACGAGGTCATTTAATGCGAGAAGAGACATGAACGGTCAAGAAAAAGTGGTTGAAAGAGACGTGTCAAGAGAAGACATTAATAATCAAAATCCGTGTAAAAGTATAAAATTGAAGATTCTAAAGATAAGCGGTCAGCGGCAACGATATTGTAAAAATCTCATGGTGCTCTTCCCTCAGGAGAAGTATGAGGAGAGATAAGGGACGATATTTCATATATATCTCAAAGAAACTCGAACTTCGCACAAGAATAGAGGCAAGTACGTACTTTTCAAGCACGTATTCTTACGCTCGTTCCTTCATCAACAAAGATCAAAGATTACTACAACAACGGATTTTCCTTTAAGATCGCTCTTCAAGCAATATTCAAGGAAAAAGAGGCAAGATGTAGGATCATAATATCGCAATGCATAGGGCTCGCGGGATCAATAAACAACGGTACAGCGAGGGAGTCGCAGGAAACTAAAATGAACGACGCGATGAGAAACGACACACAAAACAACTGAAAGACATGGAACCTGGCGAGGGTTAAGAAGTGTCGCGAGATTGAATAAGTTGTACACTGGCGACACTTCGCGAGACATTCCCGAAAATAAAGGATAGCTTAGCTGTCATCCACTATGTATTACCCTATATAAAGGGTCGAGTGAGTCTGTTGTAAGGGGGGGATCTTTTTAGAATTGTGAGGCAAGTCATTAGGAGAGAGAAAGTTTAAGAGTGTTTTATTTGCTAAGTGTAATTCTACTTTTCTTGTGTAGAACTCATGAAATTAATCAATAAACATTCTCAATTATGCAACTTTCAATGGACTAATTAATCGAAATATAGTGAGGGGTGTAGTGTGGGAAAACCTGCTACTACAATGACAGCTGAAAATTTCATGAAAACCTCCTGGAAATTTACTGTTTCGTAAATTTCGGCCCTTAAACGTGCTCAAAAGTCAAAAATATTCTATGCTAAAGCTTGGAAATTTTCTGGGGATGAATAAACATGGGTAGATCACAAAAATCCGACATCGGATGAAGTTTCTACAGCAGTTTCAATGAAGACCTAACTTCCGAATTTTCTGATGAATTATGACGAAATTCTTCATTCATCCACATTGGATCAGGAGCCACACCATCAACGCAAAGCCTAACTTCATCTTCAGACGATAGTCTCGCTTGCTGAAGCTGGCAGTGCTTCTGCTGACGAGGGACGACTCTCATATGATCGAGAGGCATACAATGTGTCAACTTTCCAGCGTCTCTGAAAGGTTGATTTACCTCGGTATGAGCATATGCAGAAGTCTTCATCTTTGACTTGATATTTTTGGAAAGTTCCTCGGAAGAACCAGAAGAGTGGTTGTAACCAAAAGTCACCACTACCTGAGGCGAAAGACATGGAGTCATGGATATACCAATAACAAACGCGCAACAAAAACGGTAACAATCCAACTCTTACCTATTTACGATTTCACTAGTTGTAGTGATTATAACGTCAAATTTGAAAACTTGCTCGTTCCTTCAAACTGCAAAGACGAGCAAAATTCATTATTCAAAATCATGACTTGATGTTCATAAAACCGTGAACAACTCATGTGAATTTTAACATCCACTGGTTTTTCAAAAATTGGACAAACGTCCATTCTACAATTGTGAAAACTTACATACATACATTATTTCACCATGTATAATTGTCTAATTTCATGAGTTGTTCAAAATCAAAACATTGGTTTTACAAAAATATATATATTTAACGTGAAACTCACGTAAGTTTAAAAAAATAATATATATATATATTTGCTCCCTCGCGCGAGCATCTGTCTTTGAAGCGAGAGTATATTTTCAAATATTTCTGAAAGATCGAAGATAAAAAATTTCATGAAAGCTCATAAACAAAATTTTATTACTAACAGACGCACGTCTGTTCAAAAAAAAATTTCTCTCGTACGAGCATCCACCTTTGAAACGAGAGTTTATTCCACTTTGTGAAATCTCACATATTTAAAAAATAAAATTTTGTTTTTCATGAAAGCTCATAGACAAAATTTTTATCATTAGACTCCGGTCTATTTAGTTTGTTTCTTAAACTAGCGAACGAACGTCCGTGCTAAAACAGATTTCCTTTATTGGGCCCGAACCAGTGAATCCTAAATCGACCAAGGTTTCATCACCAAATCAGCGGTGCTACACCACTTTACACTCGTTCGACGATGCTCTATCATGCCATTGGGATCTTCGTTCAAGCCATGTTTCGCTCGTGCAATCGAAAATCCGGTAACATCTTATCTTACAACCAAGTTCAATTACTTATTTCGTCTATAACTAGAAAATCACCATCCAGTGCTGACTGAGGAACATGACTGTCCCTCACTAAGCAGGGGACTTAATGTAGATGGTGGATTTTCGACAAAGGCTAAAATCGTAAAACCATAATTTTACATACTCCTGATCCAGCAATCAGATGAGTATTGAGGCTCATGTCTCTCATCGAAGCATGAAAGCTCATGCCGCAAGAAGCTCTGACTGAGAATATTGTCTCTCAGAGCACATGTAGATGTGTAGTCTCTCAACTGAGGCAACGACATATCTCATGAATACTGAGCAATTTCAGTAATTACTTTTATATAGAATCGAACGATTGACGGCTCCTGGACTGACTTGCACGATAGTATAGAGCGATAACGTCTTGAGATGTAACAATATTTTCCCTGACTATATAAAAGACATGTGTATAGAATCATTATGATTGGACGGCTCCTAGACAGCTTGCCTGCTAGTATAGAGCGATAACGTCTTCAGGATGCAACAACGTGTTTTTCCTCACTATACTATACATAATAAATATGACGCTTCAACAAGCTCATATCGCTCAATTCTTGAATAATTAATGCTCCTAGACGATCGTGCTAGTATAGAGCCATCAATTAATTATTTCTAATCATTAGATTCATTAACTGAATCCCTAAAAAATATTCTACGTTCTTCATAATATTTTATTAATTCAATTCATGGTTCTTCCCAGCAGAATTACATGGGTTAGTGATAAATATTCAACGTACGGGCATCTGAGCCATTATCGAGTAAGCCCCGACCAAAATGCTGCAAGTGTACTCAGCAATAATGCACTAACGAGCACTTGAATGCACGAACGAGCATTCCAAAATACGAAGGAACGATGAACCTATGCAAAATAAGAAGAAAAAAATAATAATAAAATAATGGCTAAGGCGCTAGGGGACTGGGCCCACCGGCCGGCCGGTCATACCGTGTCCAGTCCCACGCCTAGTTCCTTATATTATCATATTTTATTATTTTTTCTTGATCTCATGAAAATTCCTTCATTTTGAACAAAACTCCTTCATTTTAAGGAAACCCATCAGTTTCATGGTGTTTCCCTCACATCAAGGAAATAATATAAAATTAGGAAAGGTGTCATGAGACCGAATCTACTAGCCGGCCGGCAATGCCCTAGTTGTGGCCGGTCCCACACCTCATGGTTCCTTATTATTTTATTAATTATTTCCCTCATTCCATGAAATTCCTTGATTTCATGATATTTCCTTCAAGTCATGGAAATAAAATAAAATTAGGGAAGACTCACGGGGCCGGCCCTAGCCGGCCGACCATGCCCTAGTCATGGCCGGTCCCACATGCCCCTTATTTTATTATTATTAATGTTTTCTTCATCTCATGGAAACTCCTTCATTTCAAGGAAATTCCTTAGTTTCAACAAACTCTTTGATTTCATGATATTACCTTAAAATCATGAAAATAATATAAAATTAGGGAAGACTCATGGGACCGGGCCCTAGCTGGCCGACCATGCCCTAGTCGTGACCGGTCCCACATGCCCCTTATTTTGTTATTACTATTAATATTATTGTTTCCTTCATCTCATGGAAACTCCTTCACTTCAGGGAAATTCCTTAGTTTCAACAAACTCCTTGATTTCATGATATTTCCTTATGATCATGAAAATAATATAAAATTAGGGAAGACTCACGGGACCGGGCCCTAGCCGGCCGACCATGCCCTAGTCGTGGCCGGTCCCACACGCCCTTTATTTTATTAATATTATTGTTTCCTTCATCTTATGAAGTTTCCTCAGTTTGAGCAAAAAACTTTGATTTCTCCATATTTTCTCAAAATATTGCTCAAACGCGCATCAAAAAATATCAAAATTCTCAGGACTGAGACACGAACACTTTGGTGATATGAGCATATTACCTTGACCGACCAAGGTTGGCTCTTTGGCTTGCAATAAGACGGTCCCACATATTTTCATCATTTGACCTAATTTGTTCACATTATATTCAAACTCTTCCAAACAATTTGGAATTTCATAAAACGATCGTCATTCGGTCCCGTGACCAACCAGGGCCGGTTTCATGACCTCTTGGTCGGTCCCTCATCTCTTCATAATTAGGTTTTATTACCTAAGGCTCAGACGAGCATTATTATAATAAAGGATTAAACCAGCATTTAATCAACCTTTCACCAACTGGTCTTCAAGAGACTTTGGTATTTGCTCACTCGAGCATTTGGGCGCTACATGGTCGACTCATCATCCCATGTAGTCGGTCCCTCCTTCACTCCGTGGTTGATTTTCAATAAATCATCAATTGATCAACAATTGATCTTAGGGTTTAGAATCCAAGGTTCATAATTCCATATTCAAACACTAATAATTTTATGTTGATCCCGTAATCAACACTTTAATTATTATACTCGGTTCAGTTGCCAGTATTTTTAATTAATAATTCATCAAACGAGCAACATTTGCTCAGATGAGCAATATTTGCTCAGACTAAGGAATATTGGTTCAACTGTCAATATTCAACAATTCAACAAATGAATAATATTTGTTCACCTTAACTATCAACATTTATTCGACAATTATACCTCTGTCTCAACAGACATGTTCAATTCACGAGTCTTAGAACATTTGCAAATCACTTTCGACTCAGAAATACAAGGACTCAACGTCCCATAAAGTCAGCAACTGACTAACTAAATACACGCCTGCCTTGCAGACTCCACAATCACGAGACATCAATCGTGTCACATGGGGGATATTAACTAGGGTTTTGGTCTGGCGGTTTACGGCATGTGTGTTCATACACATGATGAGAATGTGAGCAAGTCGTGCAATCGGTTGGAGGAGTTAGCAAAGTAGTGGATGGAAAAATCAACCAAGTCTCCGCACGATGAGCAACTGGTTTTAACACGATTTACACTTCCCCACTCTTTGACTCAAAGAATTGTCACACTTCATGGGATCAAGGTGTTTACAATTCTAGCAATATAAATAAGTCTCTGAATCATGATTGAAAAGACAATCTTTCGTCAAACAGACAACAAGAGAACAAAAACTCAGTGTCTGATTAATTACTCTCAATAGAGCAAAAATTCAATCAATCATAACCTATCTCATTTCTTCACGCATAATACACAACACACCTACAATCTTCGATGACCATTGATCTCACACATTTCTCAGCTTCCCTCCTACAAATCACCCATCCTCTCTTGTGACCAAATTGACTCTGGAACAGCCATTGTCTTGATTTAGGCCGGAGTCCTACAGATTGATCTCTCGAATTCAAAGCACTCCCTTTTTGCAGTGCATCTGTGTGAGTTTATACTATTTGCTTGGTTCAAGGAGTTTCCTCCGCACGGTCGTCTCCTCAATTCCTTAAAAACCAGCAACTCGTTTTGCCCTATCTATAGTTTCCTACTGGAATCAGTTTTCAAACAAATCCTCCATATGAAGTCCGACCCCTCCCCCTTAATATTTGCTGGGAAACTTATCACGGAATTTATGGACCCACTTTTTTTAACACTAAATCCCATATATATATGCAATTTTAAGACTTGAAGGTAATACCAAACGGTACAAATACTTTAAAACAAGAAAACTAAATAAATCCTAGGAATTTTAATTAAGTTACCAAACACATAAGGGATTTATATGAATCCCCGAATTTGTGAATAAATTGCTACAAGATTTGTTAGAGCACTGCTCGGTCGAACTCGCAAACGGCTATCTCAAGCTTGTTTGTCAATGTTAGTGATCAAAACTATAAGTCTTGATTTTTAGTCTACTTATAGTGATGTCTCGGACTAGGATAGATTGTCTAGTTGAGCATTAGACTTCACGGCGTTCATCAATTGAAGACGAAGAACTACTAAGGAGAGCTTGTGAAACTTCATTAACAAAAGGTATGTGGAGACTAAAACTCATCTATTTCTACTCCATCTCCTATATTGAGACAAAAGTCGTATTACTATATAGCTGTCAATTATACACATTTGAGATTTGAATCTGAGTTTCTCGCTTACATATTTCTCGAAATATGTGTTAGTAAGCTTTCTCTTTTAACCAAGTTCATCTTATATTCTTGACGAAAGTCAAAAGATGATCATGTGAAAATCGCCGAGTAACATCTTACATGGTTTGTGTGATACAATCATTTGGTGTAGACTTGGAATGTTTCGTTTGATTATTTCAATAACTTGAAAATTGCTTTGAAGCTAATAGTGTGTGAAAACGGCTATTGTCATCCTCTAAGAAAGTTTCAATGATTGAAATAGAGTTTAGAATACTTAACCATCATTGGATTATAAATATTGTGTGCATTCTCGCATGTATGTGATCCATGACCGGAACTAAAGTATGCATACCCGTATGCGTACTTGTAGTTATGAAATTCCGTGTACCGGGTTGTTGATGGGTGAAAATTACTCCTGCTGAATTTGGTAATTTGGGGTGTGATGAGGAATGAATTTAAACCTACAACAAATGCATCTGCAAGCGGTGAGTGCTTGTAGATTCGAGAGATCAATGCTGCAAGTCCAGGCCTAAACCAAGAAATGGCCGTTCCCAGACTTGTTTCGGTCACAAAGTGAAGGAGATGGGGTTGATCTTAGGGAGGGGAGCGAAGAAGGTGTTGAGATTGTGAAAGATGTTGGCTTGCTTATGACTTGTAACAGAAAGATGAGCAAGCTTACGGTTGATGCAAGCGGTGCTCTGGGTGTTTGAATACGATGTTGTATTAACACTTGGTTTACGTACCCGAACTTGTGTTGTTACGTCTCTTGGCTTGTTGTTTGAAATAGGGCGGAGAACCTATTTATACAAGTCATTGAGCCTCATTCACGTTTCTCGTGGGAAGTGGAGGTAGTGGAATGATGGAGTGGTGGAATTGTGTGTCGGTAGCATACGACCGGTCTTGCCCACTTCTCCGGTTCATCCATGAACCGTCCATGACTCCCGACACGTTCTTGTGATGGCGCGTTGCACGCCGCACGCCGTAAACCGCCTTGAGACCAATACCCGATAAGTATCCCTGATTTGTGACATGATTGATGTACGGAATGTGGATCGTGGGTCCACGAAAGATAGCATGTAATGCTGAATTGAATAATTGTGTTATTCGGAAAGTCGATACTTGTGCGAGATCGTGTGTATTTTATCTGGAGTGCGCATTACGGTGTGGTAAAGTGATGTGTAATGACTGCTCACTAACCAAATAACTCGACCGGGGTTGTATAACCAAGCTGGTGAGGTCGGACCGGATGAGATGATGTTTGAGACACTCATCTGCGACCGTTGATGAAATTAGGTTTTTAAAGAGGTGCGCAAGCATCACTCTTGACTTGGTCGAAACCAAGCATGGGAAGGATTTTGAGAAGAAGACCATACATGCGTGTTGACGGCATGATGGTGTAGGCGCCTGTATTCCGTTCCCTCATGAAAGCGATTCGGGCCACTCAATTTGGCCTAAAGAGGAGCGGTCGAGATCGGTTTGCGTGAAATCCCTTGCCGCAAAGGAGTTGGAAACCGGCGTGATTTCCCTAGTTTGGGCACGCGTTTGGCGACCAACATTGGTTGGTTTTGGTCGATCACACTACCGTGTAGGTGGTAGGTTGGTGTTCACACCTATACTTGATTATCCCATGAAAACGTGATCTAAGCCATTCAAATCATCCAGGTGAAGTTGGCGGTCGAGATCGGTTTAGGATTTGGGAGTGTAACCGCACGAGTTTGGGCGTGCGTTTTGGGTTGGCCGGGAATGATGTGCCTTGGCCGACCGCAAGAGGAGGTAGATGGGCCCACGGTGGTCATCTTTGGTATGAGGCCTTAGTTAATCCAACTGCGTGACCCTCCATTCTACCGGAGAAGATGGACGCGCGTGATGACTTGAAAACCTAATTTTGGCTTTCAAAGCCGCGCGACCATGCTCTTTTGGGCGGACGGTTTTGTTGTAACCAACCACGGTTGGCTTTGACCTATTGGCCAAGTGTGTGGCGGTCACATGGTGATTGTGTCGACATGCTCCGGGCCTTTTGAGTCTACATCTACACCCTCCATCTATACTGCGAAGGTGGATGGTTGAGACAGATTTTGCGGCACATGTAATATCCGCAAACCCTAATTAGGGTTTTCCGTCCATAATGCTTGGTATGGACGGTTTCTTGGCAAGCAAAGGCCAATGGTCGACCATGCAAAGTCGGCCGTGTGTATTCCATACAGCTGGGGGGTGATGGAATTGATCGTGGTCATCCAATCATGCTTGTGGAGTTGGATGGCTAACGATCGAATCATATTTGGCAGGCTAAGGCCGTGTGTATTCCATACACCTTGGGGGTGATGGAATTGATCGTGGTCATCCAATCATGCTTGCGGAGTTGGATGACTGCGATCGAATCATATCCCGAGGCCCGATGTCGATCAAGTCCGGATGCTCAATCGGGCTAGTATAACACACCGAGAGGGCTCAATCGGGCTAGTATAACACACCGAGAGGGGCTCAATCGGGCTAGTATAATACACCGAGAGGCTCGGGCTAGTATAACACACCGAGAATCGGCTGTACGGGTATTTCGTACATGGATTCATTATAGTGCTTGGAGGTTCGTGTTACTCTGAAGAGTAACACTCGGTCGTCATGCCACACTCGATAATGGGTACGGGAAATACAAGGCTGATATGAAATTCACGGGGAAGGATTGTTCTTGCATGCTCCAACCTGGAGGAATTTCATGTATTCACGAGGAAATGGGATTGTTGCTTCATGCTCCATTCTTGGTGAATTAAGTGAGGAGTATCCATCACTTACAAACGGCTTTATCTTTTACAAGATGTCAGCGCATGATTTTTCTGGTTACTTACAAATTTAACCTTAAACGAAAATCCACCATCAACACGGGTACACATACCTGTACGCATACTTGCGTAAGGTATAGGTCCGGGAATTTCTAGGGGTTTTGGAAGTGTACTTAAGTATGCGTACCCGTTCACATACTGGCGAACCCAAACTCAGATCGTCTACTTAGGTATGCGTACCCGTATGCATACTTGAGTGGTTAAAGTTCTAAAATTGGTTGGCTCTAATATATTTATATATTAAGGAATGCATTCTTTGCAAACCGTGGCTATAATGTTCATGAATTGATTCGAGTGAATCAAACCGATTTTGCTTCAATTGTGTTCGTGTATACTTCTATGAGAATATAACAATTGAAAAACTTTAACTAGTTTTATTTGAGTCATTTGAACTAGTTATGGTTAAGATGAACAAAGTTGATATGAGACTGTTCATATAGCTAACCTTGGTTAACTACTGTTGAGCCAAGATGGTGTACACGTTTAGGTATGGTTACTCAAACCTAAATGAAGGTACATTTCATTTGTGTATAACAAGCTAAGTTCGATCTAACGGTTGAAAAATATTAGCTTGAATCTAATCAGGTTTTCATCTAACGGTGAATATTGAATGCTTTGTTACCAAGGTAATTTAGATTGCAAACCCTGATTTGAAAACTATATAAGGAGAACTCTAGCAACCTGGGAAACCTAATGCCCACATCTCTTGTGTGATACTAGTTGTATAAGCTAAAGTCGATTCTTCTTTAACCTTAGGTTTTTCACGAAACCTTGTAGGTTAACGACTTAAAGACTTCATTGGGATTGTGAAGCCAGACCCAACTATTTTCTTTGTAGTTTCGTGTTCTGATCTTAATTATTCTATCATGTTGAGTACTATCTTCTCTAAGATTTGCTCGAAATTATATCTCCGATAGGTAAGATTAAAAGTAGTCACAAACATCTTCGTCTCATCGTTTGTGATTCCACAATATATTGTTTCGCTACCATACGGTTAAGATTATTGTGAGGTGATTGATAATACTAGGCTGTTCTTCGGGAATATAAGTCTTGTTTATTAAATGGTTCCCGTGCACCTTGATTTATAAAAAGACGGAAAAAAACTAGTAGGTATTTATGTGGGAGACAGATTTATCTATTATAATAAACTTTTATATATGAGACAGATTTGTTTATCAAGACTTCGACTTTGGGTCGTAGCAACTCTTGGTTGTGGGTGAGATCATCTAAGGGAATCAAGTGCGTAGTATCCTGTTGGGATCAGAGACATAAGGAGCACGATTGTACCTTGAATCAGTGTGAGATTGATTAGGGTTCAACTACATTCCAGTTTGAAGTTCATTGGTAGTAGGCTAGTGTCTGTAGCGGCTTAATACAGTGTGGTGTTCAAAGCTGAACTAGGTCCCACGGGTTTTTTTACGCATTTGCGGTTTTCCTCGTTAACAAAATTAGTATCTGTGTTATTTTCTTTTCCGCATTATATTTTGTTATATAATTGAAATATCACAGATTGTGCGTTGAATCGATCAATTGGTAAATCCAACCTTTAGTTGTTGATTGAAATTGATTGATCCTTGAACATTGGTCTTTGGTACCTTTCAAGTTACTTCTCTTATATTCAATCGGGCTCGCAAGTTTCTATTTGATGATTGCAGATTGATAGAGATATAAATCTCCTTGATATACTTTTTTCTAGATTGAGTCTAACTGTCTAGTTGATTCTCTTGAAAGTATATTGGAGTTTGTCTATTCAGATTTCCAAATGAAATATTGGGTGTGGTTGTTAGACTCCCGCTTTTTCAGAATTCCGTAAGATGTTCTTTAGAGATCGACTTACTTCCTTGAATATGTCACCGCCAGGGGATATGTGGTGAAGTTTAATATATATCTATGTTCATACATGGCTAGAGAAGTTATAATCCTTATGTTGGGTCACTATTTGTTCTCTTATTCATAACTGGCGAGAATAGTTTTTGTCGATGGTTATTTTTCTCACAAAAATCTTGTATCTTAGTGCCCCTAACATTAAGATCGCCATTTTTAACTTCTTTGTTTGTAACTGGCGAGAATAGCAAGAAATATTGGGATACAAATTTATTTTGTTCGTAATTGGCGAATAAATTTGTTAATGTCCAAGGACAATCCTTATTTTGTGATTAGAGTTAAGCTCGATCGCTCATGTTGTTCTTTTGGGAATGATATTTAACGGGGGAAAGTTCTTTTGAAGTTGCGCTTAATGGTAATATCTTTGTGGAGAGATAAAATGTGAAATTGTAGGAGATTCTTGTACCTTATGCCTCCTTGAAAACCGAGATTTTTTGGTGAAATCGTCTTAATTAAATATTATCATGTGTTCTCTAGTCTTGAAACTCTTTTGATTAATTCATTATTATCTCGATTTTTCACCTTTGCCAATTTTGTTAACAAAAAGGGGGAGAATTATTAAGTAGTATCATACTACATTACATATGGCTTTTCGGAGCATCATGTAAGGGGGAGTGGATTATTTTCTATAGTTTTTACGTATGCTGCAAAAGTAGTATGTATTGACTAAGGGGGAGAACATATCACCGTTGTATTGCTTCAAAATTGTGGTGCAATTGAATTTTGAGGAAGGTAATAGTATAATGTTTATGTATAACAACCAATGAGTAGAGTGATTACCTCATTATAATAAAGCTCTTTTTGAGTATTCTCATTAGTTGTTATCGCTACGGATCTTCAATAACAAAGGTGCTAAACGAACACATACAATTACATAGAAGAACTTGAAGTATGAAGAATTCAAGATGTGTGTTTAAGAACCAAGGAAATCAAGCATAATGGATTATGAGTTGAAAATTTTATTTATTTTTGAATCTGTATATATTGAATAGTTTTATCACCAAAATCGGCAAAGGGGAAGATTGTTAGAGCAATGCTCGGTTGAACCCACAATTTTTGCTATCTTAAGCTTGTCATCAATGTTAGGTGATCAAAACTAAATCTTGATTTTTAGTATAGTAATTAGTCAAGTATCAGACTAGGTTAGAATTTGGTAGTTGAGTACTATACATCACCCTCGAAGATTGAAGATCGACGAAAACATTTGGAGAACTATTGTATCATGTATGTGAAAACTGAACTATTCTTATTTACCAAGAAACCATGGATATCTGAGTTTCAGAAATACAAGGAAGATTGGCGAACCAGTTTGAAAACCGTAAGTTCAGTTGGCTACAGTTTAAGAACCCAATTCACAAACCATGGTGAACTGAATTTGAAGTTAGTATAATATGCTAGCAACTGGTGAACCCGGTTCATAAACCGTAGTCAACTAAGTAGGGTTGAAGAACCCGGTTCACGAACCATAGCATCTTGACTCGTGAATAAGCCTTACGGGTCTCGACCCGTTCTATTAACCGTCCCAGCAGATGCTCAAAGACGTTTTAAAATATATATATTTGGTATTGCTGAAAACTCTCTTAAACACTTCTGAAACTTCATTGATCACTTAAAGACTTATGTGTGTGCATCAAGATTAAACTCTTATGTGTTCATATGAATATCAAATTGCTTTTAGTTCCTTGGCAAACTTGCCAAACTGAACAGTCAGTATATGCGGTTCTGTAACTGAACCATAGTGTATATTCTTCTATATATTCCGAGAAAAAAGTTTGCCTCATTCTCGAGTTATCTTAGCTAGAATTCTAAGCAACCCCTGGTCTTGGAAAAACTATAAATAGAGATGTTGTTTAGACTGGGAAATTCAATCCCTGACACTTTGTGTGCTAGTTAATTCTAAAGTCGTCCTCTATTGACCTAGGTTTCCTATGAGAAACATAATTATGTTTACGACTAAAAGACTTCGCTTTGGGGATTCATGAAGCCAGGTCCGACTATATTTACCTAGATAGTTCGTGTATCCTGATGTTGCTTTTATGTTATCGAGGTTTTCGTAATTTCTTTTAAGCAAGATAGATAGTAACCTCAAAGTTCTATTCGTGTCAGACTTTGTGATTCCTCAAGATAGATATCTCACAACTAGTCGTAATTGATCTTTCAAAGATTATTCTTGAGAGGTGGTAAAAGAACCATGCTTCTCATTTAAGTGATTGTAAGTGTTCCGGATTGTGAGGTTTGCTAGCTTTGTCTATTGAAAATACATTTCCAAGCCTTGATCTTTGATCTAAAGGGAAATCAAATAAGCTTGTCTGTTAAACGCAAATTGGTATCAAAATTCTCCACTTTGGCTGTAAAGGATGTCAGCTAAGAGAATCAATTGCGCAGAGAATTGTGAGGTTCAAGAGACTTAATGAGCGCGACTGTAACTGAAACGCTTGAAGGGTGGATTCGGTCTCAACTATATTCCGGTCCGAAGTCTGATAGTGGGCTAGTGTTTGTAGCGGCTTAATACAGTTTGGTGTTCAATTAGGACGAGGTCCCGAGGTTTTTCTACAGTTGCAGTTTCCTCATTAACAAAACTTCTGGTGTCTTGTGTTTTTCATTTTCCACATTATATTGTTTATCTTTATAATTGGAATTACATAACTTGTACGTATTCAATCTAAGTAGATGCATCTGTCTAATTGTAATTGATTACAAGACTTATTTTTTGTAGAATTCGAATCTTGAAGGATAGATAACAAATTTAGTTACTTAGCGTAATTTTGATTGGATTATTTGGATACAACTAAATTGATCTTGGATATTGATTATTGAGATCGTCCAAGTCCTCTTCTTAACAATCGGTTTCACAAACTCATTGTCTATATACATATTGATTGAGAAGAGGTAGAGATATAAACTCTATAAACACAATATTAAGGATCATTCAGCTGGTCTACTTGCAGTTGTTTTACGTTTTGTCCATACAGGTTGTCGAGCAAAAAAGTTGGTGGTGTATTTGATACCCCCTGCATTTTCAGTGTTAAACCAAATTTTTTTCGAAGATCTTTAATCGTAAAAGGAATAGGCCAGTTGACGATGCTATAAATCTTATCATTCTCAACGGAAACTCCATCAGTTGAAACCATATGCCCAAGATAATCTATGGAAGATTACGCGATATCATACTTGGAACCTTTCAAGAACAAATAGTTGAAGCGCAATACAATTAAAACAATTTTTAATATGTAAAAAAAGTGAACGGTTGTATACTAAGATGTTATCAAAAAGACAAGCACAAACTTGAGAAGGTAAGGTCTGAAGATATCATTCATTAGATTTTGAAATGTCGCAGGAACATTAGAAAGACCAAATATCATTACCAGAAATTCGTAATGACCATCATGTATCCAAAATGTTGTTTTATGAATATAGGGCTCATATAAACGTATTTGAAGATACTCAGAACACATATCCATCTTGGAAAAAAATCGTTGCACAGTGCAACTCATCAAGTGATTCATATTCCATAAGAATGATAAATTTATCATTCACGGTAACCTTGTTTACTTTGCAACCAACGCACATATGCCAAGAGCTATCCTTCTTATGTATTAATAACATCGGTGAAGAATAATAGATGGAGATTGGATGTATCAGATCTGCATCTTTCAATTCTAAAACAATCGTCTCATATTTTTACTTTTGAAATTATGGATTCCTGTAGAGTCTGACATTCACTAAGGAAGCATTCAGAACCAATGGAATTCGGTGATCGTGGCAGTGTATAGGTGGTAAAGACTTAGGAGAACAAAATATATCCGAAAAACGCAATACCAAATCGTTAATCTTAGAAGGTTCCTTGGAAATAGTTGATGAAACCATGCTACTAGTCGGTGATATGTACAACATAATAACTTGTTTCTTGCGACTTAACGATCATTGCATAGATGTATTATCTGATAACATTAATGTTGATGAATTATCACCTACCAACAAATACTCACAACCTGAAAGAAAAAAAGAATTTCATATGTAACTTGGTGAAGTCCCAATTAATATCATCTAACGATTGTAACCATTACACACTTACTGCATCACAACCACTAATTGCCAAGAGAGAAAAATCAGTAGAGAACTGGTAGTTTTGCAACCTGACTGGTACATTAGCACATGACCCTCGAGTTTCAAGAAATCCACCATATCCTATCATTACTCACATAGCTGCGTCATTCGATTGATTTGTGTAGCCGCAATATTTGGCAACTATAGGGTGTAGAAAGTTGTGTGTAGATCCTGAATCTATAATAATTGCAATTGGTCGCCCCTTTATATATCTTGTAATGTGCATTGTGTTTGGAAATAGAGACCCCAATGAGATCATGAAATAAAATTTCAGGTGACGACTCAGCCCCTTTATTCTGTTCAGCTGCAATTTCATTATCTTCATTACCAAAATCCTCAAGTTTGGTAATAATAAGACATGAAGCACCTTGCAAATACAATAAAAAAGACTTCTCAAAAACGTGGCCAGGCTTATATATTCTCTAACCATGATAGCCTCTTGATAATCGAAGGTAAACTGTTCTTTTATGAAGGAGTAGTGTTGACAGTTGCGAATGGCTCCAGTTGAACATAACTTACCAAAAAATTTATAAAGCGTGTAATTGCAGCAAAATTAGTAGCGTCTTCTTGGCGCAAATCTAAGTCAAAAGCCACATAAAGGGTCCATGGTAGAAATAAACGAACACCAACACCAATGTCGGCGTCAAAACTAAAAATAAAGATACTAACTAGATATTCCTAAGCTATCCCATACAAAAAATTTAGCAATTTTTCAAACTCAGTAATAAGTTCACGAACGTTCCTTTTTTCGCACCCAATTTGGATAAAGCATTTCAAGGATGAATACTTTTGCGAGCCCAAACCGAGAACAAAATAAACGAGAGAATTGCTTCCAAGATAGCTCTCTTAAAGCTTCCTCATCCAGCGATACCACGAAGTTGTATCGCCATTGAGATGAATACCAACTAATGTTATTTTTTGTGTTTCAATGACGCCATGAAGAGTGTAGTATTGTTTCGCCTTAAAAATCCAGCCTTCGGGATCATCTCCATTAAACATCAGAAACTTTTAACTAATAGGACTTGCATGAATAAGTGAACCATTCCCAACTGCATCAAGATTGGGTATGTTATATTTTCAGTACCTTGTCGTTGTTCGCGAAGGATTGTTGCAAGAGTTTCCATATCATGTCGAGATGTTGTACGTGACTTTGTTAATTCTGTAAGAATGAACTCAAACTTTGTGGTGGATGCTAACTGATCTTCTTACAACCCATTAATTACTGTCTCTATTTTGTCAGTAAGAGCTTGAACCTTTTCGCTCGATTGTCGAACCGTTATTCTCAAAACCACTGAAAAGAAGAAAAAAAAATTGCTAAGATTTTTGAAGGCCTAACCTCGCTCTGATACCAAATGATAGGATTCAACGCCAACAAATAGAACCCTAATGATTAATTTGATCAATTGAATTGGAAGTCAACCGCCCAATCCTTTGAATTCCGGATTAGCCACCAAGATTAAGAAAACTTGCATTGAAACTCTAGTTTTTATCCCTCAATAACTATTTGTCGAAAATTTTAAAGCGATTGACCTTCACGGTGACCCGTGTTTAACCCCTTTTAAAGGAACCATTTTTTGGGGACCATGGTTTTTTTGAGGGGACCATGGTCTTATTAGGATACCTTCCCTATAATTATAAGGGGTGTCCTAAAGTGTGGAAATGACTAACTTACCCTTAACCTAATTTAATTTAAAACTAACCTAATAACCACCTATATATCTATATAACCACCACCTCCTCCCACCACCGCCGCCCACCACTACCACCTCCGACTACCACCACCACCAACCACTACCACCTATATATATATAACTTAATTTAAATCATTAACATATTTACTCTTTTACCTAATTAAAATTATAACTAATCTACAACTTCTTCTTCCTCTATTCTACAATTTTTCTTCTTCTCTTCTTCGTCAATTTATGATCATCTAACCCTGATCATATACAAATCTAATCAAAATCATCAAATTTTTAGCCTGGTCGATTCATTGAATTTTCATCGTCGATTAATCAATCTTTTATAAACAAACCTATATCCATAAGTATTTTCCCACAAACCCATTACTTCTAATTCGTTTTTGATTGAAATTTTGAGTAGTAGTCATCAAAATATGGTTTAAATGGAAGTTACAGTGGCATGTTCGGTTAGGAATAGTTTAAAAAAAAAACTAGTTTGCTAACCAAGACATTCAAAACCAAGAACACGAAGAACACTTCGGTTATCACGAATTAATTTTTCTTAACCGAACTCGAGTTCGGTTGGTTCGCAAAGAAAGCTAAAACTATTTTCTAACCAAACTTTACCAATATTACAAAAAAAAAAAAAACAATCAAATGTAACCGAACTGTGCTATTTTTCCCACTATGTTGATTTTTGATTTAACCGAACTTTGCCCACTCAGAGTTCGGTTGGTTCGCAAAGAAGGCTAAAACTATTTTCTAACCGAACTTTACCAATATTACAAAAAAAAAAAAAAAAAAAAAAATTCCAATGTAACCGAACTGTGCTATTTTGCCCACTATGTTGAGTTTCAATTTAACAAAGAACTTGTCCCACTATGTTCGGTTTGTTCGCAAAAAACCTTGACAAACCGAACTCTTAACTAATTGTGTATAGTTCGGTTAGATATTGGTTGGTATGAAGTTTGCGAAACAACTGAACTTTGTACACTAATGTGCAATCTTATTTTACATAAGTTCGGTTAGCTATTGGTTGCAAACTAACCGAACTTATAGACCCTAAAGTTCGGTTACATTTCAGCCAACCGAACTAACACGTAATCCTATTTACAAAGTTCGGTAACATGTCCGTTAACCGAACTTCAAAAAACCTCCATTGTTGGAGAGTTCGGTAACTTTGCGTGTTTAGAAAAAGTAACCAGAACTACACTTTCGGATGAGTTCGGTTACATGTTATTCACACAAGGTAACCGAACAAGCCCAAATTTACTTAACAAATTCACATTTTTTTGAAAATTTGGACCAATTCAACCAACATTATCTAAGTTTAGAGCATACATGGGTACCCAAATAGTCTTCCTCCGGTTGTGGTTGGTAAAATCCATCGTTTTCATCTTGAGATTGGCTTTGGGGAAGAATACATTCACCATCTAAGAAATAATTCATCACTTGAATAGTCTAGCTTAGTGAACTCAATTTTTTTTTTATTTTCCATGTTTTTCTTCTTCATCTTCTCTAACTTTTCTCTCTCAATAATTCTACTTCTTTTTTTAAAAATCTGATTTTTTTAATCTCAAATCTTTATTCAAAATCATTTCACTAATCACACTAACTAATATTAACACTAACTAATCATTAACCAAAAATAATCAGAGGGTAATTTAGGTATTATCATAAATATCTAGATAAGGGGTGACCTAGATTTACTTCTAATATCTTACCCAAAATAAAAGAATGGTCCCCTCCCCCCAAAAAAAAGGCTGGTCCCCAAAAAATGGTTCTTTTAAAGCATCCTTAGCTACACTATTTGGGCTTTTTGGAACAAATCTAGCCCAACACACTGACTCAGCCCATTAACATAATTTATACCTGCTAAAACAGGATTAAGGATAAGTATCTAAGCTAATATACTACTACTGCATGCCCAGGATCCTAATATTCTACAATTGGGTAGAAGCTGAAAGAAAGTAGGCTAGATTCTGATCAAAGTTTGATATACGATAATCTGCCGTTTTGCAGAATCTATTTACGGGTCGTTTTGCAGAGTCTATTTACGGATTTCGGAGTTTTGATTTTCAGACATTTATTGATGGAGTTTCGAAACACCCTTAGTTTTTACACCTGACAATAATCATTTACCGGAATAGTTAAAACGGTGTCCGTCACCGTACCATAAGTTTCCCAGTTTTGTCTGGGCTTTTGGATCACATCATAAGTTCCCAACCTTGAACCCTAGCCCAACACACTTACCCAGCCCACAAACATCTAGAATACCCCTATTTAACCCGAAATGAAGAGAAACCCTAAATCCTTCATTTGTAAAACCTACTAGGGTTTCTGTATATAAGCGCAGCTTCAAATCGAGAGCTTCTCTCAAAATCTTCATCCTGAAAACCAGAGAGTGAGTGAAAGAGAGAAAAACCTTTCACATCAACCAATCATGGCGGAACGTGGTGCAGGAGACAGAGGTGGATTCGGAGGAGGTTTTGGTGGTCGTGGAGATCGCGGCGGCAGAGGTGACAGAGGAAGAGGAGATCGTCGTGGTGGAAGAAGAGGCGGCGGCCGTCGTGAAGAAGAAGAGAAATGGGTTCCAGTCACCAAACTCGGTCGTCTTGTGAAAGACGGACAGATCAGAAGTCTTGAACAGATTTACCTTCATTCACTAGCAGTGAAAGAATACCAAATCGTTGATACTCTGTTAGGACCAGTATTGAAAGATGAAGTGATGAAAATCATGCCTGTTCAGAAGCAAACTCGTGCTGGACAGAGGACTAGATTCAAGGCTTTTGTTGTTGTTGGTGATACTAATGGTCATGTTGGTTTGGGAGTGAAGTGCAGTAAAGAAGTTGCTACTGCTATTCGTGGTGGGATTATTCTTGCCAAGTTGTCTGTTGTACCTGTTAGAAGAGGTTACTGGGGTAACAAGATTGGTAAACCACATACTGTTCCTTGTAAGGTTACTGGGAAATGTGGTTCTGTTACTGTGAGAATGGTTCCTGCTCCTCGTGGTGCTGGGATTGTTGCTGCTAGAGTTCCTAAGAAGGTTTTGCAGTTTGCTGGTATTGATGATGTTTTCACTTCTTCTCGTGGATCTACTAAAACCCTTGGAAACTTCGTCAAGGTTTGCATCTCGATCTTATTTATCTTTTTTATATTAGTAATTGATTGCCTGTTTGTATGCTTAATGAGTACTGGTTATTGATAGTTTGTATCTTGTAGCATAACAGTCAATTTTATTGCTGAATTGGCTGTGTAATGTTTTCAATTGTGTGACTTGTTTGAATTGTATAATTAGGTATGTATAGTGTTTGGCCTGTTCTTTGAATTGTACAGTTAGAATTTCGCCTATAACTTATTTTGCATGAATTGATTGTTTTTTGAGTATGTATGGTGTAATATGCCATTGAAATGTGGAGTTACCTCAGTCTTGTTTTTTGCTATTGATAGTTTGTGGTAGTCTTAATGATGTTGATTGAGGTGTTAAGTATCTCAATATAAAATATTGAAGTTTTCTAATTTTATTAAAATAAATGGAATTGTAGTATAGACTATTAGGATTTCTTTTTGAAAATCAAATGGACTCATAGTGAAGACTATTATGACTTGTTTAGTATCACATGTGTTGAGTATGTAGTAAGTGGAAACAATTTCATTAATGTGCCTTTTGAGGTTCTTTTGGTGAAAGCTCAAGATTATATGCCTTTTGCAGGCAATATACGCTATTCTCATTGGTATATTATCAACATGATGATAACATAAAATGTATATGAGAGCTTTGCCACTGTAATATGTAGTATTATTAGCTACACTTGATCAAATGGTATAATAGTAAGGCTACTAGGATTTCTTGCTTTCTTATTGCTTGTGGTTTGTAGCAAGTATAAACAGTTGCATTAATGTGCTATTTGAGGCTCTTTTGGTGGTATAAGCTCAATGATTACATGCCTTTCACAGGCAATATACGCTATTCTCATTGGTATACTACCAACAGGATGATAACATAAAATGTATATGAGAGCTTTGCCACTATAATCTGTTGTTAACTTCATTTGATTTGGCTGTTTTTCTGCTAGTGAAGCCTCAGATGCCAAGCTTCAAAGAATTTCACAAATTAATTTTCCTGAGTTAAATTGTTGTAGTCTTTTTCATTGGATCTCTTTGTAGCTTCTTGAATTCATAGTCTGAGTTTTAGACCTTGTAAACATGCTAATTGTTTAGTTGACAACATTATTAGCTATTTACTATCCAGTCACTTTATATGTTCTGATAATGTGCATAACCCATTATTTTTCATCTTACCTCTAGCCATATTCTGAATATCGTCTAGCTGTGTGGAAATTAGGCCCTTGTACCAGATCATAGCAATTTATTGTTGCCGCCGCTTTGATCTTAGTATTCTATGTTGATTTGAAACAATAATACTTCACGGACAATGCAAAGAACATCACAAAAACTGACTCACATGGGATGTTGGTTTTTGGGGTGAATCGGTTTTTGGATGGTTTTTTTTATTGTCTGTAGTAGACCAACTGATTCTGTATTTGTTATAAGCTTTGCATTACTTCTCTGATTTTTATTATCTGCGCAGTTTCTTTGTATCTTTCCTTTTTCTTTAAATGCTTGTTCTATCTTATATCGAATTTATCATCCATATGTGGTTGAGTTCTTGATTCATCTATTATCTGGTTATGTTTGTGGAGTTTGAGATTATGACGGTAACCTGACTGCTAATGCTCTTATGTTTTGTTTCTGCAGGCTACTTTTGATTGTCTCCAAAAGACATACGGGTTCTTGACTCCAGATTTCTGGAAGGAAACTCGCTTTACCAAATCCCCTTTCCAAGAGTACACTGACCTGTTGGCCAAGCCCACAAAAGCTATCACTCTTGAAGAAGTTGAGGCTTAAATGGTTCCAAGATGAGAGAATTAAGGATAGTCAGTCTTTAGCTTATATTTTTGGATTACTTGTTATCTCGTTTTGTTTTACTTAAATGGTGTTGCTGGACATAAAGATTTTGAAAACTAAAGCCAGTTAAACTTGAGAACTGCCTTGCCTTGGATGTAGTTTTGAAATATGATATTTGTTTAATTCTCTTTACCTTTTCGTTCTTGCCCTTTTGTTGAGTTATGTGTAAATTTTTTCTTTCAGTCCACAGTTCTCCTTGCCTGCATGTTTTATGCAGGATCATAAGCCATAAATTTGCTGAAGGAACCCATAAATCCTAAGACATTGGTTTCTTTATAAAATCAAGGCTGCAGTGTTTATCATTATAAGACATGTTTTGGTGGCTCAAGCAGTTTACCTTGCTGTAGTTCTCATGTGGTCTTTGTGGGAGTTTAGATATCTTGTTTTCCATACCCAGCAGCTCTATCCAACATCCATAGCGCATTTCATTCGTTATCATGTTTGTATGAAGTATAGCATGTACATTTCATAACAATGCAATGTGTCAAACACTATTTCTGTGTTCAAACAAGTTTGCAATGCTGCTCCTTTGAAAAGTTTGGCCCTTCTGGAAACTCTCACTAGGAATTTCCTAATCTACTTAACAACCTTACTCGAGTTCTGAATATTTGTCTTACCTTCCATTCAACATCAATGGATCGCTGATATCTTGTTTCCTGGTCCTTTGAATTATCACTCTGCCATACCTAGCACTTCCAGGTTTCATGGATCAGTTTTCTTAGAGATATTTGAGATATCAAACCAGGAAAGATTTATTTCTTGGGAGAACACTCGATTCTTTGGGGAAAACACTCAATTCTCCTCTTTTGCTCTTTCCTGGAAATCCAGTAACACCAACAATGTCACCACGTTTACCAGCATGGAAGCGTGTGAATTCAGCTTCATCCATGCCAGAATTCCGTGGGATCAGATGCAATTTGATGCATTATTATAGAAAGGAGATTGCAAGACAGTGATTGCAGGCTACTGCAACTCAAATTACAGCTCTTTCACTAGAAAACTTTAACCTTCACTCGGACTGTCGTTTGATAGTTTCATCTTTCCCTAGAGAGTGTAATAATGTAGCGCATGTACGCTTAAGAGGCCAAAGGTAAACAGCTGTCTCAAACATGGCATATATGCCCTCGTATGATCTCAGTAGCTGTTGCTTGAGAATCTATCTCATGAAACAAAGTGTCAGTCTGGCAGCAATTTAGCGGGGGAATTTGTCAGTAATGACAACTGATAATTCAAGTTTTCTAAACTCCAATCAAAATTTGCAAAGAGATGTAAACATCTCAGACTTGCATTTGGGAGTGAATGACGCCGTCTTTCTTCTATTTAACCCTTTAAATTTCGCCTTCTTTCTTTTCTTCTTGTCCCTCTTGGCTGTCGTGGAACAATCTATAGCTCATTTTCAATTCCTTGTTCAAATTAGGTGAAATATATTCACATTGGTTGACCACTGAAGCGATTAATACAGTGTTATAGTGTTTCCCGGGCCTTCTTCCCAAATTCCTCAAAATCTGACACCTAAAAAGATCTATTTAATACATGATAGCAAATAAAGTCTACTTCTAAATCCAATAGATTCCGACTGTTTCTCAGAGAAAACATCATCTTCACTGTACTCCTGTGCCTGTGTTTCTACAATAGCTTCAGCAACTTCAAACGCTCTTCATGTTCTGGATCCAGCTTTGGTGGTGTGTAAGACCCGCCTAGATCCTCAACTACATATTCCTGGAAGTGTTTGTGGAAAAAAGATATTAAATGTCAAAAACCATCACAAGCGTCATTAGGGGTTTAAAACTCACAAGGATATAAAGAAAGTTAAGTTGAGCAATATCTTTGAAGGCGATAACCAAAATGATTCCACTTAGAAGTATATACCTTAGTCAGCTCCATTTTTGTTAAGATGTGGTAGTGTCTCTGCCAAATCCTCTGTACGGCCATGGAAGCAGCAAGCAAACCATATGCGATGCCAAGGATCGCAAATATGACAACGAAGATAATAACAAGAGCGAAGCATGCTTCCATAGATGCTGGGAAGCAGTCTAAAATGCCCCACCCGTAGCAGCAATTACGACAGCCAGCCAAGCATGGGTCATTATTGTTGAAGGAGGAGCAATGTATTATCAGTCCGACAAACCCAAGTATAACAAAGAAAGCCAACACGCCTGTGAATTCAGATATCTAAGATCAGTTGGTGCAGCAAGGCAACTATCAAAACCTAGATCCAATCTTGTATTTAGAGATGATTGACAGCCAATATAAAGGAAGCTGTCAGAGTGAACTACCAGAGTACGTTTTAAGTAGAATAGATATTCTGTGATGAAAAAGAGAAATCATTGTAAGGCTGACCTATACAGTAGTAGAAAGGAATTGGATGCTTGAAAGTATACGGTCCCATCCATCACTGAATGAATTCCTGAAGCTCCCATTTGTATCCAGCAAGTATGCAAAGCCAGCCATCACGGAGATTGCCTGCAGAAATGCTTCAGTTACATACCATTTTTCGAGTTCCCGTAGGATTTATCAACTCATAAAAGAAAAAAACTGACATACAGTATCTGGGGAACAAAATGAACAGATTCCATGATTTATAGGGAGTTTTAGGTGACACTTAATTTATCATTTTTCTATGACCAGCCACATTCCACTCACATGAATAACTAGAACACAATTATGGCGAATATGAGCTGCTTTTGCCAATCTAGTCAGTGTTGGTAACTTTTGGCCATTTGTGATTGAGTAAATGAAAAGGCTCTGGTTTTTGCTTTTATTAAACTTTTGCTTCATTGCCTTGAGGCTGTAGAATTTCCTAAGTCCCTTTCCCGCATCACTTGATTCTTCATTTACTAGGCAAAAATAACTGTCCACTAAATAGTGTATATTTCTGTGTTTGCATTATCTAGTTAAAGGCTTTGTTATACTGGCCAAATAATAATGAGCTCATACATTGTAATCGTGAAAGTAGTTAGGACAATACGGCAAAATTGTTTTTCTCAATATCCACTAAAAGCAAAGGTATAGGTTATCCTCCATATCTTTCCTTCTAGTCTCTCCATGAAATACAATTCATCCCAAATCAAACTTACCCACTAATATACATGTTTGTGTGAATACCATACAAATTACTCTTATCTACTTCACCCCTTCATGGGTATAAAAATGAAATATGAAAATGATTTGCAGCAATTCATCCCAAATCAAGCTGCCCTTTAACATATACATTTGTAGGAGTATCATATGATTACTCCTAGGCAAGGTTTTCACTTCAAAAAATGAAATAGGAAAATGACTTACAGTTTGTACAGCCAAGAAGACAAGTAGAACATCCCTGGCAACAAATATCCTGAATTTAATTTTACGCCAACAGTAATCCTCTAGCAATTCCACTCGAAGATGAAATCGTGCCTTACAAGTAGTACAGTGTGAGAATGCAAATCCTTCCTACAAAATCAAAAAAAAAAAAAAAAAAACATTTCAAACATTAATCCAATCAAAAATCAAATTACATCATTTCCAAAAATCATTTTACCTTAACTGATCGCCAGTGATCAAGACAACCTCGATGAACAAACTGTTGTGTGCCTTTACACATACACGGAGATATCAAATCTTCACCTAAAAATCCACAAATTTCATGTCAACATAATAAATACCGCTATGACGAATTGAAATTACTTAATTATATCTTTGATACCTGGTTCGCCATCATATTCAAGGCAAATGCGACAACAAATAGCTGAATTGTCTTCAATATCTTTATTTTCATGTTCGTGTTCATCACCATCGTCATCTTTAATCTCTGAATTTGATTGTTGGTGGTTCTCAAGTAAAGGATGAGAATCACTTAATCGATCTTCCTCTTGATCTCTTCTCATTTCTTCTAATTCTACTTCACCCATAACCATAACCATTCGATTAACTAAAAATCTCTCCCAATTCAGAAGAAAAATAAGTAGAACCCTAGAAAATTCTAAAAAAAATCAAATGAAATGAAAAGGGATATTTGGATTTTATTTTAGTTCTTTAAGTGTAACAGGAGAGTACATGGCACGTTGTGCTATGCGTGGTAAACACCGTTGGATTTATGTGCGAGTACAACAACACGTAATTCGACAAACAAGATTTTCTCTTGGAAATTTATGTGGGGAACATTTTCTTTGGATAAAGTCAGAGTTGTACAAGGAAATATGAGTATGATAATTGATAAATAATGCACCTCTTAACGAGGGTGTACCAGTACAATGGGACAGACCGGGCTGGCTGGTCCATTTTGTCGAACCTAGTTAGTAGATTTTTTTTATTTGACACGATCAGCCGGATTAATGGTATCCAAACCACCAAACAAACAAACAATTAAAAGAAGAAAACACCGTAAAGAAATTAACCGCTACTAGTCTTTTCAGTCATGATGACATGATTCTTGTTAGCGGTCTAAATCTCCTTGAAATCGGGAGAATTCTCATCACTTCTACCATGTTCTCATACACAAAAATGATGCTTTTCTGCTAAATAATCAACGACTCTATTCGTCTCTATAGCAATGAGAAAATTTTCAGGAATGAAATCTCTTTATTCTTCTCCAAATCTGCTTCGTGTTCTTGGAAGGATCAGTTTCTGGATTTGTGAGCAGATTACCCACATCCATAGAATCAATGATAACATAAATATCAAAAACTCTCATATTTACAATCATCTTTAGTCTCAACTCAACGCCCTGCATCTCATGAACCAGGACGAAATTAGGTCTATTACCTCCACAAGCAGCATCCAAAACATCTCCATTTGAATTTCTAAAAATAGCTAAAAATCTCCGGAATCATCTCTCGAAGAGCCACTACAATTCCACGGAACATCATGAATATATGGACAAGTACAATAGACCTTTTCAAGAGATATAAACGCAATCAACTTTCCATATATGCGTAAAGCATATGATATTATAGTTTTCATACTCTTCTGAATTTTGAAATGAATATCTTGAACAATAAGCATGCTCACATGATCATCAGAATCAGATTCAGATCTAAACACCCTGTTATTCCTTTCCTTCCATATGTAGTAACAAAACCATTAATTGCCAATTTTTTAATAGTAGTCTTATAGCTAGAAGTTAAAACCCCAAAGCTATCCCTACACCAAACAATTTCCTCATCCCAAGTTGAGGCAACTTTCCTGACATAACCAACATTTAATAATAAACCTTTCTAAATAACGGTAGAAAAAGTACGTTCACAAAAAAGGTGATAGTCCGACTCACTAGCTTCACTACTTAGATTTCTAGAGTTATCCTGAACAACACCATGAAAATGAGAAGGTACCTAGCACACCACCAACTTTGTCGTTTGATAGGAGAATGAACCCGTGTAGCATTTTAAACAATTAAAAAAATAATCAACACGAAAAAGTAAAAGCACACGTATACAAGAATTTTATTAACGAGAAACATACAATCTTGTAGAAAAACACCGGACCTCGTCCATCTTGAAAACCATATTGTATTAAATCATTACAAATACTATCAAACTTCGGACTGGAAAGCAGTTGAGACCGAATCGACCCTCCGAGAAATTCCCCTTCGTTTGTGCTCCTAAGTCTCTTGGATATCGCAAGACCATACACACTTGATTCCCCTAGCTGACTTCCTTTACATGCTTAGCAGTTGCTTCAGACGAAGTAAAGGCTTTTAATTAATCTTCCTCCAATATATAACATATTGATTTTTTTCAAATAGATATTCAATCAAGGTATTGGAAATATGCCTTCTTATGAGGGATCTTCAAGGGTAAAGAAGATATCAATCAAACGTTAACAATAAGGAGAAACTGCTATCTTTTCAAAAGGTTATAGAGATGCCTAATAAATTCTACCTCATAAGATCAATCTAAAAACATATACGAAACCTATGAAAATTAAAAAATCAGAGACGAAGAGAACTTTGTAATTTTTGTCAATCTTTTTCCCTGATCAATTGTTCTTGGATGGTCGTATAACAAAAGATACATATCGTAGAATAAAAAAGAACTACGATGATAAGATTACAGATACCAAGAACTATCATGTAAAGGATAGTCTGACCGGGCTTCGTGAATTACTTAGTGAATACTTTAGAAGTCGTATCCTATTTATTCTCGGGAAACCTAGGTCTTTTGGGATGTGTTTGGAACCTTAGAAAACAAACAAACTATCTAGGATAAAGTTTTCTTTGGTTTGATTAGGATTATTATAATATCAATTAAGGAAAATTGTGTTTGGTTTATCTCATATTTTCACACTATTATTTTTATTAGAAATTAATTAATTATAAAATATTAAAAAATATATAAAAAGAATTTGTATAGTGAAAAAAGAAAAGAAAATTATAAATAAAAAATAAATTTGAGAAATTAAGATGATTATTTATTTTAAAGAAAAATTACTTCCTAATCTAGGTAAGGGTATACACATCTCATGTATTTGGGAGAATAACATAACCTCACTTTTTTAGCTTCCTAAAATCAAGGAAGGCTTAGTAATTCTTATCCAAGATTGGAACTTTCATGAGACAAACAAGTTTTTGTCGTTTTTTACCGGATAATCCAACATATGATGGGATATCCAGGGTACCAAACACGACATAAAGGTCGACTCTAGACGCAACTAGGCATAGCGTGCCAGGATTGAGATAATAGGTTGCATAGAGTCCTCCCCTAAATACGTCAATCTCACGCTCCAAGCGCATACGCGGGATTTTTGAATCTCCTTTGAGAATAAAGATGATTTTGAAGAACTACAAAACGAAAGAACTTGACTATGCGTTTTCCCACTCCATTTGGGAAAGATGAAGGATCTTTCAGTGACCTATCACGTCACAACAATCTATGAGGGAAAGGAATGTATAATTATAATGATGAACAAGGCTAGGTTGCTTCTAAACAAAGCAAAGTTCGTGAATTAGTTTCCATGTTATGAACTAGTTCTCAATATATTGATCCTAAAGAATGTAAATCACGTGAGCATTCGAAGAGTTTTCTTTGAGTTACAAAGAAAAATGTGTGCATAGGATTATCGTCCTAGAATCGTGAACAATAGTTAGACCACAATATTTTTTCCCAATAGGCTTGTGAACCGTCAAGCAATGTTGAAGTTCAGGATCACCGAGAAACATCCTAATTCGCGAACCCTTAATTACTTTAGTATAAAAGATGTTTAAAAAGTGTTCAGAAAAATATTCAAAATTGCATAGTTCGCGAACCCTTAAGCAGGTTCGTCTACAAGAGCAATTTTAAAAAGTTCTAGGAAACACACCCAAAAGTACATAGCTCAAGAATCCTTAAGTAGGTTCGTGAACACATGAGTAACTTTACAAAGTGTACAATAACATCTTGAAATAACAAAGGTACCAAGTACACCACAATCTTGTCGATATCCACCAATAAGTCTGATACCTTGCATGATCTAATGTAGACAGAGACTATCAAGAAGATAGCAAACTACAAGATATACACTTGATATATAGTTTTAGTTTGAAACTGAACCTAAGTATGAGGATCAACCCAAGTGTTGGATTAACGTACAAGTACAAATACTTTATTATAACTAAAACAATAATTATGATGCAGAAATAAAGTAAAAGCACACATCAAGATTTTGTTAACGAGGAAACCGCAAATGCAGAAAAACCCCGCGACCTATTCCAGTTTTGAATACTCTCGGTATCAAGCCTCTATAAAAAAGAACACTACCAAATTCGTATTGAGGCAAAGTAATCTACCCTTAATTACCTAGTTTCCTCAGTATCCCTGTGCCTACAACCAATCTGGCCAACACACGTGAATCCTAAGATAAAGTCCACTATCTTAAGTTGCTTCAGCCGCTGTGAAGACTTCAAACACTCAACTCCTTTAGATCATCTTCCAAACAATAAAGGTCTAATCTTTTTGGTAACCGCTCTATCAATATCTAGACGTAAATTAGAGATTTTGTTGAGTATGATAAAGGATCTTATGTTTAAATCAATAAACTTCTTTGTCCGATTTATAACGATCAAGATCTAGATTACTGAAATAATTAGATTTAGATTTGCAAGCTATCAGATTCAGATATTAAAAAATACCACCAAATGATAGATTGCCGATCTACTATGACTATTCAATCAATCACCTATCATAAACGAGATATAGTCGGATCCCAACCGATCAAGTTTGTGCAAGAAGCAAATTTCAAAGATACATAACCAATAAGAAATCTTTTGTCTTCAAATCTTCAATATGTCTTCTTTTGTACCTACACAACCAAACTTGATTCCAACTTATGATCGATCATGCACAGAATATAGTCTGTTAACAATGGATGATAACAAGTCAACGTTAGATCTAAATACAGATCTGAACTACCTAATCTCTAGTTTGAGTGACCTTATGTCAGAAGAGAAGGCTCTCAAAAATAATCAAACTAGGTGCAATCAAGAGTTAACAACCGTTAGCAAATCAAACCAATAATCGAAAACTAAAATAACAATGCTGATTTTAGTTTCCCACCAACGATACTAGTAGACGCTTCTTGTTCCCAAAAAAGTTTTTAAACCAGTGGACGTAAGAGAATTCGCCTAATTAGGTTACTCTCCTTTTCAAGATAATATTACAAGTAATATTATTAGTCGGCTACAACAGTGACTACAAAATAAAGTGCCTGCCTCAGGATAAGTTTGTAAGAAGAACAAACTTCATTATTTATAGACCAAGGTAGTTTGGACACCAAGTAATTTTCATAACCAAATATATTCTCAAGATATGCAATAAGCACCTATATTCAGTTTTGCCTAATTCTAACCAATATCCAACTGTATAACCGAATTACCTCTTGGATTATAACTCAAAATTAGCTAGCATACAAGATACTTAACTAATATATCTTCCAGAACTATGTTTTGCTTGCTGGAAAAACAAAACATATATATTTGAAAATCATAACAAAAATATTCTCAAACATTTCGGTTTGGGATCTCACCTTGAGTATCAAAGAATATCTTTGAAAAATAAAATATAATATTTAAGCGCATGTCTAAATTACTCACTATGTCAACATCTTGAACTTTCCTATTTTGCAAACCCAATTTCTAAAATCACATAAACCCTAAAGTGTACATGACTATATAAATCGGTTTTGCATATGGGGATCGGTTCAGGGTTCAAACATATTTTTCTAGGCATGAAATCAATCATCATTTCATAACACAATATAGTAAACAAGTTATAAATATTATGTTTTCGTCGCAATTACGAAGTTCAAAAGATAAGCATTATATTTCGTAATTCAATATACCAAGATTTTAAAACAACTTGTATATTCTTCCTTGACACTTTGATCATAATAAGATGATCAAGTCTTTAATACTAGAGTTTCATGTATATAACTTCGCATGTTATATTTTCAATCTATACGAGTTGAAAGTAACATAATAAAAATAGAAACAAGTCAAGTCTTGTATTATTAACCTCAAGTAGAAGGATGATGTCTTCGGTGATGTCGATACTTCTTCAGAATATTCAGGTCTTCAGAGTAATATTTGTATGTCTCAACATTTCTAGACTTCCTAGTCTAACCTAATGAAGTTGTATCTAGTGATCTAATCAAGCGACTTTTGAGTTTTGATACTAAAACATGACAACTAACCTTGACATACCAACCCTTGGCGGGTTCAACCGACCAAGGCTCTAACAATCTCCCCATTTGTCAATTTTAGTGACAAAACTCTAATACATATACATATGGAGAATACACGAATTAAAAAGATAAAGTTATTACATTACATAATAGTCTTTTAACCCATTCTTCATACACTTGATTACAAGTCTTAACAGCACAATAACCTGCACGTATTCAAAAAATAAATATCATTGTTGACGCATTTGAGTAACAAAAGCTTACTCTCCCTAAATAAAAGCTAGGTAGATATTCAATTCGAACTTATTTTGTTATCCCATTTTTTTAGTATGTAACACTACACAACATGATGATATGTTTCCCCCTTAGTCTATGCTTTACTCTTTTGTTAGATATACACTTTTCAGCACATATATCCTTTCTCAGTGATTATAAATCACCCGTATACTACATATATTTCTCCCCCATTTTGTCACAAAATGACAAAGAAACAAAAAAAAATACATAAGCAAACCGACACTACACCAAATTTCCATATTAGTAACATAAATTCGTAACGGCTTTTGAGCCGTTACACATTTCCCGTTACAAATAGCCGTTTCGAATTTTAGAATAATTCGTAATAGGGGATAGCCGTTACGAATTTTTTTATTAGGCGTGCCATTCAAACTAGGTGGTCACATTTGGATATTTTTTTCCACCCAAAGCAAAAACTGGTAGAGGATACCCCCCCCTCTTATGTTACCCATTAACCATACATCTCGAGTGTCGACTATTCCCCATTCTTCTTCATCTCTTTTCTCTCTCTGCCTCTCTTCTTTTCTCTTTTGCCGATCAAAGCTTCTTCCATATGGACCTGCAGAGTTCTGATGAGTGTTCTTGATATTTGCTTGTCCCTATTCAAAGAGAGATGGGGAGAGATTAGGTTTTAGTGATTGATGGATTTCAAAAAATTAGGGTTTCAATAAAGTAGTGAAAACGAAGGGGAAAATTAGCTGAAGTCTTGAGTATAGAGAAAATAAAGCGAGAAAAGGATGATTTAGATCGTGATCTTTCTAGGTATTATTATTCTTATCTTTTTTATTGATTTCGATTCTCAGATTTGTTATTAAAGATCTGTTGAACATAATCATGTTTTATTTTTCATCTTGCAGTTAGTTTGAATGGTGTTTTATGTAAACCCTAATTTCAAGAATGAGCTGTTGCTGCTGAGTGGTTGAAATGAGTCGATATAATACAGAACAAATTTCAGTAATCTAAGAAAACCAACTAAATTCCCCCAATTATTTTTAGGGTTTAAGGTTCGGCAGTATGGGGAACCTAAATTTGCAGTCATGAAGAGATTAATAAGATCTAAAATGATCAAAAAGTAAGCTTCATAAAACATCTTCTCCTTTTATTTACTCCTTTTCAGTTTGATTCTCACAAAAAATAAAAATCTGATTTTTTTTTTTTAGTTTTTTTTTGAATTTAGGACAAAAGAGGATATTCTAAACCCTAGAAAGAAAGATCTTGAGAAGGAAAAATTACCCAAAAATGTGTAAGTCTTCTTGTTTCTTCTACTCAATTTAATCAGTTTTTTTATTTTCTGTGGTTGGTTTAATTTAAATTTCTGAATATTTACTATGCATGCCTCAAATATCATCAACTTTGTTCTTTAAACATAATAGTGCACTGGGTCCTCCTGATAGGGTTTTGGTTGATACCAATTTTATCAATTTCTCTATTCAAAACAAGGTAATTTTATTTCAAAAACTCAGGGTTTTGTTAATTGGATGGAGCTGAACTTATTTGCGTGTTGTCGTCTATAGAGATAACCTCAACTGATGTTCTTTATATCACTTGCATTTTGTGTAGTTGGCTTTGGAAAAGGCAATGACAGATTGTTTGTATGCAAAATGTGAGTCTTCTTATTTTGCTCGATAAAATTGAATGGTACTCTGTGATATTTATTGTGTCTGACTGGTTTGATATGCTTGTTTGTTTTACATCGACTCATTTGTGATGGGATGAATTGGTGATGGTTATCGACATAAATTGCAAGGATGAGATGTTGTTGTAGAGTGGTTGAAATGGATTTTGGTGATGTTTTGCTGATGGGGTTGGTTGTAGAGGCGTGTATTCTTGCGATTAGTCAATAATTACTTCAGACTTGGACACTGAACCATGGGTACAAGCTCAAACAGCTCAACTAGTTTGATTTTATATCCTTACCAATAATTCACTGTGGTATAGTAATATTATTAGTAGTTATATTACCAGTTTGTCATTTTTAGCTAGTGATGCTCCAATTTTGTCTGGCAACTTGGTTTCATTGTGACATTGTGCCGCAGACTTGCAATTGATACATCATTTGCATCACGTTTTTGTGTTTGTCCAGTTCGCAAGATTAGAAGAACATGGAAGTTGTTGGATCTGAAACTGGTGGTTACATAGGGACCATGGTCAAAGGGTAATGGAATTGGTTACTGTGTTTTCTCTAACTTTCTTTTGTTTGTTTTTGACAAATAATCTAATACGAAATAGGTTTTACTGAGTGGGTCTGTCAGTGTTGTGTCAATGATTTTTTTATGAGAATTGGGAGATATACAATCTTTGTCATATCCAGTGATGTCATTTATACAATAAACCCTTCTATTTTGATATTAATATTAAATGGAACAACTATATATGTTATCATTCAGTTCACTCCTCCTTGTGAGAATACAATAATCCCTTATATTCTGAACAAATTGTTGGTTCTTTCTGTTTCTGTTCTTCAGCTTATCTTGTAAGGATGACAAAGAGAGAGAAAGTCATAGAGTGTAAAGAGGCTGCTCTCATTCTCAAACATGTAGTGGTTGCACACCTGTGTTTTCTTCGGGTGTGATTTGTGCAGGTTTTCAGACTGTAATTGCCGGACTTGCACTGATTTCACAAGGAACGCTAAAACTTAAATCTTCAGAGTAAACTGTTTTCAGGACAAGGTATTATTTCCTTTTTGTCTTTTGAGCGGGTATGGTTGCTTTGTGTAAGAGCACTGCTCGGTCGAACTCGCAAGCGTTGCTATCTCAAGCTTGTTTTTCAAGTTTAGTTACCAAAACTATAAGTCTTGATTTCTAGTCTACTTATAGATAAATCTCGGACTAGGATAGAAAGTGTAGTTGAGCTCTAGACTCCAAGGCGTTCATCATGCAAAGACGAAGAACTGCTCAAGGAACTGGTGGAACTTCATCGACTAAAAAGGTATGTGGAGACTTGAACTTATCTATCACTCAAAAGTCTATCTACTCTATCTCCTATCTTGAGACAAAATTCGTATTGCTATATAGACTTCGATTATACACATTTGCTATTTTGAGACTTTGATGAAAAATAAGTTTATCTCTTGAATGGATATAAACGTATCTATTTCTCGAAATATGTGTTGGTAAGCTTTCGCTTTGGCCAAGTTCATCTTTACAAGTGACAAAAGTCATGTTGGTTATTTCAATATCTTAAAAATCGCTTTTTTGAAAAATAATGTGTGAATAACCTCTATTTAACATCCTCTAAGAATGTTTCAATGATTGAAATGAGAGTTTAGAATATATAACCTTGAATGGATATAAACATTGTGTGTGAACTCATACTTGTGTAAGTCCAAAATCCATGAACTAAAGTATGCGTACTTTCTCTAGTTTCACCATTTTAAGCACCATTTGGGCAATAAAAATGAAAGTCCATGAGAAGCTAAGCTAAGTCCGCCAACCAATAATTCTTTATATGACGTAGAATTATGATTTGATTAAATTGGTTTTTATTCAATTAGATAGGTTATGCTTTGTTTAGATAAAGTTCACATCCAAAAAAATAAGAGTCGGTGTTGTGAATTTCTATTAATATGAATGCGGTGGGAGTTTTTGAACTGAAAACAAACTCAAACTTTGAAAAATTCATAAAGGGTAATTAAGTATGCGTGGAAGTTTAAGTGGGTTATTTTCTAAAAATGGTTTATTTGTGAACTAAGACATATATAAACTAAGGAATGCATATTTGCAAACCGTGGCTATAATGTTCATGAATCGATTCGAGTGAATCAAAATCGTTTTTGCTTCGATTGTGTCTTGTATACTTCTATGAGATCTAAGCAATTGAACAACTCTCTAACTAGTTCATTTGAGTCATTTGAACTAGTTATGGTGAAGATGAATAAGGTTGATATGAAAGTGCTCATATGGATAACCATTTGGTTAACTACTGTTGAACCAACTAGGTGTACACGTTTAGGTTACACAAACCTAAATGAATGTGCATTTCATTTGTGTATAACAAGCTAAGTTCGATCTAACGGTTGAAAGATATTATCTTGAATCTAATCAGGTTTTTATCTAACGGTGAATATTGAATGCTTTGTTACCAAGGTAACTTAGATTGCAAAACCTGATTTGGAGACTATATAAGGAGAACTCTAGCAACTGGGAAACCTAATCCCCACACCTCCTGTGTGATACTAGTAGTTGTATAAGCTAGAGTCGATTCTCCTTTAACCTTAAGTTTCTCTCGAGACCCTGTAGGTTAACGACTTGAAGACTTCATTGGGATTGTGAAGCCAGACCCGACTATTTTCTCTGTAGTTGCGTGATCTTGTTGTTTCTATCGTGATTGAGTACAATCGTAAGATTGAATTGAGATTAATTTCTCCGATAGGCAAGATAGAAAAGTAGTCACAAACACCTTCGTCTCATCATTTGTGATTCCACAATATCTTGTTTTGCTAGTCGATTAAGATTATTGTGAGGTGATTGATATTTCTAGGTTGTTCTTCGGGAATATAAGTCCGGTATATCAATTGGTTCCTGTTCACCTTGATTAATCAAAAGATGGAACAAAACTCGCAGGTTTTTCTGTGGGAGACAAATTTATCTATTCCTGTAGACTTTTCTGTACGATACAAATTTGTTTATTAAAGTCTTCGACTTTGGGTCGTAGCAACTCTTAGTTGTGGGTGAGATCATCTAAGGGAATCAAGTGCGTAGTATCCTGTTAGGATCAGAGACATAAGGAGCGCAACTGTACCTTGGATCAGTGTGAGATTGAATGGGGTTCAACTACAGTCCAGACCGAAGTTAGTTTGTAGTAGGCTAGTGTCTGTAGCGGCTTAATACAATGTGTGTTCAATCTGGACTAGGTCCCGGGGGTTTTCTGCATTTGCGGTTTCCTCGTTAACAAAATTCTGGTGTCTGTGTTATTTCTTTTCCGCATTATATTTTGTTATATAATTAAAATATAACAGGTTATGCGTTGAATCGATCAATTGGTAAATCCAACCTTTGGTTGTTGATTGAAATTGATTGATCCTCGAACATTGGTCTTTGGTACCGTTCAAGTTAATTTCTCTTATATTCAATCAGACTCGCAGATTTCTACTTGTTTGAGTAAGGATTGAATCGAGAAATTGAGATATAACTCTTTGATATACTTTTTATTAAGATTTAGTCTGAATGTCTAGTTGATTCTCTTAAAAGTATATTGGAGTTAGTCCATACAAATTGCTAAGCGAAATATTAAGTGAGGTTGTTGTACCGCCACTTTTTCAATTGGTATCAGAGAAGGCAAACATGTTTAAAGACCTTATAAGTCTGTGTTTGTAGCGGTCTGACTCTATGGACAGAAATTCTATCTCCATAAACGTACTGCCAGTCTTTGATGGCTCAAACTACTTGTGGTGGAAATTGCTATGCGTGCTTTTCTTCAATCTCGTGATTTTCAAACATGGGTACGTGTTGTTAATGGCTATACTCCTCCGGTTGATACAAAAGGCGATGTGTCTAGACCTAAGGATATTGGTAGATATACTCCAGAAGAAATCCTTGCTGCAAAGAAAAATTCTGACGGATTAAATGCTATCATACATGCCATTACCCCATATCTTCAGCATCATGTGACCACGTGCTTAAAGTCTAAAGATGCCTGGGATATCTTAAAAACCGTATTTGAACGGAATACCTGTGAAAAAGAAGCTAGGCTTCAAAACCTAAATTCTGACTGGGAAAACCTTCGTATGGCAGATGAAGAATCATTTGATGAGTTTAATCACAAAGTGTCTGAAATTGTTAATGCATCCTTTGCATTGGGTAAGACTATTCCTGAAAAGGACATTGTGATGAAGATTCTCAGATCTCTGCCATCCATATACGATTCTAAGAAGCATGCCATCGTTGAAGGAAATAACATTGATACTCTTTCCAGAAATAATCTGGTTGGGAAATTAAAGATCTTTGATCATGAGCATACATCCAAATCTAGAAAGGATGTTGCGTTCACAGTACAAAAGAACACTAAATTACATGATAAAAGCAAAAGTGTTTGCATCTCTGAAGATGATCTTTCTGAGGCTGATTCATCAGATGAAGATCTTGACAAGTCAGTCTCATTGATCACAAGACAGTTTAGGGATCTTTTTTTGAAAAGAAGTAAATGGTTCTCCATAGATAAATCCAGGTCATCAGATAAACCCCATAATCGTGTTCCTCCTAAAAATAGGGATAATGATGAAACTGATGACGAGGATATGCCCTAGTGCTTTAAGTGTAAAGGTTTTGGCATTTTGCAAATGAGTGTCCAAATCGAAAGAAATACACTGGGAACAAAGGTCTTGCCGCAACTCTTGATGAAATGTCTGACAATTATGATTCTAATGAAGACGAAAAATCAAGTGTTGCACTTCTTTGTGAAAATATTGATTTTGATAATTGTAGCAATACATACATCAATCTTGATATTCTTTCAGAGGTGAACTCAACCAATCTGGAAGAAGTAATTGACCTTTCCGTTGGAAACTCTCTGTCTAATTTTTCAGGTTCTACTTTGTTCTAGCAGCTTGCACATCTCGGATACCTGAATCATACTCCAGGTTGACATGCTCATATTGTTCGCTCAAGGGTCATGAACTATCAAATTGTTACAAGTATAAATTAACACAAATTGAGACATGTCAACAAACTTCAACGAAGAGAAAATCGATTAGAAAACAAGCTTAAACTTGTTCAAAAGACCACATAGGTATGTAAGATTTTATCTTCGTCAAAGAAGTTAGTTTCCAAGGATAAGACAAGACCATTGGAAAGAAAGTTATGGTCTAAAAACTATGAGAAACAGGGTTCTATGAATTCCGCTCGAAATGGATATGGTGGACAAATTATTGTTCATCCCAACACAACTTAAATTGTGTTGGTTAGTGCATCTTGTCTCATGTGCCTGATTAAAAGAGACAAGATTTTGCACACCTCAGGCTTTAAGAAAAGAAAATTCTTTAGTTGTTTTGATTTTCTTTTTTGTTTGTTTTTGCTCATAGAGCATTGTATAGTCTGGAATTCATGCCGCTTTTCATATCTAATTGATATTGGAAAGGAATTTCCTGGTTAATCAATAAAAAAGGGTTAAAATAGACAATTCTACCTTTTATAGGGTTGAGAGTTGTGTGTACACGAACCTTCGTAAAGGTTTCGTAACCCTACATACCTTTTTCCTTCCCTGAAACTCTTTTTAAATCAAAGACTGCTTGTTGAGCTTTGTTTGGGACTTCCTCTCACAAATCCGTACGCATATGGATACTCCAAGCATCATGTCTTCTGATGGAAAAGATGTTAATATGATTATCAAGCCATCAATCATGAAGGAAAAAGAAAAATCTCTGATACCTCCAACTTTGAAAAGAAAAAGAAGGAATGTGAGGAAACTAAGAGCTGTTCCTTCAAATTCTCAGAAGTTTTCTGATGTTCTTGAAGAGTTGAAGGAGACAAGAAAGGAGATTCAACAAATAAAGGCTTGTGTTATGAGAACTCTTGAAATTCATAAGGCCCTGGTTCGACATCATCAGCCTAGAAGGTTTGTTGGAATTGACTCCTTTCTTCAAGAACCATATGTTCCCATGGATGTTGACGACAAGGAGTTCGGGGATGATAAATAATTTTTTAGAGGTCTCAATGTCTAGGAAAACTTCTTATGAGAATTTTATTCTTGTGTTTTTAAGAAGAATAACTAGAGTTTGGAATAGCCATTATTGTGATTACACATAGCTATGTCCAAGGATTTTCATCTTCAATATTTTTAGATTTATTTGTTTAAATTCTAAATTTTATTTGGAAGATGATTTTGCAGTATTAATCTTTATGGTTTTATATATTGCAATTTGTTATGGGATATGTGTGTTTGCGTCCGTGAACTATGATTGCCCCATACATGGTCAAAAGTTAAGTCTTTCATATGTCGATATGCAAGTATTGACAAAAGATTGAATGAACTTTTGACAAACAAAAGTTAAGCTTTTTTATGTCATTATGCAAATATTGATGGAAGAAAGGATGAGCTTTTGTTTACAAAGATTAAGTCTATTGTATGTCATTGTGCAAATAGTGATGAAAGATAGAATGAATCTTTGTTTATTCCACAGTATTGATATTCCCTGATCCATGTGTTTTATGTATATACTGTGCGGCTCCGTAAGTTCTATTATGTTGAGCATTTCCGATTAAATTAATCATGGGTTCTCTTGTGGTTAATTTAATTGAGTACTTTGGATACTATTGATACATGAAAAATAACACCCTTTAACGGGTCTGGGGTGCCCCTAAGAGGAGAGGGAAGCCTAGTATAAGATGTGGGGACTTGGGGACTAAGACCAAGTCCAATGGGTAAATACGCATGATATGAGAAGGACAAATGAGGAATAGTGGGATAAGAAAAGGATTATACTAAGAAATGGCATTAAGAGTAATTAAGGAGGTTTAGGACACGTGTCATGATGTCATAAAAGGAGGGACTTTTGGGAAAGTCTATATAAGGAAGGATAAGGTACAATGGAAAGGCAACTCTATCTCTCTCTCTTATTATTACTTGAAAGCTGAGGTCACTTGGTGTAGCTAGGACGGGTAGAACCAGAATTAAAATCACCCCTCAACATTTGGCGACCACATCCGGAGGCTGGTGCCTAGCTCACTATGACACACCTAGGAGGCTCTAGTTCAAGCGCGGAAAAAACCCAAGTGACTAACCGACCCATCAACTTAGACGAAGTAACAATAGAAGATGAAGACATCGAGGAAGAAACACCGGTGCAAGGTGCTATCAAACCATCGACGGAACGCAGATTCCAAAGTAGAGAGATAGTGGCAACACAGGGGACGAGCACGCGAGTGATCTAACTAAAAAAAAACCCCATCTCCAACTCTGCAAGATATGCAAAGAGAACTAGAAGAGCGCTTACAAAGAAGGCAGGAACTAGAAGACTGGATAGCATAAGCAGTAATAGCAGGCCAAAGCGCTCCCGAAGAAACAATGAAAGGCGAATGACACAAAACCGACAAGACAACAACGATGTCACAGGAAGAAATGGCAAGGTACCTAGAACAAAATTACCATGTGATAAAACAAGGCAATCACTGCCTCGTAAGCAGTCCATACCCAGCGAGTATCCAAGAATATCTGTATCCGGAAGACTACACTTCTCCTAGTGGAAAACCCAAGTGAAAATTCAAGACATATGATGACACAAAACCGACAAGACAACAACGATGTCACAGAAGAAATGGCAAGGTACCTAGAACAAAATTACCATGTGATAAAACAAGGCAATCACTTCCTCGTAAGCGAAACATGGACATCCAGGAAGACTACACTTCTCAAAATTCAAGACATATGATGGACATTCAAGACATAAGGATGGACAAGGAAACGCGCGGGAACACCTCAGCAGGTTTCTATCAGCGATGAACGATAGAGTCTCTGATGGAAAGTTGTGTCTTAAGGAATTTCCCAAGTCACTAACAGGTACAACATTCACTTGGTATGACAATTTAAAAGAGGAAAGTGTGGATTCTTGGCCAACCATGTCCACACTTTTTCTCGGTAAATTTTACTCAGCCAAGAGGAAAATCATGGCAATAGATTTGAGCAGAAGCGGACAACGGATAGGAGAAGAAATAGGGAGATACATTTTGCGATTTCGACGACTGACACTATATTGTCATGAAAATATCAGTGAAGGAGCGCTCGTCGAGATATGCGTACGAGGAATGATCCCAGCTTTTAAGGGAAGTTTGCTCAATTTCAGATTCCAAACTGTTGTCGAGCTCGAAGAAGCAGCTGAAAGGATCGCCGACTGCGTAGAGGAAGAACCCACATTCCTTGCTTGGTGTCACACAGTCAGCGCTGTATCGGAGACACCACGCAACGTAAGACCCAACACCAATAGGGATAGAAGGGAACATTACAAACCACTGGTGGAAGCCAATGGAGAGGTGGATGGCCTAGGCGAGACTCAAACCCACCACCTCATATGCCTTGTAGTAGGGAGCGCGCAGTTGAACTACTGGATCAGTGGGTTATAGGGAAGGAAATCCAGATGCCCCCGACAGTGTTAGACGTCAACACGATGGACAAGAACACGACCAAGTACTGCCACTATCATAGGAGCTTGGGACACCTGACAGAAGAATATTTCGCCATAAGGATCATATTCGAACGAAAGCGCGCATCTGGAGAGATCGAGGCAACTATGCAGGCAATTGAGCGTGACCCATTTCCTCGTCACTAAAACAAAGGGAGGGGGTGGGAAGTAAAGAGAGTATGAAAGATGAAATTACAAATAGTAAACAGTCCCCTTTCTACGGTAAGAATAATTTCTTTTTGGAATTTGTATGCAATATGATGAGAAAAAGGTCACAGGAATTCCAAAGGCGCCTGATCGACTGACAAATCTACAAAAGGCTACGGGAATGCCAAAGGTGCCCGATCGGCTGGCAAATCTACAAAAGGTAACATGAATGCCAAAGGCGCCTGATCGACTAACAAATTTACAAAAGGTCACAGGAATGCCAAAGGCGCCTGATCGACTGACAAATCTACAAAAGGTCACAGGAATACCAAAGGCACCTGTTCGACTGACAAATTTACAAAAGGTCACAGGAATGCCAAAGGCGCCTGATCGACTGACAAATCTAAAAAAGGTTACAGGAATGCCAAAGATGCCTGATCGACTGACAAATCTACAAAAGATCACGGGAATGCCAAAGGCGCCCGGTCGGCTGACAAATATGAGGGTCACAGGAATGCCAAAGGCGCCTGATCGACTGAAAAATCTACAAAAGGTCACAGGAATGCCAAAGGCGCCTGATCGACTGACAAATCTACCAAAGGTCACAGGAATGCCAAAGGCGCCTGATCGACTGACAAATCTACCAAAGGTCACAGGAATGCCAAAGGCGCCCAGTCGACTGACAAATCTACAAAAGAGTACGGGAATGCCAAGAGCACTCAGTTAACTGACGAATCTACAAAAAAAAAGGAAAGATAAGAAAAAGGGGGGGAGTAGGCGTGTTTAACCAAAGCTCTACTCATTCTAACCCATCTATCCAAAAAAAAGGGAGGGAGTAGGCGCGTTTAACCAAAGCCCTACCCACCCAACCCTATCTATCTAAAAAAAAAGAAGTGGGAGTAAGCGCGTTTCACCAAAGCCATACCCACCCAACACCATCTATCTGGAAAAAAAAATAATAAAAAAAAAGGAATAGGCGTGTTTAACCAAAGCTCTACCCATCCTAACCCATATATCTAAAAAAAAGAGTGGGAGTAGGAGAGTTTCACCAAAGCCCTACCTACCCAACACCATTTATCTGAAAAAGAAGAATGAATATGTGCGTTTAACCTGCGCTCTGCCAATCTTAACCCATCTATGAGAGAGAGGGGGTAGGTGCGTTTTACCAAAGCTCCACCTTACCCAACCCCATCTCTCTGAAAAAGGAGTAGGCGCGCTTCACTAACCCATTTACTAATAAAAAGAAGAGGGAATAGGCGCGCTTAACCTGCGCCTCACCCACCCCACCCCATCTTTCCAAAAAAAAAAGAGGAGGAAGGAGATGACGCGCTTAAGCAATACTCCACTTCCCCCATTCAAAAAAAAAAAGAGTCAAGGATGATAAAAATTAAGTAACGCTAATAAAAATAATACCAACCAAACAGAATCGTAGTATCAAAAAAAAAAAAAAATAACAACAACACACCAACAATGAAAAAACTATCCAAGGAACAAGAATTCAATACAACCAAAGGAACAGAAACATAAAAGCGATGCATTAAGCGGCCTAAAGCGCGGACAGCTCCTGCCGTTTCTCCTCAACCTCCGTACGGGCTGCCTCCTCCGCAGTTTCAGCCCGAATCACCTCGTCGCTAGCTACCCCCACATCATCGACTAATTGATCCAGCGCTTTCTTCCTGCTGGCAGTTGTCTTGGAACGCTTCTCTAGTTCCTCCTCCAATTTAGAAATCTGACTTGTGATCCGAACTCGAGGGTCATTGCGACTCTTCACCTTCACCAATAGTTCCTCCAACCACACTATCGGGAACTTGATATTGGTCGCTGACCGAACAGTGGTCTCCCAGCCACGCATTGTAGCCGCCTCAACAGGATCATCCCCTACTCGCGTAAGATGGTCGACAACTTCCAGGAGATTTTTGGTCATGTAGCACAAAGTACGAAGATTCCAAAAGGCCCTCCCTCGCCATGTGACCGCCACCACGCTCCACAATATCCCTATAAGTAGCACCGAAAATAGTTGGCACCCAGAAACCGAGGACTAGTGTATGAGTGGTAGGATCCACAACAGCCTCATCGGCGCTCACTACTAGAGGAACACAAAGTCGCGCGTCCTCGGGATTTTTTGGCACGGTAGGAACAACTTGAACGTCGGTAACAACATTCCGCTTCTCCAAAGAAATGGAAGAACCACCACCATCCAGACGAGCGCGCTTGGTGGATTCGTCTCCACCTTGGACGACGCGCCGCACACCATCCGTGTTAGGACCCTCAGGTTTGGCAGTGTTCTTACGCATGTTTCCCATATCCTGGCACCAGTGGTGAAATCTTAGCAAGCAAGCGAAAAACAAAACAAATAAATACAATGCAAAAGAAAAGATACAAAGACTACCTCATGGATTGACGAATCAGGCGGAAAATCAGGAGATTTAGGATGAGATGAGGAGGAGATGACTCAGAGTCACTAGCGGAACCTAAAAATGGTAAATGAGCACCATTGCGAAGAAAAACTCATATTTATAAAAAAAATGGAGGGGGGGGGGAGAAAGAGGAGAGAAGAATGATGAAAGCAAAGACACGTATTAAATAGGGGCTGTACAAATTACCTTCAGGGTCACCTGAAGGCGGTGCCATGTGGGATGAGGACCCACCAAAAACTGACTGGCTAGACCCAGACGGGCTCATTGACTGCAAAACGACACTGGGAGACACCGGAGGTTCACCTCTGACACGAACAGTCTCGGCCCGAAGAGGGTGACTGATGATATGTGAAGATTCAGGGATACCCAACAAGTCCCTTTAGAAAGATCAACCCTGAAAAAGGCGAGGGTACCCAAATATACCTCAAGCTAAAACTTTTCCTACCTATAAGTCTTTTCTCCGAAAATGATTGTCTATGGACTGAGTCGAGACAATGTTACTAATCGGTTCACACTTAGTGTGATTGTCTATGGATACGAGATCGAGACAATACAACAACGAAGTATGTTTACTTGATAAAAAGGTTCGGACTTAACCAAACATAATAGGATTGCTTATCAAGTAAATATGAATTAACATTTGTGTAATTTACTTTAATTATAATAAAACAATTATAATGCGGAAATATAAAGTAAATGACAAAGCAAGATTTTGTTAACGAGGAAACTGTAAATGCAGAAAAACCCCGTGACCTTGTCCAGAATTGAATACTCTCAGGATTAAGCCGCTACACAAAATTAAACCGAACTTTGTATAGTTGAGACCAAGCAACTAAACCTATAGTTCACCTAGTTCCGTCTGTATTCCCACGCCTCCAACTTATGAATAAGTCACGTACTTGGAACAATTCCTTTGGTTCGTATTCCAAAAAGTAAAGGAACAACAAATATGTTTGGTATCAACTTTCTTCAACCAAGTGATGTGAGTTCGACAAAGTCTTTTCTGTTTATCTCAATAAACTCCTTCGTCGGGTTCTTAGATCTATCTTATTCTCAACTATCGAAGTAATTGTGAAGATTTTGCAATCAATACTTTTAATCACAAAGGATTGTATTGATGCCGATCTACACAATTAATCAATATAATCTACCACAAGGATAAACTGATTATAGTTTGATCCTCTTATACCGAAACAAGTATTGTGCACACCAAAGATTATGAACCCCAAATCAGAAATCTTCAATATCTTCTTTGTCTTCAAATCTTCTTAGATCTTCAATAAACACCTGCACACAACAACTTGAATCTCTTGTGATCAATCACGCACAGAACGGAGTATGTTAACAATGGATTATCATATGGATAAACAAATTACAAGAATTCATTACACATACGCTTGATTCCCGAATTCAACAACACAATAACCTGTATACATTCAATCCTTAAATGCCGATGTTGACATTATAATAACAAAGAGTATTATCTCTGTTATACCAATTAATATGATATGCTACTCCCCCTTAGTTTATGCTTTCACTCTTTCGTTAGATAAATGTTTAAGCACCAATATGCTCTTTTCCTTAGTGATACCAATCAATATAAAATCAATACCAGTATCACTTGTTTACTCCATATATTTCTCCCCCTTTTTGTCTCAAAATGACAAAGAAACAAAAAAATAAAGGACAACGCGAAAAGAATCTTGCAAACCTCAAAATAGACTTGCAAACCTATAGAGTTAAGCACGAGGGTTCCACACACCATTTTTTATAACCAATATCAAAACCGAAACTACAAGTAATTTGTTTTGATATGTTACCGAGGAAACAATTCCCAAAGCAATTTTCCCAATTTAGTTTAGCAAACCAAAAATCAACTAAGCACCTTAGTCCCTTTGCTAAACCGATTGTACAAATACAATCGCTTCATTCGATAAGACCAAAATAAAGATAACTCTATTTTTCTCATCATGTTCTAATTATCCATATAACTTAGACCTTTCAATTTTAAACAAGACAAGTACTAGGTTAGTTAACTAGCATTTCTTGTTAAGGCATTCGATTAGACTTGAATAACCGAAACCTCTACTTTGATAAGTTTAACTAAGAAAACCTTAGTTTTTCTTATCCGGAATCGAATTGGACTAAAAAACTCATCTCGTAAACCTTTTCTTTCGTTAAGCCATAAATAATTCATACAAACCAAAGTAAATCAACTTGCATAATTATTCACCTCAACCGGGAGCAATTGAAACAACATAGACATTATAGCACCGCAATTTCACCGAAATTTTGTAAGCCTAATCAATTGATACCACACAATAAAGCAAGATAACAATAGTTTTTCTTAACCGGAACCAATTGAATCACACACACATCCATACACACATCATGGAATAAAACATCTATTGTACCGAAATTTTGTTAAGCAAAAGCAATAAATATATGAAATAAAGACATGCTTTTCTTAAACATGGAAACAATTAACTAACAACATTGTTACCTCAAATTTCACATCCGCTTCTCCAATATGTTTGCATCTTCTTCCAGGGAGAATTGATATCGAAATATCATTATGTTGTCATCCTTATGCAAAACAAAAGAATAACAACAACCAACCTTTACCAGAGAAAGGTTGAAAACCGATTTTAACAATTGCAAGCAAAAGTTGAAAACCAACACATATGCTTTTATGCTAAACCAAAACCGATTCAACATATTGTGACTTTTTCACATATTATTTCTACCAGAACCCCTCATGATCCTTTGATAAAGCCTACCAACTTGGGCTAGAACTTAATCCTGCTAAATCAAAAAGTCACCCAAACCATAAGGGTTCACAACATTATGAGATCGAATATCAAGGTAATAAAACCGAAATCAAACATCCCATAAACATCCATAGCAATAATAAAGCATTCAAGCACATGCTATGTAAATCAAAAACCATCATAAGAAAAACTATAAATCAAATAATTTTATTCATAATATATTTAATACAATCATTGAAAGAAATCAAAAATTGATGTCTATTTTCCTTAGGGTTTAGAACCCTTCATAATCTTGAGATATCTTGCGCTTGATAGGGATGACTCTCCTGATTCCCTGAAGCGATCCTTGATTGAAGACTAATTCCTCAACCTGGTGGAAGTTAGGTTCCTCCTTGTTTACCCTTTTTGAGAGTAAATCTAGTTGCTTGAGAATTTGAGCTTGGACTAGTAAGAATTTTTCAAGACCACGTTTTAGCATCAAAACTTCCAACTTAGTTTCGGCACAAGTTCGAGCCATCTTTTAAAACTTTTTTTCATAATCGATCATACATGATGAAGGATTCATATTCATATAGGAAGCAGATCCGTTTCCAATGAAATTGAGGTGACCAAAAGAGTCACTAGCCATTTTTTCAGCATACCTTTCTGAAACTTTTGAAGAAAGTTTTGCATAAAAATTTGATTTGTCCATGATTCCTAGTTTCAGACAGAAGATCGAAATACTCATACAAACCGAAACTTGTATATATTTCAATAGTTACTAAAAACCTGTTCATTGATTATGGAAATCAAATATTCTCTCTTAATAGAAAAACCGAGAATTTTAATATTAAGGATTTTTAGGAAAGTGCGATCCTTTGAATATCTTCATAATTCTCCCAAGTTTTGAACTATTCCATAATATACACTGAACTCATCAAACGAAAGTTTGAGCACTCCATCAGTGTATTTCTCCCTGATATTAATTAAGTATCTGAATGGGACAAATTAAGTTCTTCACGACTAGAAGAGAATTTCTTCTTATCTGACTTATTAAGGACCCTAATTTTTTCTGACCGAAAACCAAACTTATCATAGAAATTACTATCATCAAGATATTTAGGGATTACCTTAAGTGTATATGATCTATAGTCGTTGTCATCTTTCTCTGTTCAGTTCCTTGGTCTTCTTAGGAATCCACTTCTTAGTTTTCCGATCCTTCTTTCTTTTGTGATGAACTGCACCAGATGAGTTCTTTCGAGAATCCTTTGATTTAGGAGGATCAGGTTTGTATATGTTTTCTTTACAATATGATCTCATATTGTACTTTAGACTAGAGAAAGTCCTTTTAGAATTCAAATAAGAAAGTTGTTGACAATTCTTAACAACATGACCTTTGTTTCCACAATGAAAGCATCGATTACAATGTCCCTGAAGGAATGAAGAACTCTGATGTGAGTGGTTCATCTTGTGATTTCCTACAAATTTATTTTTACAAGAGGAAAACTCCTTTTTAGTGTTTTTATTATCGACATTCTTGTTTTCTTTCAAAGAACGGATTGAACCGGATTTTTTGTACCTTCCTGGACGGAATGTGTCCATCTGGTGTTCGGTTATTAAAGAACACATATCATTCTTCAGTCTTTTGACATGTTCGGAAACAGCCTTTATCTCAGATTCACATGAGATTTTTAAGGCGTTGTAATCATTAGTTGCAGTTTTTCTAAACTGCTCAGTTTTCTTTTCTTGATCGATACTTTTTCTTAGTTTTTCTTATAAGGATTGAATCTTCGAGGAAGAAATGATCTTGAAGTAGTCTAAATCAGTTTTACATGATGAATTATCACGTTTGAGTTGATCATTTTCAACTTTCATATGACATAAGTCTTCAAGAAGTTTTCCTTCTCTTTTTAGTGCAAGTGTAAGCTCGGTTGCACATGAAAGCAACTCTTTGCTTAGTTCATCTAGTTGAGATGTTACATAATCAACATCCTCTTTATCAAGTGATTCAGAATCAAAATCATTGATAGCGAACACATGGCTTAACTTAACCTCTTCTTGAGAACACTGAGACATATCTTCAGAAGAGTAAGTAGAGCTTGTAGAAGATATCCCTTCCAAGCATTTTTGGAAGTTAAACCTAGGACGAGTTTTACTCAAATCTTGTGATACGTTAACCAAGTCTAACTTAGGTTTCACCTTCCCTTTTTGTAGACTCATTTCTTATAGGTTGGATCGCACCAAACACAGATTGTTAGATCTTTTCGTGTTTGCCTGCTCTGATACCAATTGAAAAGGCGAGGGTACCCAAATATACCTCAAGCTAAAACTTTTCCTACCCATAAGTCCTTTCTCCGAAAGTGATTGTCTATGAACTGAGTCGAGACAATGCAACTAATCGGTTCACACTTCGTGTGATTGTCTATGGATACGAGATCGAGACACTACAACAATAAAGTATGTTTACTTGATAAAAAGGTTCGGACTTAACCAAACACTATAAGATTGCTTATCAAGTAAATAGGAATTAACGTTTTTGTAATTTACTTTAATTATAACAAAACAATTATAAAGCGTAAATATAAAGTAAATGACACAACAAGATTTTGTTAACGAGGAAACTGCAAATGCAGAAAAACCCCGTGACCTTGTCCATAATTGAATACTCTTAGGATTAAGCCGCTACACAAAATTAAACCTAACTTTGTATAGTTGAGACCAAGCAACTAAACCTATAGTTCACCTAGTTCTGTATGTATTCCCACGCCTCCAACTTATGAATAAGTCACGTACTTGGAACTATTCCTTTGGTTCGTATTCCAAATAGTAAAGGAACAACAAATCTGTTTGGTATCAACTCTCTTAACCAAGTGATGTGAGTTCGACAAAGTCTTATTTGTTTATCTCAATAAACTCATCCGTCAGGTTCTTAGATCTATCTTATTATCAACTACCGAAGTAATTATTAAGATTTTGCAATGAAATACTTTTAATCACAAAGAATTGTATTGATGCCGATCTACACAACTAATCAATCCAATCTACCACATGGATAAACTAATTATAGTTGGATCCTCTTATACCGAAACAAGTATTATGCACACCAAAGATTATGAACCCCAAATCATAAATCTTCAATATCTTCTTTGTCTTCAAATCTTCTTAGATCTTCAATAAACACCTGCACACAACAACTTGAATATCTTGTGATCAATCATGCACAAAACGGAGTCTGTTAACAATGGATTATCACAAGATCGTCTTTAACACTAACAACAGTCTAAAGATCCCTGTCGAAACCTCGATCTAGTTTGAGTGAATCTTATATCAGAAGAGAAGATTCTCAAGCATAAACAAACTAGGTGCAATCAAAGTTCAACCACCGTTAGTCAATCAAATCAATCGAAAACACAAGATAAATCGCAATTATCTAGTTTCCCACCAATAGTACTCGTAGAGCTTCTCAATCCCAAAGAAGACTTTAAACTGAGCGGCCGTAAGAGATTTCGCCTAATTAGGTTACTCTCCTCTCCGAATAGGCGGCTTCACCAGTAACAACACAACCGAGGAAGTTTGTTGTCGCGAAGGATTAGTTTGCTAGAAATGCAAACTTCAAGTATTTATAGACAAGGAAGTTTGGACACCAAGGAATTTCCAAAATCGAAAATATTCTCAAAGATATTCAATACATTCCAAATTCGGTTTCCATAATTCCTGGAAATGCTCTGTCCAAAATAATGACCGAAAATCTCTTTGGAAAATCGCAACTAGTAAATGCACATTACTAATTCTCGATTTCCTAAAATAAAATTAAAAACCTTAAATGAAAGATTATTAACTTATTTATGTTTCGATTCTGGGATTTCCTTCCTGTAGCTATTAGGGAATAACTTTGAACAATAAAAGATAAATATTACTGCACGTGTTCAAAGTATGCCGACATCCTTACTTTGTAAGTCCTCTTTCATACTTACAACCTTGAAACCGATTTTCCACAGTTCCAAACAAGTTTAGAATTGGTTCATCTGACTTTCAAGAACTATTCGATTGATTAAGAAACACTCAATCACAAATCATGGGTTTAACGGTTCTACCAAAACAAGTTTCGGTTCTACCTCCATGTGAGTACTGTGCATAGTCACACTAGATTCCAAAATTCGATTGACTAGGTACTAGGATCGGTTCCCCACATATATATGGTATCTAACTTATATGTGTTGCACATGTCCATAGGATCGGTTCCCCTTTCTGCCACAAACTTGCTTCACCTCATACAAGGATCGATTCCCCTTTGTGATGTGTCCCACCTCTTCATAGGATCGGTTCCCCTTTACCCAGATTCGGTCAAACAAATCACAAACTCGATCATGCCATCTCAGGTGATTACTTAAGATCAGTTTCACTAATAAAAGTCATACCAATACATAAGTCAGGCCTTTGTGAATAGTTTTACCAAGAACACAAACAAGTCGTTAGCGGTTATACTAAATCACACATATTGGATGTTCACAAGATATGCAATGAATAACAATCCCAATAACGCTTGGCGATTTCCTTTTCGATTCATAAACAAGTTTATGAACTTACTTCCTTAAAACACATGTAAAACATTGTTTCCTAGGATGAAATCCTCACCTCATACCCATACATAATCACAATAGCATTTAAACGATTATGTCGATGTCTTATCTACAAAGTTTAATGGTTAAGCAATAAACTTCATATTGTATTCCTTAATACTATGTCTATCTAGAGTGTTCATGCTTCGAAGTTTCGTTTTCAATATGCACGACTTGAAAGATACGTTAGGGAATGAAACAGTTCAAGTAAAATATCACTAACCACAAGTGGAAGGATGATGTTGTCGTTGTAGCTTCTTACTTCTTCACTTCTTCAAGTCTTCGCAATACTTGTAATGTCTCATATCCTAATACTTTCAAGCTAACTTATACAAAGTTGACTCTAGTACATAATCAAGTGACTCTTAAAATGAGTTTTGATTCACTAAAATATGACAACCAAACTTGACATACCAACGCTTGGTGGGTTCAACCGAGCTATGCTCTAACAAACCCCAAGGTCCCTCAACTGATCTACGAACAAGGGACTTGGACTGCCACCAAGGCTCCTAGGAGGATGTGACGCGCTTCTCCGACGAGCTTGCTATGGTTGCAAAGATGATGCATTAGTAGAGGAACAAGGGCGTGGAGCAGATAATTTGGCTGCCTCTCGTCTGGCCTTCTAAGAGAGACTCTTCTCAGTCCAATCACTCTCCGGCATATTCAGATACTCCTTTATTACGTAAGAGGGTGCCTTCCACCCTACAAGATTGGAAAGAGGAGCTCCCTGAGAAAGCGATTCCCACCAATTGCTTTTAATAAGAATCAAACATACATAAATCATAACAAATAACAAGTGAGAAGACGATAAGTACCGGCATTGACAAGGGACTGACAGCTGGCCTAGGTACATCTAGCCGGGGCGGCTTACGACCAGAAAAAGACTTCGACCCCTTCTTTGGACTTACGGGTTCAGAACCTTCGGGGGGAGCCCAAGAAGTCACCAAAGACTCTAAAGAACGACCCATATTAGCGGGAACAAGACGGTGCGCGACATCCACGACATCATCAAGTTTGATCCGGCCGGATGCATGAAGCGTCCGAAGATCTTCACAAGACAAGTCGCGGGGAGGAGATGGTTCTCGCAAAAAGAAGTTCAAAGCTCTACGACCCATGAAAAGCTGCTACTCATGGGCGCCCTCGGTGATGGCTAAGGGGCGCTCAGGGATAGGATGCTTAAACGAAAAATTGATCCCCCGGTCGCCCAAACGAACCAGCCCCTTGAAGATGAGGCGGTTAAAATTGGCAATGACTTCCCCGGTATCAGCGCTTCCGCAGGGAGAGAACCGCGGGGGGATTCCTTAATCAAACCCAACTTGCCGAGCTGCACGGTCAGGGTTATAAGACATAGCAATGAACTTCACAACATGAAAACCAGGGAGATAACTAGGCAAGACCGCCATCACCGAGTCGAAATCCCGTGATGTTAAGAGTTTTGTTGAGTCTAGCTCTGTATCAAAAGACGTAGTGAAATCTTAATGAGCAGGACCAGACCGACCATCTTGATAAGGGAACGACACAAAATCTTTAGCCACGTCCATAAACTGGCCTATATCTCCCTTCGGTACTTTCCCCTTGCCATTCCAAAGAGCCATCCGCGAGTAACCATAAGTAACCGGGACCCTCTTAATCGAGCCATCATCCTGTTGGACATCTTCTTCGCGGTGAACTGCTAACTCATTAGGATCAGGCGCGTACGGAGAAACATGCTCCCAAGTCCACGCTTGCATAAAAGAAGCGGGTATGTAGGTTTTAATCTTATGGATCGAACCTATCGTCTGGAGGTCTTGACAAAACAAGTTCAAATGGCGATACAAGCCACCTAAAAATATCGGCACGAGCGGGAAGAAGACGCCGCGAGATAACAACACTGCCATTCACTTTTGATTGTATCTTGGGGACTATACTCAAATATATCGTGGCAAAGACAAAACATGATATAAGTAGCTAGTTCAGCACGAGGGTTTGTCTCTTTCCGCTTAGGGGAAATCACTTTCCCTTCCACCAACCGTGGAGCCCAATATTTAATCCAAAGGGGAAAGAAAGCGTGTCGACTGGTTTTAGTGACCCACTCAGGAGACGTTCTCGACGGCTTGGTAGATGAGCCGTGCATCGCTTAGTGAGCACGAAAAGAGATGGCAAGAAAGCGCTCACCTTGTGGGCGCACCGAAGGAGGTTTCTTCTTCTTCTTGCTAACCAGCGTAGCCTTCCCCTTGGCAGCTGATGATGATGATCCTTTCTTACCAGCGCTAGCAACCCCTTCTTCACCGGTATCTGGTCCTTCCTCACCATCTCGCTTCGAGAGGCATCCTTGCAGTCTAACAAATAGTCCCACAACGCTTTGTCCTCGTCATTCAGCACTCCGTAAAATACCGCCTCATCGTATGAATGGATGCCATGAATAGGTAACCCTGTAAGGGAGACTACATCCTCCAAAACCACGGTTGCTTCCCCCCACGCGGTAAAGAGAGTATGAACATGAGGAACCCAACGATAGAAGAGTTGATTCAGATCGCGCATGTACCTATTTACTTCATGCTTAAGAGATGAATTTATAGCTTCATCAATACCCGCTTGACGAAGGATTGCCGCGTGACCAGGATTGAAGCGGATATAAGATGTCCAGTGCGGCCATATTGGATGAGTTTTCGATTTAGAACGAATATCGATGGCAGGGAGGTCATAATCACCACGGTGGATCGCAATTCTCGTCACACTTTTAAACGAGAAAGCATCCATGGTGTCCGATTCAGGTTGCAAGAGCCACCCAGAGGCAGATACATAAGGCAACACATGAGGGTTTAGGAGACGAGGAACTAAGATGTCATCAAAAGGAATGACGCGCTTACCTCCACGGAGCTCCCTAAGCTTTAAGGCGCGCTTCAAATCAGGGCCGCTGGTAAATTACACGATTGTGTACAACTGGCCATCTGCTAGAGGGGGTAGCAGGATCTCGCCCTGATCTGAATACTCGGCTTTTTCGGAACCTGCGCTCATTATTCCCTCAGATTCGTCGGATTCATCAGATGAACTACTACTGGCAGAACTACTAGACATGGTGCGTATATGAGTGTTAAGAATGATATGAAGAAAAGGACTTTAAAGGGAAAGTGGATCAGTGAGTCTATATATAAGGATCCTGAAATCCGAACGTGGCAGTTACAGAATGAGAATATTAACCGGCAGAAACTAAAAAAGGGAAGAGGAAGAGCTTTCACGATGTGGAAGATCAAATGCCGCATGAGATCGTGGATTTAATAAAAGGGGAGGGAACTCCCATCCTTAGTTTCCGAACGAAAAAAGAAGAGGCGTTAAAGGAAATCTTATGACTACTGGCTTATTTTGCAATTAACAAAATAGTCAGGGGACTAATGTTGATACATAAAAAATAACACCCTTTAACGGGTCTGGGGTGCCCCTAAGAGGATAGGCAAGCCTAGTATAAGATGTAGGGACTTGGGGACTAAGCCCAAGTCCAATGGGTAAATACCCATGAGATGAGAAGGACAAAGGAGGAATAGAGGGATAAAAAAAGGATTATACTAAGAAATGGCATTAGGAGTAATTAAGGAGGTTTAGGACATGTGTCATGATGTCATAAAAGGAGGGACTTTTGGGAAGGTCTATATAAGGACGGACAAGGTATAATGGATAGGCAACTCTCTCTCTTACTATTCCTAGAAAGCTGAGGTCACTTGGTGTAGCTAGGACGGGTAGAACCAGAATTAAAATCACCCATCAATAGATACAAATTCATATTCTTATGTGATTTGTTATGTCCAAATAAATCCTTATTTTCTTGTGAAAGTAGGGTTTCTCTTGTTGTTCTTTCGGGAATGACATTTTATGGGGGAGAGTTCTTAATTGACCTTGTGCTTAATTGCCAAATATTTGTGGGGAGTGCGGCTGTGGAATATTATAGGGGTTATCTTATATCTTTATAAACTCCTTGATGAATGCATTTAGTTTCGGCTATATGATTGCATCTAAAAAAGTTGATATGTGCTTTCTTTTAGTCATGAAGTGTCTCCATGGAAATTTCATTAGGATCCCACTAGTTTTCGTACCTTTGCCAATTTTATTGACAAAAAGGGGGAGAATTAATGTGTAGTTCACACTACAAATACATATGGTTTTCGGATCATTATGTAAGGGGGAGTGTTTTTCATGTGAGATGAAGTATTGACTAAGGGGGGTGATACATATCACCATAGTATTGTTGTCAAAGTTGTGATACAATTGAAATTTGATGTTGTGTAATAATACTATGACACTGTGTAACAATGATTGAGAGCTTTTTTTTCTCATTGTTATGGATACGAATCTTTAACAACGATGATGCTGATTTGAATATCTTTGGAATCACTGGAGTACTTGGAAGTGACAAAGATTTCGAGTAAAGTTGAAGAACCAAGGAGATCATGCATGTGGAAGAGAAGCTGCAAATTTTATTTATTTAGTATTCCATATGTATTGATAGTTTTTTCACTAAAATTTGACAAAGGGGGAGATTGTTAGAGCACTGCTCGGTCGAACTCGCAAGCGTTGCTATCTCAAGCTTGTTTTTCAAGTTTAGTTGCCAAAACTATAAGTCTTGATTTCTAGTCTACTTATAGATAAGTCTCGGACTAGGATAGAAAGTGTAGTTGAGCTCTAGACTCCACGACGTTCATCACGCAAAGACGAAGAACTACTCAAGGAACTGGTGGAACTTCATCGACTAAAAAGGTATGTGGAGACTTGAACTTATCTATCACTCAAAAGTCTATCTACTCTATCTCCTATCTTGAGACAAAAGTCGTATTATTATATAGACTTCGATTATACACATTTGCTATTTCGAGCCGAGTTTATCTCGCGTATCTATTTTTGCGATCCCGATTGAATATAAGAGAAATAACCTGAACGGTACCAAATACCAATGTTCAAGGATCAATCAATTTCAATCAACAACCAAAGGTTGGATTTACCAATTGATTGATTCAACGCACAACCTATGATATTTAAATTATATAACAAAATATAATGCGGAAAAGAAATAACACAGACACCAAAATTTTATTAACGAGGAAAATCGCAAATGCAGAAAAACCCCGGGACCTAGTCCAGATTTGAACACCACACTGTATTAAGCCGCTACAGACACTAGCCTACTACCAATGAACTTCGGGCTGGACTGTAGTTGAACCCTAATCAATATCACACTGATTCAAGGTACAGTTGAGCTCCTTACATCTATGATCCCAGCAGGATACTACACACTTGATTCCATTAGTTGATCTCACCCACAAATAAGAGTTGCTACGACCCAAAGCGAAGACTTGATAAACAAATCTGTCTCACACAGAAAAGTCTATTGGAATAGTTAAATCTGTCTCCCATAGAAATACCTACGAGTTTTGTTCCGTCTTTTGATAAATCAAGGTGAACAAGAACCATAGTCAAATCAAGGTTTGCAATCTAAGTTACCTTGGTAACAAAGCATTCAATATTCACTGTTAGATGAAAAGATGATTAGATTCAAGCTAATATCTTTCAATCGTTAGATCGAACTTAGCTTGTTATACACAAATGAAATGAACCCTCATTTAGGTTTATGTAATCGTACCTAAACGTGTACACCATTTTGTCTCAACCGTAGTTAACCGAGGTTAGCTATATGAACACTTTCATATCAACCTTATCCATCTTAACTATAACTAGTTCAAATGACTCAAATGAAACCAGTTAAAGAGTTGTTCAATTGTTATATTCTCATAGAAGTATACAAGAACACAATTGAAGCAAAATGGGTTTGATTCACTTGAATCAATACATGAACATTATAGCCACGGTTTGCAAAGAATGCATTCCTTAATATATATATATATATATATATATATATGTATTAGTTCATGTCACAACCGGTTTTAGAAATTTAACCACTCAAGTATGCAAACGTGTACGCATACTTAAGTAGCCGGACCAAGATTGGTTTTCCCCAGTATGCGAACGGGTATGCACACCTCCAATCCCAACAAAATTTTCCGGACCTGAACCTTACGCAAGTATGCGTACGGTGCATGTACTTAGGTACTCGGAATTCACAAACCAACATGTACGCGTACGGGTATGCACACTATGGTTCCCGGACATGGATTACACACATATGCAAAGTGCATAACATGTTCATAATCCAATATTGGTTAATTTTTCTAAACTCTCTTTCAATCATTGAAACTTTCTTAGAGGATGACAATAGCCGTTTTCACACACTATTAGCATTAAAGCAATTTTCAAGTTATTGAAATAATCATAACGAAACATTCCAAGTCTACACCAAATGATTGTATCACACAAACCATGTAAGATGTTACTCGGCTATTTTCACATGATCATCTTTTGACTTTTGTCAAGAATATAAGATGAACTTGGTTGAAGAGAAAGCTTGCCAACACATATTTCGAGAAATATGTAAGCGAGTTAATCTCAGCTCGAAATATCAAATGTGTATAGTAGAAAACTATATAGCACTACGACTTATGTCTCAATATAGGAGATAAAGTAGAAATAGACTTTCCAAGTGATAGATGAGTTTTAGTCTCCACATATCTTTTGTTGATGAAGTTCCACAAGCTCGCCTTAGTAGTTCTTCGTCTTCAATCGATGAATGTCGTGAAGTCTAATGCTCAACTACACAATCTATCCTAGTCTGAGACATCTATAAGTAGACTAGAAATCAAGACTTATAGTTTTGATTACTAATATTGACAAACAAGCTTGAGATAGCAACACTTGCGAGTTCGACCGAGCAATGCTCTAACAATCTCCCCCTTTGTCAATTTTAGTGACAAAACTATCAATACATATGGATTACAAAATAAATAAACTTTGTAGCTTCTCATCCAAATGCTTGATCTCCTTAGTTCTTAAACATTACTCGAAATCTTTGTCACTTCCAAGTACTCAAATGATTCCAAATGTGTCCAACTCAGTATCATCGTTGTTGAAGATCCGTAGCTATAACAATGAGAAAACAGTTGCTCTCAATCATTGTTATACAGTGTCATAGTATTATTACACAACATCAAAGTTCAATTGTATCACAACTTTGACAACAATACCATGGTGATATGTATCACTCCCCCTTAGTCAATACTTCATCTCACAATGATAACCACTCCCCCTTACATAATGATTCGTAAACCATATGTATTTGTAGTGTGAACTATACATTAATTCTCCCCCTTTTTGTCAATAAAATTGGCAAAGGTACGAAAACTAGTGGGATCCTCATGAAATTTCCATAGAGATACTTCATGACCAAAAGAGAACAACATATCAACTTGTTTAGATGCCATCATATAGCCGAAGCTAAATGCATTCATCAAGGAGTTTATAAAGACACAATATAACCCCTAAAATATTCCACAGCCGCACTCCCCACAAATATTTGGCAATTAAGCACAAGTTCAATTAAGAACTCTCCCCCATAATATGTCATTCCCGAAAAAACAACATGAGCGACCTTACTTTTACAAGAAAATAAGGATTTCTTTGGACATTAACAAATCACATAAGAATATGAATTTGTATCAAAAAATGTCAATTGAATTAACCACAAAGAAAATGATCAATTCAATTAGTCATGCTCAACATAAGAGAACTTATGGAGCAACACAGTATATACACAAAGATGTGGATTAGGGAAATACCAATACTGCGGAATAATCAAGGATTCATTCTATTTTTCAGCACTATAAACAAAAGTTCATCCTTTCTTCTATCAATATTTTCATAATGACATAAAGGCTTTAAATTTTGTAGTCAAAAGTTCATTATATCTTTTACCAATACTTTCATACCGACATATAATAGAGATAACTTTTGAACAAGTATGGGACAATCAAGGTTCACGGACGTAAACAACATATCCCATAACAATTTGCAATATATAAAATCATAAAGATTAATACTGCAAAAATCATCTTCCAAATCAACTTTAGAGTTTAAATAAATAAATCTAAAAATATTGCAAGATGAAAAACGTTGGCAATAGCTATGTGAACTCACAATAATGGCTATTCCAAACCCTAGTTATCCTTCTTAAATACAAGAATAAATTCTCATAAGAAGTTTCCTAGACAAGATTACTGCTCTTTGATAACTTCATACCTTTCAATGAATCCATCATAGAAGGTGTCGCTGATTTCCTTGATTTTCTTGACCGTGGAAACCCCATGATCATGAGTTAGAACACTAACTTTACGATCAACAACACGAGCAAGTTGTCTAGCCTTAACGCAACCCATGATGAGTTTCTTCTGATTCCTTATCAAGACATGTTGGTTCGCAAGGATTCTGTCCTGACCATCCAAGAGATGATTTATTTGCAGTTGAAGATTTGCAAACTCGACCTTTGAATCACCGTGAAAACTATTTAAATCCTTGAAAACTATTTTCAATCCAAGAGTTGTGCTCTTTCCTTGCAAGCATCTTTTTCAGAACAAGTTCTTGAATCGAATCACGTCCTTGAGTGTCCTCCTCCATGTCAAGACTCACAATCTCTTGGGATCTTAAACAGTTCTCCATATATGTTTAGGGATGGAATAACACAATATATATATATATATATATATGTTAGTAAACAGGAAAAGGAATCTCTTGTTATGGAAACCCTACGAACTCACATGAAGAGGACACGGACATTCGTGGACCGGTCATTTATGAAGAATGGATAGAAAAATCCAACAAGAGAAAGAACAATATCTGTTAACATTGCTCAAAAAGTTAGAGCATAACACATGATCAACATGATCAAGGATACAGATAAGAGAACGCATATATACATACAACTAGTCTTGAGACTCCCACAATCATCATCCTTGCACCCCTCAAGATACATACAAGGATGAAATTACATGAAATCAGGCAAAGAAGTGAGAAGTAATCTCACTATTAATCATGGAACAAGAGTGGTACAAATCTTTTGTGCGTTGTAACGAGTGTTCCCTCTTTTCCATTAATTTAACTTATTCCAAGAGAATTTGTCATAAACCCTTTTAAAAGTCCATCAGAAGGATTTTTCTGAGGATTAAGTCTAGGACCTCTGGAGATCGGTTCCACAGGAGAAGGATTGAAGGACCTCTCCATCTTCTCGTTTTAGACTAGTCAGACTTATTCTCATAAGCACAGGGAATGATTTCATTCGCAGCACAAGAATTTATACCATTAAGAGGAACTTGAAACCTGTGTCGATTTCTTGAAGAGAGGTCATTATTATAAGATTTATGATTTTCTGTAGGAAAGAAATTCACTGTAGACGTCTTCAGACGATTTACTCCATTGACAGTAAAAAGAAGCAAATTACGAAGATTCGAGATTTGTTTCTTTCTAGCAAAACAATAAAGAGCATAATGATTTTTTTTTCCACAGAAGGAACATCTTCGTGGATTAGAAACATCATTGCCTTGACTCATAACCTATTCCGGCACATGTGAATTTTGCAAGTGATTCACAATAGGTGATTCCTTTGAGGTAATTTTCTTTACGATGGGCAAAGCCTTGTGAGTTTTCCTTTTTCAAGGTGTTACACTGTTCTTGGGCACATCGAAGACATGTAACAAGTTTCTATTTCTCAACATGATGACTGTTTATTTCTGATGAATGAGCCTTGATTAAACGTTCTTCTCTAAATGAGTTCTCTTTCACCGTATCTTCAAGCATACTAATCTTTTCACGATGTAGAGTAGTTTCTTGAACCAATCTTTCGATATTGTTAGATAGAGATCCAATAAAGCAATAGAGTTCACGCTCTCTTTCAAGGGTTTTCTCGAATTCATCAATGAGTTGATTATTATTTTCTTTAAGAGTCTTGATTCTAGAATCTTGAAAGTCAATGATATCAGCAGATTTTTTTAACGACCTAGTGAGTTCCATTTCTGATTCTGACATGATGTCATTTTTCTTGTCTTTGCCTCGGGATTCAGAGGAATCTGCTAAGGAGTTATCATTTGAGGAAAAACCAAGTTTTTTGGCATGATCAGAAACTTTGGAAGACATCTCTATGTACGTAATTTGTGAGATACTTCGTAAGTCCACAGAAATCAGATTGCTGCAAACACAAACTTATGATGTCTTAAATGTGTTTGCCTGCTCTGATACCAATTGAAAAAGCGCGGGGGTCTAACAACCACACCCAATAATTCGTTTGGCAATCTGAGTAGACAAACTCTAATATACTTTCAAGAGAATCAACTAGACAGTCAGACTCAATCTAGATAAAAGTATATCAAAGAGTTTTATATCTCTATCTCTCAATCTAATCTGCAATCAACAAATAGAGATTTGCGAGCCCGATTGAATATAAGAGAAATAACCTAAACGGTACCAAAGACCAATGTTCAAGGATCAATCAATTTCAATCAACAACCAAAGGTTGGATTTTCCAATTGATTGATTCAACGCACAACCGGTGATATTTCAATTATATAACAAAATATAATGCGGAAAATAAATAACACAAACACCAAAATTTTGTTAATGAGGAAAACCGCAAATGCAGAAAAACCACAAATGCAGAAAAACCATGGGACCTAGTCCAGATTTGAACACCACACTGTATTAAGCCGCTACAGACACTAGCCTACTACCAATGAACTTTGGACTGGACTGTAGTTGAACCCTAATCAATATCACACTGATTCAAGGTACAGTTGCGCTCCTTACATCTCTGATCCCAGCAGGATACTACACACTTGATTCCCTTAGTTGATCTCACCCACAACTAAGAGTTGCTACGACCCAAAGCAAGACTTGATAAACAAATCTGTCTCACACAAAAAAGTCTATTGGAATAGTTAAATCTGTCTCCCATAGAAATACCTACGAGTTTTGTACCATCTTTTGATAAATCAAGGTGAACAAGAACCAATTGATTAACCGGACTTATATTCTCGAAGAACAACCTAGTATTATCAATCACCTCACAACAATCTTAGAGAAACAAGATGTTGTGGAATCACAAACGATGAGACAAAGATGTTTGTGACTACTTTTTATCTTGCCTATCGGAGAATAAATCTCAAGTCAATCTTAAAGAAGATCGTACTCAAACACGATAGAAGATGCAAGATCAGATCACGCAACTATAGAGAAAATAGTTGGGTCTGGCTTCACAATCCCAATGAAGTCTTCAAGTCGTTAACCTACGGGGTATCGTGAAAAACCTAAGGTTAAAGGAGAATCGACTCTAGCTTATGCAACTAGTATCACACACGAGGTGTGGGGACTAGGTTTCCCAGTTGCTAGAGTTCTCCTTTATGTAGTTTTCAAATCAGGGTTTGCAATCTAAGTTACCTTGGTAACAAAGCATTCAATATTCACCGTTAGATGAAAAGCTGATTAGATTCAAGCTAATATCTTTCAATCGTTAGATCGAACTTAGCTTGTTATACACAAATGAAATGTACCCTCATTTAGGTTTAAGTAATCGTACCTAAATGTGTACACCATGTTGTCTCAACCGTAGTTAACCGAGGTTAGCTATATGAACACTCTCATATCAACCTTATTCATCTTAACTATAACCAGTTCAAATGACTCAAATGAAACTAGTTAAATAGTTGTTCAATTGTTATATTCTCATAGAAGTATACAAGAACACAATTGAAGCAAAATTGGTTTGATTCACTCGAATAAATACATGAACATTATAGCCACGGTTTGCAAAGAATGCATTCCTTAATATATATATATATGTATTAGTTCATGTCACAACCGATTTAAGAACTTTAACCACTCAAGTATGCAAACGTGTACGCATACTTAAGTAGCCGGACCAAGATTGGTTTTCGCTAGTATGCGAACGAGTACGCACACCCCCAATCCAAACATAATTTTCCGGACCTGAACCTTACGCAAGTATGCGTACGGGTGCGTGTACTTAGGTACTCGGAATTAACAAACCAACAAGCACGCATACGGGTATGCATACTATGGTTCCCGGACATGGATTACACATATGCAAAGTGCATAACATGTTCATAATCCAATATTGGTTAATTGTTCTAAACTCTATTTGAATCATTAAAACTTTCTTAGAGGATGACAATATCCGTTTTCACACACTATTAGCATCAAAATAATTTTCAAGTTATTGAAATAATCATAACGAAATATTCCAAGTCTACACCAAATGATTGTATCACACAAACCATGTAAGATGTTACTCGGCGATTTTCACATGATCATCTTTTGAATTTCGTCAAGAATATAAGATGAACTTGGTTTAAGCGAAAGCTTGCCAACACATATTTCGAGAAATATGTAAGCGAGTTAATCTCAGCTCGAAATCTCAAATGTGTATAGTAGAAAACTATATAGCACTACGACTTATGTCTTAATATAGGAGCTAGAGTAGAAATAGACTTTCCAAGTGATAGATGAGTTTTAGTCTCCACATACCTTTTGTTGATGAAGTTCCACAAGCTCGCCTTAGTAGTTCTTCGTCTTCAATCGATGAACGCCGTGAAGTATAATGCCCAACTACACAATCTATCCTAGTCCGAGACATCTATAAGTAGACTAGAAATCAAGACTTATAGTTTTGATCACTAATATTGACAAACAAGCTTGAGATAACAACGTTTGCGAGTTCGACCGAGCAATGCTCTAACAAATATACAAGATTTCAATTACTTTTTATGGTTTATCCAACAAAACAAGATTCATTCAAGCTAGTTTTGACCAGCTTAAGTATGATTTCATTCTCTATTTATTTATTTGTTAGATTTCTAGTTAAGGAATTGTAGGAATAAGATGAGCTGACAAAATTTGATATGATTTGTAACAGCAAGATGAGCATGCGGTGGAGATTTGTAACTTCGAGATGTCTTATTGTTGTTTTCATATCTCATCAGCTATGTGGTGGCATATCTAGGGAGGGGGTTTCCGTTGGTGTTTATGCAGCAACTTGAGTTGGTGGAAGGACAAGAGGGCTTATACCCCTGAAATCATAATCAAGCTAGAGGTTCTACCATTAAATGACAGCCATTATGTCCCTTAGCAGCTGCATGTTTTGAGTGGGTTTATATGTAGTTTTTGCTTATAGTGATTTAAGTGAGAATGAACTCAACTTAGGAACTTAGTAGGTTTTTATGACATCCCTCAGAATTTGATACTTAACTGATTTTTTTTGGTACTTGAAAGAATTTGTATTCTTTTTAAATTTGCTTTCTTTTTTAAATTTCTTAGATGTTGATATGAATTGATTAATTGAAGAAACTATTGAATGTGGATTGTGGATGGAATGAAAGGTGTGTGCAGAATATTTGGAATGCACTGCGACTTTCCGGCAGGAAATAGACTGCCGTTCAATATTGACCAGATCAAAATTGGTCAATGTTGACTAATTTTGAGCAGGTCAATAGTGACCAACAATAATTTTTTTGCTGTTACAAAAAAATTCGTAACGACTTCCGTCTGTTTCAAATTGACACGTAGTAACGGCTTCGGCTTGTTACAAAAATGACATGTAGTAATGGCTTTGACATGTTACGACTTTCATGTTACAAAAAATTTCGTAACGACTCTCCTTTATTACGACTTGACACGTAGTAACAGCTTAAGTCTGTTACAAACGCTGTTACAACCCGAAATTCGTAACGGCTACATTGCCGTTACAAAAAAATTGTAATACGCAGTTTTGAAACAGGTGAAAGCCGTTACAACCCTTTTTAGTAACGGTTTGATTCTGTTGCGAATCGAGAAATTTGGTGTAAGTGCGAAAGGATCTTACAAGCTCATAAGAACTCATACAACCTACAAGAGTTAAGCATGAAGGTTTAACATACCATTTTTGACAAGCAATACTAAAACCGAAACTACATACTAATTTGTTTCGGTATCTCACCATGGAAACAATTTCCCGAAGCAATTTTCCCTTTGATTTGATAAGTCAGACTAAGATCAGAATTAGCTTAGTTACTTATCAGGATCCAATTGTTTATAGATTATTGTACCTCATTTAAACAAGACAAAACTAGGTTAGATAACTAGTTTTCTTATCAAGGAACCGATTAAACTTGAATAATCATACCTCATTTTGATAAGCCTAAACTAATATCAGAATTAACTTAATTTTTCTTATTAGAAATCAATTGGACTAAAGCAATTGAACCTTCTTTTTTTAAGCAAAAACTCTATTATCGACTTGAAACTTGAAAAACTCTGTTATCGAACTTGAGGGTATTCTAGAAAGACCTCTCATAGACTTTAGCAATGACGTCGCAATCAACAATCTTGGAATTAACAAAGTGGTCGACTCCATCAAGTATTACATGTCCGTCAGTCCACGTAAAGGACTTGCACCCGTAATTTTATTAACAGTTGGGCAAAATATTTTTGGACTTTAGTTCCCAAATATAAGAACTTAATCAAAATCCTTATGAAACTTGATTATGTTAATTAAATGTGTTTCGATTATATTTCAACATATTCCTTTCATTACAAAACATTTAATTCATCATTGTATGCACCTTTGATTTCAGCAACATCTTTGATCAACACCATCATCATAACAGTCATCATTGTAACGATTTTCATCATCACTATTGTTAGATGATCACTTTCCCGCATCATCATCGCCGTCATAACGAACCCTAACACTAACAAAATAAACCCAAAACTAAAACCTTTTATATTTTTTTTTTGGTAACTATCTAACTATCTCTCAAATCATCTCTCTGCCTTAAATCATCTGGGGTTAGCCCAGTTGGCCAGGAGTCTGACTCTCAAGTAGGAGGTCAGCAGTTCGAGTCTCCGCTCAAACATTGAAGATCTCGTGTAATTACTACTAACTTACTGTGGTGGCTACGCTGCCAGGGTACAGGACGGGCCTATTGCCTAGTTTAAAAAAAAAAAAAAAAAAAAAAAAAAATCTTCTCTTGCCTTAGATTTGTACCTTTCTAACTCGTTCATTCCTACTGCATTCCATCTTCGTTTTTTTTTGTTTTTTTTTGTCTTTTTTTTTTTTTTTTTGTTCATCATCACCAATCACGTGATAAGTTTTTGTCATGACAGTATTACTAGGAATTTTAGCAAAAGAAATCAAGCTTTAGAAACTTAAGCTTCGTGCTTCCACATCGGTCACATTCTATCATCTTTCGAAATACAATAATGGCAACCATGCCAAACCAAGCCGCACTCTGCGCATCATGGCAACCATGCCAAACCAAGCCGCACTCGCGCACCATGGCAACCATGCCAAACCAAGCCGCACTCGCGCACCATGGCAAAGAATGCCAAACCAAGCCGCACTCGCGTATCATTGGCAACAATGCCAAACCAAGCCGCACTGCGCACCATGGCAACCATGCCAAACCAAGCCGCACTCTGCGCACCATGGAAACCATGCCAAACCAAGCCGCACTCTTCGCACCATGGCAGCAATGCCAAACCAAGCCGCACTCTGCGCACCATGGCAGCAATGCCAAACCAAGCCGCATACTGCGCATCATTGGCAACAATGCCAAACCAAGCCGCACTCTGCGCACCATGGCAACCATGCCAAACCAAGCCGCACACTGCGCACCATGGCAACCATGCCAAACCAAGCCGCACTCTGCGCACCATGGCAACCATGCCAAACCAAGCCGCACTGCGCACCATGGCAAAGAATACTAAACCAAGCCGCATCGCACACCATGGCAAGAATGCCAAACCAAGCCGCATATTGCACACCATGGCAACAATGCCAAATCTCCAAGCCGCTATGCCTTGGCACACGCCAAATATAGCGCCCTAGGCTGCAAGACTTGCAACTAGGTCAACATGGCCGCACATGCCATTGGCACATGCCAATACGTGCCGCAAGCCATATTCCAAGTCGCTATGCCAATGGCACACGCCAAATATAGCGCCCTAGGCTTGCAAGACTTGCAACTAGGTCAACATGGCCGCACATGCCATTGGCACATGCCAATACGTACCGCAAGCCATATTCCAAGTCGCTATGCCATTGGCACACGCCAAATATAGCGCCCTAGGCTTGCAAGACTTGCAACTAGGTGAACATGGCCGCACATGCCATTGGCACATGCCAATACGTGCCGCAAGCCATATTCCAAGTCGCTATGCCATTGGCACATGCCAATACGTGCCGCAAGCCATATTCCAAGTCGCTATGCCATTGGCACACGCCAAATATAGCGCCCTAGGCTTGCAAGACTTGCAACTAGGTCAACATGGCCGCACGTGCCATTGGCACATGCCAATACGTGCCGTAAGCCATATTCCAAGTCGCTATGCCATTGGCACACGCCAAATATAGCGCCCTAGGCTTGCAAGACTTGCAACTAGGTCAACATGGCCGCACATGCCATTGGCACATGCCAATACGTGCCGCAAGCCATATTCCAAGTCGCTATGCCATTGGCACACGCCAAATATAGCGCCCTAGGCTTGCAAGACTTGCAACTAGGTCAACATGGCCGCACATGCCATTGGCACATGCCAATACGTGCCGCAAGCCATATTCCAAGTCGCTATGCCATTGGCACACGCCAAATATAGCGCCCTAGGCTTGCAAGACTTGCAACTAGGTCAACATGGCTGCACATGCCATTGGCACATGCCAATACGTGCCGCAAGCCATATTCCAAGTCGCTATGCCATTGGCAAACACAAAATATAGCGCCCTAGGCTTGCAAGACTTGCAACTAGGTCAACATGGCCGCACATGCCATTGGCACATGCCAATACGTGCCGCAAGCCATATTCCAAGTCGCTATGCCATTGGCACACGCCAAATATAGCGCCCTAGGCTTGCAAGACTTGCAACTAGGTCAACATGGCCGCACATGCCAATACGTGCCGCAAGCCATATTCCAAGTCGCTATGCCATTGGCACACGCCAAATATAGCGCCCTAGGCTTGCAAGACTTGCAACTAGGTCAACATGGCCGCACATGCCATTGGCACATGCCAATACGTGCCGCAAGCCATATTCCAAGTCGCTATGCCATTGGCACACGCCAAATATAGCGCCCTTGGCTTGCAAGACTTGCAACTAGGTCAACATGGCCGCACATGCCATGGCACATGCCAATACGTGCCGCAAGCCATATTCCAAGTCGCTATGCCATTGGCACACGCCAAATATAGCGCCCTAGGCTTGCAAAACTTCCAACTAGGTCAACATGGCCGCACATGCCATTGGCACATGCCAATACGTGCCGCAAGACATATTCCAAGTCGCTATGCCATTGGCACACGCCAAATATAGCGCCCTAGGCTTGCAAGACTTGCAACTAGGTCAACGTGGCCGCACATGCCATTGGCACATGCCAATACGTGCCGCAAGCCATATTCCAAGTCGCTATGCCATTGGCACACGCCAAATATAGCGCCCTAGGCTTGCAAGACTTGCAACTAAGTCAACATGGCCGCACATGCCATTGGCACATGCCAAACGCACACGCTGGTAGCCTAACTTGCAAACCATGCATCCTACCACCAAGGCATTCCGCACATGCCATTGGCACATGCCAAACACACACGCTGGTAGCCTAACTTGCAAACCGTGCAACCTACCACCAAGGCATTCCGCACATGCCATTGGCACATGCCAAACACACACGGTAGCCTAACTTGCAAACCGTGCAACCTACCACCAAGGCATTCCGCACATGCCATTGGCACATGCCAGCAACGAGCGCCACTTGCACTCAAGATGCAACCAACACTCGAGACATCGACACAACCGGGGGATGCTTCTTTAGGGTTTTGGTTTGGCGGTCACAAAGATGCAGCGTACACTACGCTCACATTAAGAAAGCGTGAAAAGGAATAAAGCGGTCAAATAAATGAGGAAATAATGGTGAAAACGTTTTCACCATAAACACCTTGCGGTTACCACCTCCTCCCATTATTTCACCCTTTACTCTCTTCCTTCATGAGGCCGGGTACGTTTCAATCTCGACTTGTATAAATAGGTCTTACCTATTTCCACCAGACAACAAGTCTCGGCCAGGAGAAATATACTACACTTACACTCTCAGAAAGGCAACTTTGCAAGCTCTCTCAAAAGCTTCCATCTCTTGCAAGCTTCCTAAGCTTTCACTTTCTGATACAAGTCGAGATACTACTCTCCTCAACACCTTTCTTTGATTCCCTCCCCAAATCAACCCTTCTCCTCCACTTTGTGACCAAGCAAGTCTGAACGGCCATTTCTTGCTTTAGGCCTAGGGACTTGTCTGCATCGATCTCGAACCTATAAAGTGCTCACGTGCGGCACATTTGTTTAGGGTTTGAATCGGTTTTCTCACTCACCCACCAAAATTACCCAAACCAGTAAACGATTTTCACCCATAAACAATTGGCGACCACAACGGGAGGATTGATCTATCGGTTACAATACCAACTCCGACTCCGACTCCCGATTTCGTTTCCCGAACGTCAAATCTCAACATGGTGGAACTCAGTCCCGGAGCGGCCCGAGAACACCAAACACGTAACGCACCCCCGATGTTAGCATCTCTCCCAATAACGTTGTTACGTCACCGCCGACAACAACAACATCGAATGCACTCCCTCAAATGTAACACCGCCAATCACTGTACAGAGCCGCGCCTCTCTAGCGTCTCGCACAACCCTCTAATCACGGCAAACGAAAATATCTTTTTCGGGTGTCGCGCCACCGATCACACGTGGCTAGAGCCGCCGCCACGACCCCAAATGCTTCGTCTAGCATGGCGCCTCCGTCCACGACCAAGATCCCAACTACCCCGCCAACGGGACGAGAAACCGGAGGGAAAAGAGGAAGTCGCCTTACGTCACCATCGATCCGATGGAACGACAAGAGATGCTCGCGAGGCCTGGACAGACATGGTTTCAACACGAAGGAGGTACTCATCTTTCTCAAGACCACGACGAACGACTACCACGTGAGTCGCGCCCTCCAGTCATTTAGGAACGTCTCCAACAACCCCGACGCGGCACTCGCGGAGCACGCCTCCATGGATGAGGAAACTCGCGCACTAGAATCCCATTGGAAAGAAATCGGCCACCCAACTTTGTCACTAGAGAAGATTTGGAACAACTCCTCTCCGCAACCGAATCAAGAATGATGAGTTGGACGTGCATCATCACCAACCCCCTTACCCATCCTAAATGAGAATCCCTCTCCCAAGGGGGTACTCTTCTCTCAATTTACCCCGTACGATGGTACGGGAATGCACGTGAGCATGTTTCTCGTTTCTCGGGAATCCCTAGGTGAACATGAATATAATCACGTTCTTCGTTTAAGGGAATTCTCAAAATCACTTACCGTAAGGGCGTATACATGGTACAACAAAGATCCCACCGAAAGCATTCCCAAGCGGAGTAGCATGGTCACTGCGTTTTACAAGAAATACTTCTTCGTGTCTGAACAAGTTACCTTTTCTGACCTCGGAAGAATGTACCAGTGGGATAATGAACATCCGAATGATTTCGTCAAAGGTTCGGGGGTTCAAGCACTGATCGTCACGACCCAAACGTGACCGAGCAACAATCGTGAACGCATGCATCAATGGTATGGTTCCAATCTACCGCGCTACCGCTAGAAAACTTGCGTTTCCAAACGTTCTCCGAACTCCATGAAGCCACCGCACGATCCGCAACAACAAGACCAACATTACTGGAAAGAACTAGGCCAACTCGAGCCCGAAGACGCGCGCGAAACCCGCTGGAGTAGACGCCTCATCAACAAACAATTTAATGCCGGCTCATCCTCCGTGAACATAGTAAACGAAAGGGGAAAAAGGAAAGCCGCAACTACGAGCCACCAGTAGAAACGTGAAGCGCCAAGCACAACAGAACCCTCGCAACGGAAGATCGTCACTAAAACTCCCGTGAAGATCGTGAGACCGAAGGAAATACCCTTGATTTCCCATTCCCCATCGAGGAGGTGATTGACCTCCTAGAAGCCCGGGTTCAAGATGATGTCATCGCATTGCCACCACTCGGACGGCCACCAACCGAGGCCGAGATGGCGAACCCCAAACACGCCATTACCATAGGTTCGTTCACCACCCGACTAGCGATTGCAACAGATCGAAGCATATTTTCAAAGAAAGGATAGAAGCAAGGAGAACTCCAACTAGGAGACGAAAGAGTGCATCGAGACCCACTACCATAAGAAGCTGGGTTCCTGCCGGGAACTCGTACACGAGACCGCACAATCCATGACGCGACATGTATGCGAAATTCTCTATCTTTCCAAGGTTCGAGCGCCAAGATATTTTCGCGGCTCTCAATCGTGTTGTATCCCGGCAAACGGCTTTTTCTCTCCTCGAATCCACGCCAAGGGCCTAAGCTTCCCAAACAAAGGGCGACGGAGAAGGCGGGGACTGCTGACCACGTCCGTTTAAGAGGTAACGAATTTGACGACACGCTCATCGACACGGCCTCCTACCACAACATCATTACTTTCAAGACACCGAAGGCAACGAGATTTACAAAAACAAGACGCTACCTATTCCCCGTCCGTGATTAAGGACTTGAGAGGAGAAGCTTTGAGCAGCATGGCTACATCAACTTAGAGATCGAGGTGGGGAGACGTTTATAACACATAGCAAATTCCATATTGTCAAAGAACTAGATCACGACATGATATTGGGACGTTTATGGGTGCTTGACAACAAAGCAAAAAATTGGAGTGCCCTCCGCCAACGTCCTCCACGCACGAAGGAAATTCCAACAAATCATCCCACTCAGTTATCGCGATCAACAAACACAAGAAACCCGTACATCCAGGAGAAAACTCGTTGGCGCTATCTCATGGTTTTCAAATGCAAGTAAGTCTCGACCAAGCAACCTTTTCGCAACCAGTCTTTCCTTCCCCCTTTCCGTGGGGACTCGGCGCGATTACGGCACGAACGCCTGTCAAGAAATGCGAATGGGGAGGTCGGACCATTTGAACACTTTGCGAAGCTTGGAAACTCTATCAAGCCAACGGCCAAGACTCAAACATCGCACGACGTCTCGAACCCGTTTTCAATTGGAGATGTAGTGGTCAAAAGGAAGCACGTTTGAGTTGGGAAGATGACAAGTAAATGGATTTGCCCGGTGAAGGAGAAGACGAGCCGTATCCGGTTTGCGGATACCCTTTGGGAGGATATTGCAAGCTCATCAATGCGGTCACACTCCGAAGGCGTGATAATTCACTCGCGATGGCTCAAGGAATCCAATCCATAAAAAAAAAAAAAGGGGGGTTGTACTTCCCATTTACTCCTTTTCTTTTCAAATATTCCCCTTTAACAATTCCTCTTAGTAGTTGTACTCCCCAAGATGAATACACCGTTGTATTTCTCCCGGGGATTCCTTCGATCAAAAAAAAAATATACATCTCTTTCCAAGCAAATTCTCCAGGATATCGAGAGAAATACATCAGATAAACCCGAAAACCCTTTGAGAGCCATCTCTTCAAAAAATATATATGAAGCAAAATGTTTACCGATGAAGAAGAAGGAAAAGATTGAGTTTACCAATAAAAAAAAAAAGGGGAGGCATCAAGGGAACTAGCGGACTAACGAAATAACAAAAAGGGAGGAACTAGCCCTCGAAGGATGGAGCACAAGTCCCCTCGGGCAAAGCATCTTCAAACACTTCCCCAAAGAATCCTTCGGCAAACAAAGGTTCCATTCAACGGTTTTAGCGGCAACAACCTCAACATCCCATCCCGAAAGCGACCAAGAGCAGTGCCAGTGTCCTCCCCGACGACTATTCAAAGATACGCCACCATAACTCCTCCTCGTACGCCAACAACACCTTTGGCATCAACTTCAAAGGCTATTTCGCCGCCATCATATGATCCTTCAAAGGTTTTCTCGGCGACACTTCGGAGAAAGTTTTTTGATTCATCCACATCGGGGTCAAGAGTCATGGCGCACTCTCCATGCTACCGAGCCCAAGAAAGTCTGGAATATGCACTGCTCTTTCGCGGGGATAGATGGAAGGGAGATCTTAATGATTTCACTAGCTTCGTGGAATGGAGACTGGAGAGTCCCAACCAATGCCTCCTCAAGAGAAGAAGAGCCGATCTTCACCAAGTCCGAAATCCTTCTCCGAAGAGTTAAAAGGCGCAGCCATCCCGGAGGGTCCCATCACACACCGCAAAAGATAAAAATGATGACCCGCCTCTACCATATCTATGCACATGTAAAAGAGGATAACGCGAGCAGAGAAGAATACGAAAACATACCGGGTATGATCTTCTTAGCCTTAGAATGACCCTGGTTGGGGTGCTTTTGCAAGAATTAGACCTCGCGCCATCACTTGGAGAACTTGGCTGGTTGGAGATGATTCATGTCCAGGTGCGACATGACAAAGAAAGAAACTCGACAAGAAGAACCCTTTTCTCAAACGAGGAGACTATGCAATTATTTTGGGTATAAATACTTTAATCTTAAAAAAAGGGAAAGGAAGCAATGAGGGACATAACGCTTCAAACATTTTAGCATGAATAATGCCTAATCAAGCCGCACGTGAAGGAAAGCAAGATAAGGAAACTTTGCTATCCAAGAAACTCATTCCTTTGTTTACATCGGTCGCGCCCCGCAAGCACGCACAGTTTTCCACACTTGCGGCCCCGCACCAAACAACATACTAAATTTCCCAAGTCACGCCCGCAAGCACGCACAACTAGCTTCCACATTGCGCCGGTCTCACTCAGCTAGCACACCTCGAGTTTCCCAACTCACGCCAACTTCCCAACATCGCCCAAGTTGCACCCGGCCCCACCAATTGTGCCAAATTTCTCCGATTGTGCAAAACTCCCGAGGCAAGGATTCCAAATCCTATTTATAAAAGGCCTTCCATAAGCCCCTCAATTCTCTTTACTAGGTTTCTTGATAGTCCGTCACCATCTTATGCTTACTCGCAACAAAGCCCCTGCCCGAGCTAAGCGAGGACTTAATGTTGATGGTGGTTTTTGACAAGGGGTAAAATCGAAAACCCCATGACCTAGTGTTACCCGCAACACATTAACTAAGAGCATTTAACTCGGTGTAAATAATTAATAGGGGTATTTTTTCAAAATACCCGGATTAGGGTTTTCAACACGGAACCCTAATTCCAAAACCAAAGCCGCACTCCGCGCACCATGGCAAAGAATGCCAAACCAAGCCGCACTCGCGCATCATGGAAACCATGCCAAACCAAGCCGCACTCGCAAGCATCATGGCAACCATGCCAAACCAAGCCGCACTCGCGCACCATGGCAACCATGCCAAATCAGTTCGCACTCTGCGCACCATGGCAAAGAATGCCAAACCAAGCCGCACTCTGCGATCATCATTGGCAACAATGCCAAACCAAGCCTCACTCTGCAGACCATGGCAACCATGCTAAACCAAGCCGCACTCTGCGCACCATGGCAACCATGCCAAACCAAGCCGCACTCGCGCACCATGGCGTTAATGCCAAACCAAGCCGCACTCGCGCACCATGGCAAAGAATGCCAAACCAAGCCGCACTCGCGTATCATTGGCAACAATGCCAAACCAAGCCGCACTCTGCGCACCATGGCAACCATGCCAAACCAAGCCGCACTGGCGCACCATGGCAACCATGCCAAACCAAGCCGCTCTGGCACCATGGCAACCATGCCAAACCAAGCCGCACTCTGCGCACCATGGCAAAGAATACCAAACCAAGCCGCATCTCCGCACACCATGGCAAAGAATGCCAAACCAAGCCGCATATTGCACACCATGGCAACAATGCCAAATCTCAATAGCTATGCCTTTGGCACACGCCAAATATAGCGCCCCTAGGCTTGCAAGACTTGCAACTAGGTCAACATGGCCGCACATGCCATCGGCACATGCCAATACGTGCCGCAAGCCATATTCCAAGTCGCTATGCCATTGGAACACGCCAAATATAGCGCCCAGGGCTTGCAAGACTTGCAACTAGGTCAACATGGCCGCACGTGCCATTGGCACATGCCAATACGTGCCGCAATCCATATTCCAAGTCGCTATGCCATTGGCACACGCCAAATATAGCGCCCTAGGCTTGCAAGACTTGCAACTAGGTCAACATGGCCGCACATGCCATTGGCACATGCCAATACGTGCCGCAGCCATATTCCAAGTCGCTATGCCATTGGCACACGCCAATATAGCGCCCTAGGCTTGCAAGACTTGCAACTAGGTCAACATGGCCGCACGTGCCATTGGCACATGCCAATACGTGCCGCAAGCCATATTCCAAGTCGCTATGCCATTGGCACACGCCAAATATAGCGCCTAGGCTTGCAAGACTTGCAACTAGGTCAACATGGCCGCACATGCCATTGGCACATGCCAATACGTGCCGAAGCCTAATTCCAAGTCGCTATGCCATTGGCACACGCCAAATATAGCCCTAGGCTTGCAAGACTTGCAACTAGGTCAACATGGCCGCACATGCCATTGGCACATGCCAATACGTGCTGCATAAACCATATTCCAAGTCGCTATGCCATTGGCACACGCCAAATATAGCGCCTAGGCTTGCAAGACTTGCAACTAGGTCAACATGGCGCACATGCCATTGGCACATGCCAATACGTGCCGCAAGCCATATTCCAAGTCGCTATGCCATTGGCACACGCCAAAATGGCGCCCTAGGCTTGCAAGACTTGCAACTAGGTCAACATGGCCGCACATGCCATTGGCACATGCCAATACGTGCCGCAAGCCATATTCCAAGTCGCTATGCCATTGGCACACGCCAAATATAGCGCCCTAGGCTTGCAAGACTTGCAACTAGGTCAACATGGCCGCACATGCCATTGGCACATGCCAATACGTGCGCGAAGCCATATTCCAAGTCGACATGCCATTGGCACACGCCAAATATAGCGCCTAGGCTTGCAAGACTTGCAACTAGGTCAACATGGCCGCACATGCCATTGGCACATGCCAATACGTGCCGCAAGCCATATTCCAAGTCGCTATGCCATTGGCACACCCCAAATATAGCGCCCTAGGCTTGCAAAACTTGCAACTAGGTCAACATGGACGCACATGCCATTGGCACATGCCAATACGTGCCGCAAGCCATATTCCTAGTCGCTATGCCATTGTCACGCCAAATGTAGCGCCTAGGCTTGCAAGACTTGCAACTAGGTCCAGCGTGGCCGCACATGCCATTGGCACATGCCAATACGTGCGCGATGACATATTCCAAGTCGCTATGCCATTGGCACACGCCAAATATAGCGCCCTAGGCTTGCAAGACTTGCAACTAGGTCAACATGGCCGCACATGCCATTGGCACATGCCAAACACACACGCTGGTAGCCTAACTTGCAAACCATGCAACCTACCACCAAGGCATTCCGCACATGCCATTGGCACATGCCAAACACACACGTTGGTAGCCTAACTTGCAAACCGTGCAACCTACCACCAAGGCATTCCGCACATGCCATTGGCACATGCCAAACACACACGCCTCGGTAGCCTAACTTGCAAACCGTGCAACCTACCACCAAGGCATTCGCACATGCCATTGGCACATGCCACACACGCCACTAGCAGCGCCACTTGCACTCAAGATGCAACCAACACTCGAGACATCGACACAAATCAGGGATGCTTCTTTAGGTTTTGGTTTGTGGTCACAAGATGCGTACAGATACACTACGCTCACATTAAGAAAGCGTGAAAAGGAATAAAGCGGTCAAATAAATGAGGAAATAATGGTGAAAACGTTTTCACCCATAAACACCTAAGTACGGTTACCACCTCCTCCCATTATTTCACCCTTTACTCTCTTCCTTCATGAGGCCAGGGTACGTTTCAATCTCGACTTGTATAAATAGGTCTTACCTATTTCCACCGAGACAACAAGTCTCGGTCGGGAGAAATATACTACACTTACACTCTCGTAAAGGCAACTTTGCAAGCTCTCTCAAAAGCTTCCATCTCTTGCAAGCTTCCTAAGCTTTCACTTCTCGATACAAGTCGAGATACTACTCTCCTCAACACCTTTCTTTGCTTCCCTCCCCAAATCAACCCTTCTCCTCCACTTTGTGACCGAAGCAAGTCCGGAACGACCATTTCTTGGTTTAGGCCGGACTTGTACGGATCGATCTCTCGAACCTATAAAGTGCTCACGTGCAGCACATTTGTTTAGGGTTTGAATCAGTTTCTCACTCACCCACCAAAATTACCGAAACCAGCAGAAACGATTTTCACCCATAAACAAATACAAAATTATGCAAACTCCTTTAAAAGTTACAAAAACCTAAGGCAACCATAACTGTCTAACATCTTTGTTCCGTAACTTGTTAACCCATAATCTTACCTACGCAACTGCTTACGCTCTATGTACTTCAATATCTAATCTTGCAAATCGGCGGCCACAGTCGGATGACACTCGGGTTTTGCTGCTCCCACCTCTGGAGCTTTGACATCTGCATAATACTTCTCAAGAACCACCCTTATCATCCCGGGCTTGAAATCTCGTTCAACAATTGAAGGTACGTTAATTCCCTCAAACCCATAAAATTTCTGATTGAAAAATTCCTTTCTCAAAGAGTGAAGACTCGCAGTTGTATTGAACTTCTGCAACTGTAAATTGCTTTCAGTCAAAGCACCTTCTAACCTCTCATTCTGCGCGACTTGATTACTGGCGACAGCTTTGCTACTGGAATAGTAGATGTATCCCGCAAATAAACCTACAATCCCATCAAAGTTCTTTAACTAAAACCTTGTAAACTCATTGTTGATGGTGGATTTTCATTTAAGGTTAAAATTGTAAAAACCAAAAAATTACGCGCTGACATCTTATAAAAGATAAAGCCATTAATAAGTGTTGGATACTCCCTCACTTAATTCACCAAGAATGGAGCATGTGGCAACAATCCCATTCTGTGAATACACGAAATTCATCCAGGTTGGAGCATGTAGCAACAATCCCATATACATACTGTGAATTTCTAGCATTATTAATTAATGCGCAATCAGCCTTGTATTTCTTGTACTCATTATCAAAGTGCGGCATGACGGCATCGTAGTGTTGCTCTTACAGAGCAACACGAACCTCCAAGCATCATAATGAAACCATGTACGAAATAATTCCGTACAGGCCGACTCTCGGTGTGTTATACTAGCCCGATCGAGCCCCTCTCGGTGTGTTATACTAGCTAGATTGAGCCCCCTATCGGTGTGTTATACTAGCTCGATTGAGCATCCAGACCGACCGTATCACCGGATATGATCACATCATCCAACTCCACAAGCATGATTGGATGACCCGGATCGCTTCCATCACCCCTAGCGGGTATGGAATATCCAACTTTGCTTAGAACCAACGCGGACCCCGCATGGTCGGCCTCCCTCCGTAAATTCGCCTAGCTTGCCAAAACGTCCAAACCATAGCAAGTATGGGCGGAAAACCCTAAAATTAGGTTTGCGGCATATTACATGTGTCGCAAAACAGTTCTCAACCATCCATCTTCGCAGTATAGATGGAGGTGTAAATGAAGATTCAAAGGGCCGTGAGCATGTCAACACAATCACCGTAGGCCTCCTACATACTCCGACCACGGTCGGGACCAACCATGGTTGGTTATCCCAATCGACGCCCGAATGAAGCATTGACGCACGCCTTGAAACCCAAAATTAGGGTTTTGAGCATCACGAGCGTCCATCTTCTCCGTACGAATGGAGGGTCCAAGATTAGATTAGCGGAGTCCGGTCATACCAAAGATGACCACCGTGGACCCATCTATCCCCTCACCCGATCGGCCAAGGAATATCACGCCGGTCATTCCAAGACGCGCGCCCAAACTAGCGTGGTCGCACCTCCCAAACCGCAAATCGATCTCGACCGCTCAACTTCGGACGATTTGGATGGCTCGGATCACGTTTTCATGGGATATTCTGTATAGGCGTGAACACCAGCTTACCACCTACACGCCACCCGGACGATCGAGCAAGATTGGCCGTCTTGGAACGCGCGTCCAAACTAGGCATGTCACGCGGATTCCAATTCCTTTGCGGCAATGGATTTCTCTCAAGAAACCGATCTCAACCACTCCTCTTCTTAGGTCAAATCGAGTGGCCTAGATCGCGCCTTTATGGGACAGAGGTACGGACGTACACCGGGCATGCTGTTTACACGCATGCCCGGTCGTTCCTTTCCAAAACCCTTCCCATGCTTGGTTTCGACCAAGCTGAAGAGTGATGCTTGCGCACCTCTTCAAAAACCCTAATTCCATCAACGGTCGCAGATGAGTGTCTCAAAGATCATCTCGTCCATTCAACTTCACCAGACTTGGTTATACAACCCCGGTCGGGAGTTAACCGGTCAAGTGAGGCGTCATGGTAATCACCACCCATCACTCTACCACACCAGGATGCACGTGCACGCATAAAGTACACATGATACTTCACAAGTATCAACTTCCCGAATAACGTAGTTATTCAATTCAAAGATTACATGCTACCTTTCGTGGATCCACGATCCACACATTCCGCACATCAATCATGTCACAAAACCGGGGGATACATATCGGGGGTATTGGTCGGCGGTTCCCTGACGTGCAACGTGCAACGCGCCCTCACAAGAACGTGTTAGGAAGTTATGGACGGTTAGCGATGACAGGAGAAGTGGGCAAGACCGATCGTGTAGCATCAACACACAACTCCACTACTCCATCACTCCACTTCCTCCACTTCCCACGAGAGACGTGAATAAGACTCAATGACTTGTATAAATAGGTTCTCCTCCCTATTTTCCAGGACAGGAGAAAAACAAGAGCAAGTCCAGACAAAAATACAGAAACCAAGTGTTAATACAAAACACCGAAACTGATAGCTTGCATCCTATAAGCCGGTTCAACTTTCTGTTACAAGTCATAAGCAAGCCAACACCTTCACAATCTCAACACCTTCTTCGCTTCCCTCCCTAAGATCAACCCCATCTCCTTCACTTTGTGACCAAAACAAGTCTGGAACGGCCATTTCGTGGTTTAGGTCGAACTTGCACAGATTGATTTCCGAATCTACAAGCACTCATCGCGCAGTGCATTTGTTTAGGGGTTTAGATTCATTCCTCATCCACACACCCCAAATTACCAAATCCGGCAGGAAAAGTTTTCACCCATAAACACTCATGCAAAGGAAATCAACGAAAAATAATAGTTAAAAACAGTACGCCAAACAGATCAAAAGGGAAAACTCAAAGGTAGGAACAACAAGAATTCATAACATCTAAAAAGTGAGAAATTCAAAGGCAACGCCAGTAACAAAGATAGTCAAATCAAGAAAGGAAATGAGATGAAACCAAAGAACTATAAGTATATCAAGTTTACGTCAATTGATTGAGATGAGAAAAATGTTATATGAAGACATTAACAAGAATTCAAGAATATCAAAAGTTTTAGAAGGACGTCCATTTTGGAAGCTATACATGCAAACCGTTTCATAAAATGAAAAAAAGAGGAAATAAAGGATGTGACTGGAAAAAGATTATGAAGCAGAGTATGACATTGAGCAGGGGCGGAACTAGAAATTCAATGTGGGAGTGTCTTGAAAGTAAACTTGGTTTGAGTGAGAATGGATTAAGCCTATTTTCTAGGCTTGATTTTTGAACCAAGTTTCAAAACCACTGTAAAAATCAAAATTTTCCGGACTTTAGGGTTGGCTTAAGCCAAGGGAAGTCACTATGTGCCTACGCCCCTGAAATTGAGAATAAGGATGTGACCATAATTCTCGAAGGAGTAGAAGAGGTAATATTAAAATGTTATCAACATTTTGAGAGTGTAAAAGGGTTTGATTTTCACCAAGAAAGCTTAGTTGCTCCAAAAAAAAATAGAAGATTTATGCAAAGAAGGATAGAGGATGTGTAAGTATTAGATGCGAAGTGAAGGATCAACATAAAGATTTATTGCACAAACACTACCCAGGCATATAGAGGATATATAGGGAACATATAGTTAAATATTTGAAAGAGGCAACAACGAATAATAGCGAGCCAATTTTTTTTTTTTTTTTTTTTGGAATGTGTTATGTGGTGTTTTTTTTACGAAGCCTAGCGGAGGCCAATTTGGCCGAAATTGGACGCCTTATATATGGTTGGTGCATCAGGTATCATGGTCAGACCTTGTAGTTCTGATAAAGGATATTGGAATGAAATATATAAAAAGAAAAGAAAAAGATACAAAGATTTAAAGCCTGGCATTTTTAAGGGCGACCCCAAACGAATTAGGGGCGACTATTTTATTCCCAACTCATATACACCGTTAAGGGATGTCCGAAAACGCGGAGAATACGTTAATGCCCTTAGATAATCGGAAGCTATTTTGTGCCCGATTATTATAAAGCAATCGGAAGCTTAGTAACGATATTATACTACCGATTAATATCGATTTTGTGCCTAACGCGTATCTTGCTTCTATAATAATCGGTAGGAAAAACAACCTCACGAGACTACCAATTATAGTAGCTCCTAAATTCCCAAAATTGGTGATTTCGTCAAGGAAGAAATATGGGACAACTTTATAATCGGAAGTCATATTAACTACCGAATATTCTAGTTCCCAAATTCGAAATAAATGACATTTCTGCAAAAACAAAATTTGGGAAACTGTATAATCGGAAGTCTTATTAACTACCGATTAATATAGTTCTCAAATTCGAAAAAATTGAGATTTCTGCAAAAACAAAATTTGGGGCAACTGTATAATCGGTAGTCAAATTCCGATTATACGGTTGCCCAAACAAAATAGAGCCGTTGGAACTATAAACTCTATATAAGGATTGTATCCTTTTACTCTTTATGGAACACAAATACCTTTAAACTCTCTCCAACATCATCTTCCACATAATGGCCCAACCATTCATTAATCCTGCGGGTTTTGATAGATTGGTAAGTATTGTTTTATTAATTTAGTTTAATATTATGGGTCAAAATAGAGTAATAACCGTTTGATGGTATGCAATGTTTTAAAACAGATGAGCAGGTTCAAGCGTTTGTCCAAATGGTGCACTGATTGCATAAAGTCCGGAGAGCCTGTGTCAATTGATTAGATAAAAAAGCATCAACAATTGATTGATAACGTTGACAATGAGGAGTATGCATCTCAGTTCGGGGAAAAATTGCAAAAGAAACCTACAACCAAGGTGAACAAAAGAACTCGGGCGTCATCGAGCACTCAAGTTTATGAAACCAATGATGATGTTGGTCCAAGTCGTAGAGGTGGTAAAGGTCGCAAAATCCAAGCAAAAAGGAACAAGTAAACTTTCGATGTTGTAAACTCTCGATGTTTTTCGTTAACCTTATGGATAACTTTGTTTATGTTGGATTATGTCGTTTTGAAAGTTTGTGTCGGATTATTAGTTGTTACGTTATGTTTATGGATTATGAATGGTTATGTTGCTATGTTTATGCATTTAACGATGACTCGCAAGCGAATCACATGAAGAGACATGAAAGTGTTGAATTTTGGAACACAATCGGAAGATAAGTTTATTTATGAACCTACCGATTCTGGGGATGTTGCATTTTTAAGTAAGAATCGGTAGGGTTATACGTTATTAACCTATCGATTCTGGGGATTTTGCAAAATATTTTGTCAGAATCGGAAGATTGCTAATATACTTTGCCTTCCGATTATCATGTGTAAAGAAAACTTGTCTTCTGTATCCAAACAACACCACAATCGGACGGGAATTGTGCACCTTCACTTTCGAATAATAATAATTGGTAGGTTTATTTGTTATGTTCCTTCCGACTATTCTATGTAAAAAAACTTTGTTTTCTGGAAGCAAACAACACCATAATCGTAAGGTAATTGTGCACCTTGACTTTCTCATATTATTAATCGGTAGTTTTAGGTTTTGTTAATTTCCGATTATTCTACCAAAAAATAACTATGGTTTCTGGAACCAAACAACACCATATTCGGAAGATAAATGTTCACCTTGACTTCCGAATAAAATGAATCGGTAGGTTTAGTTTTTGTTAATATCCGATTATTCTGTGTGAAAGAACTTATGTTTCATGGAACCAAATAACACAATAATCGGAAACAAAGTTGACACATAAGATAACCGAATATATTAATCGGTAGTTTGTTTAACAAAATACGCTTCCGTTTCTTTATAATAGGAAAGTTTTTATATTAATAATACTCCGATTACATCCATTACATAAAGTTCAAACGACCTTAACCTTACAATTTCATCAAAAGCACCTAAATCCATACTCCAAATTGACCATAAAAGTATTAAAAAAGATCATAACGTCCAAACACCACAGAAATTGTCCCTCTTGATCTTGTAACATCCTTCATGTTCAAATCGTTTCCCGTAGAGGTCCATATACCGATGATCAACAAGATTTCTCTGAAATTATGAATGAGTAACAAGTTAGTACTAACTTATGTTAATATGAGGTGGAGTTATAAAGATACTTACTCGTTTTTCATACGTCCACCAAGAAAAAGCGTCCCTAACAAATCATTCTTCATCTTCAAGTTTGTCAATCTCCTTGTCGACCGCGTTCTTTCTCATCTTAATGTCATTGGATGATCTTCGAATTCGATTACCATCTAACGCCTCAAATACCATTAGAATATGGTTCCATAACTGCTCTTCGGATTCCCGTTTATGGAGCTTGTGAACAAGATCATGAGCAGTTACCACAACCCACGCTCTATAAATAGCATAATCTTCTTCTGGCCAAAAGCAATATCCATGTTTTTGGTTTTCAAAATTAGAATCGAAGAGAGGAAAGAGTTTGGTGCAATTGGGGTGATAGATATGAGTTTCTTTATATAGGTTTAGGTTCCAACGGCTCTTTTCTTTTTCCCAAAAAACTCCAACGGCTATTTCTGAAATTTGGTTTAAAATGCCAGGCTAATTTGACGAAGGTTGAATGTGGAGAAACCAATAATCGGTAGGTATTTTAGTTAGAATATCTACCGATTATGGTAGCTTTCAAAATTTTAATTTGGGGCAACATATAATCGGTAGGTTGTGGGACCTATTTGGCTTACGATTATGGCTACATCCAAATCACTAACTACATGGTTATGCCTGGCTCTGTACACTCAAAACCTATGGAATTTGGCAGGGGTTCAATCTGGGGCTCCTTACAATCGGTAGGTTGTTAAGTTGGATAGACTACCGATTATAGTAGATTTCAAAATTCATCACATGAAGGATTTTAGAAAAAACTCATTTTTGGGCAACCTATAATCGGTAGGTTGTGGAACCTATTTGGCTTACGATTATGGCTACATCCAAATCACGAAACCACATGGTTATGCCCGGCTCGTACACTCAAAACCTATGGAATTTGGCAAGGGTTCGATCGGGGCTCCTTATAATCGGTAGGTTGTCAAGTTGGTAACGCTACCGATTATGGTATATTTCAAATTCCTTACATGAAGGATTTTAGAAAAACTCATTTTGGGGCAACCCATAATCGGATGGTTTGGTAATATATTTAACTCCCGATTAACGCTGCATCCAAAACGCGAACCAAGTGGTTATGGATGGTTGTGTACACTCAAAACCTATGAAATATGGCAAAGGTTGGATCTGGGGCTTATTATAATCGGTGGGTTATATAATTATATACCCTATCGATTATGGTAGATTTCAAAATTCATTACGTGAAGGATTTTAGAAAAAACTCATTTTGGGGCAACTTATAATCGGTAGTGTATGTAACCTATTAGGCTTCCGATTATGGCTACATCCGTGACTCTCAAGCCAAGTGGTTATGGTTGGCTCTGCACCCCTCAAAACCTATGGAATTTGGCCAAGGCTGAATATGGGGATCCTTATAATCGGTAGTCTTACAAGTTGGATAAGCTACCGATTATAAAAGGGATGATTAGTCAAGTATCTACACAATAATCGGTAGGTATTGTTTCAATTTAACCTACCGATTCACCTTTAACCTACCGATTATGGTGTTGGCTACCGATTATATAAGGGCATATTGGCCATTTCGAAAAATCGAAGATAAGGGGTATCTTAGATTTACGTTTGGGTGACCTTTTTTATCTTTTAGTGTCGCCCCTAATTCGTTTGGGGTCTCCCCTAAAAATGCCAGGATTTAAAGGTGGTGTCCTATTCCTCTTATACTAGTTCTTAGATATTATTAGATGCGTTGATAAGAGAAAAAAAACCCACGGTTATGAGATTCTTAAGGTGGGGCACGTATGCTCTCACGGCTAAAAAAAAAAAAAAAGATCTAGAATAATACACTTTATTTGATTCCTTACAAAGTCATTTAGAAGAATATGAAAGAGAATTTACAAAAATAAAAGATCTCCAACTGGAATCAAAATAAGGGAAAATGGATGATGAAATTGAAGCTGATGCAAATATTTTGATCAAAATATTGAAACAATGAACCTTCTGGAGAGCATAATTTTCCTACGAGCTTTGATAGTTTAAAATAGCATTCAAGAAGATGTTAAACAAAAGATTATTAAAATACATGAACTACTCAACAAGACTATGCCTGAGGAGAAGGAGATGATGACTGCTGAACTTGAGGGTTATAGAGAGGAGAAGAAGATAAGTGCATAACAACAGAAATGATAAACGAAGAAGGCAAGAAAAGACAAATCTATCTAAATAATACCTCATGAATTTATGTTTACACCCAAAAACTAACACCACCCAGCTGGTCTCACTGTAGTATAGTGATAAAGTCATTGGATGATGATGCCATTGACCTGAGTCCGTAACTCGCCTGCGCCAAATTCTTTGTCGATCAAAAGAAAAAAAAAACTAATACCACCCTAACAATTAAACAATAAAAACCCTAAGTTACAATTTACTTCTTCTTCTTCTCAATCTCCACTGCCTTCTCTTGTCCATCTCAATAAATTAAATATTTATATTATTTAATTAGCACACTAAGTATTATTTTTAACGAAAAAAAATAACCCTTGTTCACGAAATGAGTTTTTTAATAGAGTTAACGTAAGTATTTTGGATGCTCGACACATCTAGGTTTTGGAAAAAAATTCCCTAAATTTCCAGTAATGGAGTCTTCCATAATAATGGTTTACCAATTAATCGCCAATTAATTCGTCTTTACATCTGAATTAAAGTATAAAAATTAAGGAACTACAATAAAAATTGCTAAAAATTCTGTTAGAGCATAGCTCGGTTGAACCCACCAAGAGTTGGTATGTCAAGTTTGGTTGTCCTATTTTAGTGAACCAAAACTCATTTAAAGAGTCGCTTGATTATGTACTGGAGTCAACTTAGTATAGGTTAGCTTGAAAGTATTAGGATATGAGACATTACAAGTATTACGAAGACTTAAAGAAGTGAAGAAGTAAGGAGCTACAACGACAACATCATCCTTCCACTTGAGGTTAGTGATATTTTACTTGAACTGTTTCATTCCCTAACGTATCTTTCAAGTCGTGCATATTGAAAACATAACTGCGAAGCCTGAATGATTACACTCTAGTTAGACGTAGTATTAAGGAATACAATACGAAGTATAACGCTTATCTTTTGAACTTCGTATATAAGACATCGACATAATCGTTTGAATGCTATTGTGATTATGTAAGGGTATAAGGTGAAGATTTCATCCTAGGAAACAATGTTTTACATTCATTTAAAGGAAGTAAACTCATGAACTTGTTTTGTGAATCGTAAGGAAATCGCTAGGCTTATTGGTATTGTTATTCATTGCATATCTTTTGAACTACCAATATGTGTGATTAGTATAACCGCTCATGACTTGTTTATGTTCTTGGTAAAACTATTCACAAGGCGACTTTTGTATTTTACTTTTAGTGAAACCAATCTTAAGTAATCACCTGAGATGGTATGATCGATTTAGTGTTATTGGTATGACCAACTCTAGGCAAAGGGGAACCGATCCTAGTAAGAGGTGAAACCGATCACAAGAGGGGAATCAATCCTTGTAAGAGGTGTAACAAATTTCTAGATATTGGGAACCGATCCTATGAACATGTGCAACACGTTTTTAGACATTAGGAACCGATCATATGGACATGTGCAACAAATACAAGTTAGATACCATATATATGTGGGAACAGATCCTAGTACCTAGTCAACCGAATTTTTGGAAAGATAGTGTGACTAAATCTAGTACTCACATGGAGGTAGAACCGAAACTTGTTTTGGTAGAACCGTGAAGCCCATGATTGGTGATTGAGTGTTCTTAATCAATCACATAGTTCTTAAAAGTCAGATGAACCAATTCTAAACTTGTTTGGAAGTATGGCAAATCGGTTTCAAGATTTGTAAGTATGAAAGAGGACTTAAAAAGTTAAGATGTCGACATACTTTGAACATGTGCAGTAATACTTATCTTTTATTGTTCAAAGATATTCCTTAATAGCTAAAGGAAAAAATCCCGGATCGAAAAATAAGTTGAGAATCTTTTAATTAAGGTTTTTAATTTTATTTTTGGAAAATGAAAATTAGTAATGTGCATTTACTAGTTTGAGATTTCCCAAGAGATTTTCGGTCAATGTTTGGACAAATTATTTCCAGGAATTATGGAAACCGAATTTGGAATATATTGCATATCTTGAGAATATTTTCGGTTTTGGAAATTCCTTGGTTTCCAAAATTCCTTGGTATATAAATATCAAAGTTTGCATTTCGAGAAAACTAATCCTCAGAGCCAGCAAAACTACCTAGTTGTGTTGTTACTGGTGGAGCCGCGTATTCAGAGAGGAAAGTAACCTAATTAGGTGAAATCTCTTACGGCCGCTCGGTTTAAAGACTTCTTTGGGATTGAGAAGCTCTATTAGTACCGTTGGTGGGAAACTAGATAGTTGCGGTTTATTATTAGTTTTCGATTGATTTGGTTAACTAACGGTTGTTGAACTTTGATTGCACCTAGTTTATTATGCTTGAGAATCTTCTCTTCTGATATAAGATTCACTCAAACTAGATCGAAGTTTCGACGGGGATCTTTAGACTGTTTGTAGATCTAAAGACGTCTTGTGATAATCCATTGTTAATAGACTCCGTTCTGCGCGTGATTGATCACAAGAGATTCAAGTTGATTGTGTGCAGGTGTTTATTGAAGATATGAAGACAAAGAAACCTTTGAAGATTTATGATTTGGGTTCATAATCTTTGGTGTGCACAATACTTGTTTCGGTTAAAGAGGATCCAACTATAATCGGTTTATCCTTGTGGTAGATTGGATTGATTAGTTGAGTAGATCAGCATCAATACAATTCTTTGTAATTCAAAGTATTGATTGCAAAATCTAGACAATTACTTTGGTAGTTGTTATTAGATAGATCTAAGGACCTGACAAAGGAGTTTATTGGGATAAACGGAAGAGCCTTTTGTCGAACTCACATCACTTGGTTGAAAAGAGTTGTTACCAAACAGATTTGTTGTTCCTTTACTGTTTGGAATACGAACCAAAGGAATTGATCCAAGTACGTGACTTATTACAAGTTGGAGGCGTGGGAATACAGACAGAACTAGGTGAACTATAGGTTTAGTTGCTTGGCCTCAACTATACGAAGTTGGTTTGATTTTTTATAGCGGCTTAATCCTGAGAGTATTCAATTCTCGGACAAGGTCCCAGGGGTTTTTCTCGCATTTGCGGTTTCCTCGTTAACAAAATCTTGGTGTGTCTTTTACTTTTCTATTTCCGTAATTATAATTGTTTTTATTATAATTAGAAGTAAAATACACAAACGTTAATTCCTATTTACTTGATAGTAATCCTATTGTGTTTGGTTAAGTCCGAACCTTTATCAAGTAAACATACTTCGTTGTTGTATTTCTTGATCTCGTATCCATAAATGATAACACGAAGTGTGAACCGATTAGTTGTATTGTCTCGACTCTGTCCATAGACAATCACTTTCGGAGAAAGGACTTATAGGTGGAAAAGTTTTAGATTGAGGTATATTTGGTACCCTCGTCTTTTCAATTGGTATCAGAGCAGGAAAACACGAAAAGATCTAACAATATGTGTTTGGTACGATCCAACCTATAAGAATGAACTCGAGTTCTCACAAATCGACTTCAATTAACGTATCGCCAAGATTGACGGAACAAACTATCTATGGTGGAAATCTGCTATGAGATCTTTTCTTCAATCACGAGACTTTAATACATGGCTATTAGTCGTCGATGGTTATATTCGTCCAAAGATAGAAAATTCAGAAACTGAGTTTAAACGCTTAGTAGATTTTTCAAACGAATAAAAGGCTCATACGAAGCAGAATTCAGATGGTTTGAATGCTATAATACATGATGTAAGTCGTGATCTACAACATCATGTATCAACATGTCAAACTTTGAAAGAAGCTTGGGATAATCTTCAAATCGTATTCGAAAGAAACACTTTAGATAAATAATCTAGACTTCAAACTCTCACGTACGATTTGGAAAACCTTCGAATGGATGACAACGACACTTTTGAAGAGTTTCATCTTAAACTCTCTGAGATAATTAATGCTTCTTTCTCTCTTGGAAAGACTATCTCTGAAAAATATATAGTGTGCAAAATTCTCAGATCGTTGCCACCAAGATACGATTCTAAGAAGCATGCAATCATGGAAGAAAATGATATCTCAACTCTCTCACGAAGCACACTCGTTGGAAAGTTAAAGATCTTTGATCATGAATCACAGTCTATTTAAAGTAAAGGAATCGCTTTTAAAGCTGCAAAAATTCCGAAAGCTCCAATGGAGAGGAATAAACACATGGATGATTCAGATGAACAGATTGTAGAAAATTCTAATGATGAAATTGAACAATCATTATCACTGATTACTAGACAGTTTCGAGATCTCTTAAAGAAACGAAATAAGAGATTCATAAAGGATACTCATCGATCTTCTCGCCCACATAATCGAGTTCCTTTCAAAAAGGATCATGAAGAAGATGATGAATATCAGCCGTAGTGCTTTAAGTGTAAAGGGTTTGGTCATATTGCTAAAGACTGTCCCAATCTTAAGAAATACACTGGAAGCAAGGCTCTGGCTGTAACTCTAGATGAGAGCTCTGATTCATATGATTCTGAAGAAGAGGAAACAATTAATATTGCATTAGTTGTCAATCTTATTTCTTCCCCCTCCTTTAGTGATTTACCCATTTTAAAAATGGACATGTCTTCCAATGTTATTAAATCATCTAATGGTAAATGGAAAAATAAGTCAAGATGCAAAAACTGTCTCAAAAACAGAATTGCTAAAAGTTGCATAGGCAACCCAAGTCAATCTCAAGATACTTCGCTAGTTCGAGGTAACAAGAGGAGAATTTTTCATACGATACTAGATCAAGGACACTTTGGTTGTTCAAAATTCCATAATGAGAGAAAATATCATACTAATACCACCTGATCGGTATTAGAATTCTTTCCTCACCATGTGTGCCGAATTTTGAGTGAGGAAGAAGAAAAATCAAGGCACTTATGTGTAGATTATGGGAATAAAATCTAGTATTTGAAAAATATTTGACATATTCGTACTTATAGGAATATTATATTTTCGGAAGTATGAAAATTATAAAAAGATCCTTCTCCTTCTTTGGTCATTCCTTGTCCGAATCATGAGTCTGGATCCAACATCTTCTATTTGTAAGATGCTAGATCAGAAAGATCAACTTAAGATTAAGTCTACATCTTCTCTTGATATTAAGAGCAAAATCAAAAAGCGAGATTGGCTTAGAAAGAAGGAAAGAGAGAATATGCTGAAGAAAGATCAGTGTATTGAAGCATTGACACACTTTTGCGTTCAATCAAAGACAGAATTACATGCTCTTGCAGAATCCTTGACGAAAATTTCTCACCTGCAAGAAATTCTGGTCAAGCAACAAGGTTATCTACTTGAAGAAATTCACAAGCTGAAGACTGAAAGTAATAATCCGCCTTCATTTAGCACTGATATGAAGGACTGAGTTGCAAGGAAAAATAGACATGAATTTTTGATTTATAGGTGCTTGCTTTACTATTCATGGTCGTTGACATGTTTCCCGGAATGTCCGGCCAAGATGGTTGTTCCTTGTGCACTGTCTAGCCATGTTGGTTGTCCGCCGCTAACCCGATGTCCAGCCATGTTGGTTGTACACTGCCAACCCGATGTGCAGCCATGTTGGCTGTACTCTGCCAACCCGATATGCAGTCATGTTGGCTGTTCGCTTCCAACCCGATGTGAAGCCATATTGGATGTCCGCTGCCAACTCGATGTACAACCATGTTGGATGAACATTGTCAACGCATTGTCCAATGTCCAATGTCCAATGTTCTTTTTCCTACGCAACGAAAGCTTTGGATAAATCTTCATCTCAGGACATGGCACATCTTTCAACATGCACCATGCTAAAAACACGGGGTGTTACAGTTGAAAAGTGGGAGAACATGGTATCTACCTGCGAATCCCTAGAGTTTAACATAAGCTGGCTTCGTCACCGTCTTGACATTGTCAAAGTTGATCGAGCCGGGATCCTTGCCAACATTGTTCCTGCTACAAAGGCCATTTTGGAAGAGGAGAAGGCTCTGACTGCTGAATATCAAAAGGTGGAACAGGCAATCCAGAACTTGAAGAGTAGGACTGAAAGGTATCAAGACAGGCTGAAGATGATGCTTTCAAGGAACTAAAACTTATTGGATGGCCTTTTCTGAGTTATTATTTTGAACATGAACATGCAGCCATGAGAATGTCTGATTTTTCTTTCGGGTTTTGAATGTTTTTTTTTTTTTTGGATTATACTGGTTTTTGGAAAAAACAAATGGAATTTTCATTAATACGTCTTGACTAAATGAAATTTTGATAACTTCGATATGAGGAAGGCGAAAAAAATGCCTGGCTGGCCGTGTTATGAAATGGCAAGAGGTGGGAAATGGTCAGGCGTAGTATGCCTTGAGCCATTTTCCATTGATGACCTTCCAATTTGACTCAATCTTCTTGGACAATCTTGTAGTACCCACTTTTGTATGCTTTGGTGACCACATAAGGTCCTTCCCATTTTGGAGAGAATTTTGGTGCGGACATGTCTTGCTGAATGTGCTTAGCAGTCTTCAACACCAGATCTCCTATTTGAAAGATCCAAGTTTTTACGGCTTTATCATATGCTCTGGAGACCCTATTTCTGTATGCTTGAGCATGTTCTTCCGCCTTAGTTCTCTTGGAGTCCAGAGTATCTAGCTCCGCTATTCTGGCACTCGATGCTACATCCTCATTCCATTGGACTCCACTTGCTGCCGTAATCCTAGACGACATAATTTTAATCTCCGCTGAGAGAATTGCATTTGCGCCATAGACAAGTGAATAGGGAGAAACACCAGTAGAGCTTCTAGGTGCCGCCCGATATGCCCATAGTGCCATGGGAAGTTGTTCGTTCCACGTCCGAGGATTATCATGTATTGTTCGGCTGAGATTTCGAATTAAAGTCTTGTTGGTGCTCTCGGCTTGCCCATTCCCTTGGGGATAGTAAGGAGTAGAGAAGACTTGCTTAATTCCGTATTCTTCGAGTAACTCTCGTACTTGCTTGTTGCCGAAGGGAGTGCCGTTATCAGTAATGATGTGCTTAGGCGCGCCAAACCGACAAATAATGTATTCCTTGATAAATGCTGCAATTGTCATTCCAGTAGTCCCTCGCAGAGGAATGGCTTCAACCCATTTAGTAAAGTACTCCGTTGTGGTTATGATATACTCATGCTGCTTTGACGATGGAGGATTAATCTTCCCAATAATGTCAAGTCCCTAGCTGTAAAATGGCCACGGACTGCTCACCGAGTGCAGGGAGTATAAGGTGCATGGATAAGGCTCACGTGAATTTGAAATTTGTGGCACTTTTGAACAAACGCTGCTGCATCGTCTTCCATAGTTGGCCAGTAATATTTCTCGTGTATCTGAAGGAATAGTTTCTTCTTCCCTTGGTGTTCACCTTCATGCGTCTCCTTCAACATAATTGGGATTTCCGCCTTTGCCAGGAATCGTAGCAAATCACCTCCAAAGCTTTTATGGTACATGGTTCCTTCATGAAATAAAAATCTTTTGGATCTTTGCTTTATCTTGGATGCGTCCTTCTTATTGGCAGGGGGCACACCGTCGCGGAGGTAACTGATGTATGGCTCTCTCCAGTCCCCAGCGTGGCCAATGTTAAAGACCTCCAATTGATGTGGCGGTGCTTGACAGTTGGAGCAAGACCCTTGGAGCGATCGAGATTGAGTCTCCATATCTGGCCAGTAGTAGCCAAGGCGTTGAAGGCGATGGTAGAGAGTTACCACCAATGTTTGTCCACAAATTTCGCCATGAACATGGTTAAGCTGTAGCTGTGCTTCTTCGTCTCCGAGACGTCTCGATAGGGAGCCATCCGGGTTTCGATGATATAGCACTCCGTGAAGCATGAAGAAGTTCTGTAGGGTTTTGAGACTAACCTTTCCTTGGGAAAGCGAACTGTTAAGCTCTTGAATAATCGGGGTCCTCCAATCATTGTCTTAAATATGCTTAGATTGCAAAATCCATGTCGATGCTACAGTCCGTCTCCTCATCGTCAAAGTCTCTTCTAAACCTTCGAATTGCAGCTTCGAGGCTAAACTTCACCAGTTGGAGATACCAGAACTATACCCGCTCCTATAGTATTATTTCTAGGGGTGGCAGAGCCGTCAAAATATAATATCCACGCTTCTTCTTTGACAAAAGAGATTTCTAGAAATTCCCAAGAAGGTCTTCATGCAGTGCGGTGGTACCTTCTTCCGGGAAGGCTGCTAGTAAATACGCTATTGCTTGTCCTTTAATATCCCTTCAGGAGCGCACGTTATATCCAACTCTGAAATTTGGAGGAGCCATTTGGCAGGCCTTCCTATCAAGGCTGGTTTTGAAAGCAAACATTTGACAAGATCAGCTTTAGATATCATCACCACTTTGTTTGACAGCAGATAATGCCTAAACTTTTGAATGGAGTGAATTAAGGCTAGGCATGCTTTTTCTACCTTAGGATATCTGAGTTCAGAATCTCTCAAAGTTCGACTGAAGTAGTATATAGGATGTTCAATTCCTTTGTCATCTTCTTGAGCGAGGAGAGCTCCAACGGAAGCATCGCTGAAAGAAGTGTAAATGCACAATGGCCTTCATTGTACGGGAGATCTCACGACGGCTGGGGATGACAATATTTGTTGGATCTTCCGAAACACCTCTTATTGTAGCGCGGTCCAAATGAAACTTGCTCCCTTCTTCAGCAAGGGGGTGAATGAAGCAATAAGCTGGGCTAAACCAGGTATAAAACACTGAATGTAGTTTACCTTTCCCATGAAGCTTTGGAGTTCTTTCACAGTTCGTGGAGACGGCATCGTGAAGATGGCTTGGGTCTTGGATGGGTCAACTTTGATTCCCTCAGCAGTCACTTGGAATCCCAAAAATTTTCCTGAAGAGACGCCAAAAGCGCACTTCAAAGGGTTTATTTTCAGTTTGTACTCGCGACACCTTTCAAACACTTGCCACGGAACCTCTGTGTGGGATGCTCGGGTTCTTGATTTGACCACTATGTCGTCTACGTAATCTTCAACTTGCTTGTGCATCATATCATAGAAAATTGCAGTCATGGCGCATTGGTAGGTAGCGCCAGCATTTTTCAAATCGAAAGGAATCACAGTATAATAAAAATCTCCGAGAGGAGTTCAAAAAGTTGTCTTACTTGCGTCGTGCTCATACATCTTTATCTGATTGTATCCGTTGTATCCGTCCATGAAGGAGAACATGCCATGTCCACTGGTGGCGTCTACGAGCATATCAATGTTGGGGAGAGGAAAATTGTCCTTGGGGCAGCATTTGTTCAGATCCCTAAAATCGACACAACACCTAATTTGACCGCTCTTCTTCTTTACAGGAACCACATTGGCCAACCATGTAGGATGGTGAATGGGTTTGATGAAACCGGCGGCTAGCAACTTCTGAATCTCAGTCTTGATTTGTTCCTCCACATCGTGTCTGAACTACCTTGGAGATTGCTTGACTGGTTTGGATCCAGTTATTATATGTAGATTATGAGTGACAAATTTTTCGTCCAAGCCAGGAATTTCTTAGTAGGTCCACGCGAATACATCTTGATATTCCTTAAGAAGGTTCACAAGTTTTGCGCGTTCATCCGTACATAGAGCCGAGTTAATGGAGACGGGCCGCAGAGATTCTTCGCTTCGATTTTGACAATTTCGAGTTCATTTGCGGTGGAGTTGGTGTCGTCTTGTAACTTCCGTTGTGATTGCATTCCATTGGGCGGAGTGACTGGGTGGTAGTCTCCCGTGTCACGAGATTGGGTACCTTTGTTTAGTGATGCGATTTTGTCGTCCTCCTCAATTGACATCCATGTAGGGAGTGGAGTGCAGTAAACCTTTCCTGATGAGTCTCGTGAATTTTCCCTTGGGTCGAACATCTCCACGCCACAAATTGGTGCATAAGGAGACAATGACGCGGGAACGCAGACAACTTCTTCATTTAGCATGGTTTTCAGGCACTGGTGATACGTTGAAGGGATGATCCTGTTGTCATGGAGCCACGGTCTTCCCAGTATCATGTAGTAGTCTGGCTCCTTCTCTATTACTTAGAATTTTACCTTCGACTGGACTGGTCCCACTGACAAATTAAGACTGATGTATCCATACGTGCTAGTTTTGTTTCCTTCAAAATCTGTCATCATGGTAGGCTGTCGTATGATTTTATTTGGCCGCACCTTGGCTATCCTGAGCGTTCTAAGGGTAATAACATTTGAGGATGCTCCCGTATCAATGAGAGCCCTTTTGAATTTTGAATCCTTGATGCGTGCAGTGACATGTAGGGCTCTATTATGACCTTCTTATGACATCATGTCGTCTTCAGTAAATGTAACATTGTTGACGGACATCTCTGACATTCTTGAAGTCTCTGGATGTGAAGGAGCCAAACGCGCATCTAGGGCTATTTGATTGATTGCAACAAATGTCTCTGCTCGCTGATCCTTTGAAAGGTGAAGAAGTTCACATAAATTTTCTACCAAAGAGGCTGCTTCCTGGTCCACTGGCCTCTTGTTGGTAGTGAAACTGTTGATCTGAGGATGATCATCCGGGGTGTCAGTCCCCAGCGTTGGAATTTCTGGGACGGGGAAGCCGTTCCAATCTGATGTCAATTTGATAAGAACTTTGAGTATGTTGTTTATCGTCTCCTTCATTAGGTCCATGTTCCTTGTGTGGATCTCCTGAACACGCGCCAACTCAACCAATCTTGGGATTTCTTCATTTGATGCACCATTAGATATAGTGTTGGGAGGAGAGATGCCACCGTCTGAGCGGAATTTGGATTTGTGGAATCAATTCTAAGACCGACCATCCTTTTGAAAATTAGAGTTGCAACCGAGAGATTAATCTCCCACTATGGTCGCCAATTGTTTTTGGGTAAAAATTGTTTCTGCTGGTTTTGGTAAATTTGTGTGTGTTGATAAGAAACGAGCCTAAACCTTAAACAAATGCACTGCACGAGAGTACTTTAGATTCGAGAGATCAATCTGTACAATCCTGGCCTAAACCAAGAAATGGTCGTTCCAGTCTTGCTTCAATCACAAAATGAAGGAGAAGGGTTGGTCTTAGGGAGGTAAGCGAAGAAGGTGTTGATACCAGAATGGTTAATTTTGAAGGTGTGGCTATTTTATGACTGATGTGATTTTGAAAGTTGTTGTAAAGTGGTAAGAAAGATGTCGTTCCTCTCGGACTTGTGAAGGATTTTTTTAGATTCAAATAAAACTAGAAAACTCAAAGAAGGTTGTTATCAAGATTTTAAGAGCACTGAGACTATGGATTCCACCAATCTCCAATTTCTATGTGATTTAATCTAATCAATATCCATGCAACTCTTTACATTTAAAGTGATTCTAATATTTTGGAAAAGTAAATTTTTAGAATAACAAGTGTATTTCGAAAGCATATAATATCAAAAACCTATTCTAAGCATAATCTATCAAGAGAAATCACAATTGCTTAGGAAAAATCATTCAATCAATTCTAAATCAAGGCAAATAATCATAAAAGAGATAGTGCAAAAATTAATATGAATAGAAATTACCACACAAATCTTGGAAAATTGGCTTCCTCCGTCGCCTCAGCAAAGGGGTTTAGTTCCTCATGTTATTCACGTGCTCAAAGTAGGTGTTCATAGCTCAAAAGGGTAAAAAACAAGAGAAAACTACTAAAGCAGCGACTTTGTAACAAATATAATTGTTACAAAAGTCACTGTTACAGAGTAACCTTTAACAGAACTGTTGCGAACTCTATTAATTGTTGGAAAATTGTTACAAAAGAGATTGAATATGAAAGAATAGGTAACAGTTCCTGCGACTGCTCTAAGGTGCTGTAAAATAAAGACTGCTCTAGTCTGTCTAATGTTCTTAGTGTTCTTCAGCAGCAGCAGCAGAACCCGGTTTCCTGCAACTTTGATTTCTCGGCTCTGTCGTGTTCCAAAGTTCCCCTAACTTCTTCTAAACTTCAAATACCCCTCTCTGGGACTCGAGCACACCTTTTATACACCTCCAAACCCTCCAAAACCCGATTAAATCTCTCCTTTTTTTTCTTTGCTGCCAAGATACGAAATTTCCTCTCCAAGTCTTCTTTACGCGTTTCTGAGATTTCCAAATCCTCCCAAACTCTTCCTTAGATAGATACGTATCTTTGGAAAGAATATCTCGCCTTTAGTCTCCCCGAATTCCAAAAATAAACTCCACGGGGACCCGTAACCTTCATCACCTCTGTTTTGGTCCAACTCGACTATCTGACCTTGATTCGAGGGTCGAACAAAACATCCATACCGCGTTGTATTGACAAAACAGGCCTAGCCCATGAAATTCAGCAATTGAATCTCGTTAAAACTGTTCCAAATCATCAACCCTAATTCTGCCATTAAAACTCCAATTTTCCCGCCAAAACATTCTTTTGGAATGAAAGAGATGGAGTGCCCCTTAACCTATGATGGGGTGCCTTTAATAGCTGACTTGGGGGTGTCCTGAGGGTGCCCCTTAGTAATTTTGGTACCCCTTATCCATAGTGAGAGTCCAAATAGGAAGTGTCCTCCGGGCGCTTTTTACCAACTTTTCGAGCCGATTTTTCCAAAAATGTTTATTGGCCAAAAATACCTACACACACATAAAACACCATAATAAGTACAAAAATGAGCACTATTAATATATAGAATCGAGACAAATTAGACACAAAAATGTGTCTATCAAATACCCCCAAACCTATTATTTGCTAGTCCTCGAGCAAAAATAAAATAAAAATAAAATCCTAACTCACTGTCGCATGCATCGTCGATTGCTTTAGCGTATGCAATAAGCCTTTAAACCCCTAGGTGGCCCTAGTGGCCGAGTTATAGTCTCGGGAGGGCTTACTAGAGATATACCCACAAAACCTTTTCTCCAGACCCTAGCTATCTACGCAGAACCTTGGAAGGCACTAAAAAGTCTCCTTGGTTGGCATACTTATTGACTACAGGAGGAAGTACCCTGATGCGAAATTCCAATTGATGTACACGAGTTTGTACTCAAGCATACTAAAATTCATATATAAGTGACAGAGCTCTACTCAGATATTCTCAGTATGGACATCAATATAACGGAGTCAAAACTAATCACATGGATAGATCAAGAAGATGGATATAGATAAAAACATAGATGGTTTTGATGTTTACTAAGTGAACGGTGTTTCCCATATCTGTCTGAAGGCCTCCGCCAAAATGAACCTATCCTAATGGACTGAGATACCGGCCTGACTAATGATAGGGTGTAGAATACATCCTATTTACTATCTATTGTTTATGCTTTCTTTGCTATTTTTCTTGTAAATTATGTATTTTACGCTTGTTTTGAGTTTTATAGCTACTATGGAGTCGCACGAACAAAAATAAGAAGAAATCACCCAATTTGAGCAAAAGGGCAAAATTGTCATTTCATGAGCGATCACTATCTGGAGCCCAGTCAAGGTTAAGGGGCAACTCTCTTTTGGAGGAGTATTAAAAGACAACCAGCAATGGTTAGGGGGCTGATAGCTGTGTAGCCCTTATCAAGGTGACCAGACACTGAATAACCATACTTCTATAACCCTAGCTCGAGAAGTTATTTTCAATCATTTCCTCTCAATCATTATTTGCATCTGAAAGAAGAGAAAAGAGGCAAGAAAAGCAGCCGTTGCTGCTATTAAATCCAAGAAATTGAGAGACGGATTGAAGGCATTCGTTGAAGAATTAAGAGAGAAGATTGATGATGTTTTGGGGTTGAAATCGAATCAAGAACAGAGATGAGTTCAAATTGATTGTGCTGCTGTTGAAATCGAGAGCCAGAGATCAAGAAATCGACGATGAATTCAAGTTAGGGTTTGATTCAAGATTGAATCTGACAGCGAGAGATGATGGTGTGTAAATGGAATTGATGGGTTTCGATCTAAAGATGTTGCAGTCAAGACTCGAGAGTGGAAAGTGAGGGAGCTGATGATTTCCATGGGTATGAGGCTAGGTTGAGTTGCAGACAGCCGAGAGGGGTTTTGATTTGAATCCGAGAAGAGCTCATTCCTGCTGCTATGGGTCTGTGGATTGATGAACGAACAAGGAGAATTTATGAAGTAGAAAGTTAGGGTTCGTGCAATTGAAGAAGGAAGAATAGCTATGACTGCTAATATCGAATCAAAGATATGGGAAAATGAATTCAGGGGTTTGTGCCACTGTGATGTCGAGAAGATAGAAATTGGAGATGGAATCGATCGCTGCTGATAGAGATTGAGAAGGACAAGATGATGATGTTGAATGGGTATGAGATCTGTTGCGAATCTGAATTTCAGATGAATGGAATTGTGACTCAGGGAAGAAGAAGATGCAGAAATTGAGCTACTGGAAGAATTGATGGTGTTGACGAAGTGAGGGTTTGAACTGATATGTTACAGGGAGATGGATTTATTGTTGTGCAAGAACAAACATGGAAGATGAAGGAGGAGATCTGTGATGGGTTTTGTCCTGTGAGCTTCCGGAATCGAGAGAAGAATGGGTATGAGATGGAGCTGATGCTGTAGTGGAATCAGAGATGGGAATGATGGTAATTACAATGGGTTAGTGATGCTGATAATACTCCGATGTGCAATTGTTGGTGGAGCAACTGGTGTTGGTGGTTCTGGTGGTGCTGAGTTGATGTTGCAGGTGCAGATAGAATGCAACAATTGAGCTGAAAGTGCTTGTGTATGAATTGCAGGAAAGCCACATGTATGTGTTAGGTTCTTAACAGGTGAAGAAAAGAACGGCCTGAATGTGGCCTGGAAATCCCGAAAACAGCCGAGACTGTGTCGGATTTTAATGCCGACGATTCAACTCAGCGATGACCGATCCAAGCTGAGTAAGACCAATCAGCCGAGTTAGAAGCTGACTCGGTGTCCGAATACACTCCTCTTTGACCCAGTGGACTAAATCAAGACCATCTTGACTCATTACATTTGACGGTGGGTGAAGGAATATTCTCGTTAACTATAAGAACTTTGGGTGGTGACCGCGGACACTATCCGGTGTCGTTTTCTGGCTGGGATTCGGTGATCCCCAGTAATTTTCTGGCAGACCAATATGTGCAGAATTTTGTGAAGAGTATTCTAGACTCATGGGTGTGAAGACTTGGATTTGGAATTGGATAGAGAATTTGGCTCAAATTTGGAAAGAGAAGATGGAAGATTTGAGAAAGACTTGAATTTGGAAATTGAATTGCTAAAGGAAAAAGGATTCTATTACTTGGAAGATTTGGAGAACATTGAAGCCTATAAGTAGAGAAGTTCTCTACACACTTTTACATCTTTTACACACCTCTCTACACACAACACTTGTGTTTTTGCTTGCTTTTCAAAATTCTCCCTTTAATTATTTGTGTGAATTTCAAAAACATGAGTAGCTAATTTTCTTATTGATTGAGGATGAATTCCTAGTTCTTAATATATGATTTGAGTTTTGTTTCAATTCTATCTTGAAGTTTTTCACATGATTATCATTTGTTTTTACTAATAGGAATGTTTATACATTCATGGTTGATTGATAGGTTGTTTAGAGTGCACGCTAAATTGATTTGTTAATTTGATCTAAAGCTAGTGAAAGTTAGGAGATAAGTAATCGTTTCTTGACTCTTTACATAAGTAGCAAACACGAGACCTTGAGGAGGGATTCCGTGGAGCAATTGTGTGTGAAAATAACGTTAGCAAGTAGACCTTGATCTAAGAGTATAACTACTAATATCAACCTAATAAGTTCATAAATCTTAATGCGTTTATTTAAATTACATCTTGAGTGATCTACTACTAGGTGGTTTGGTAAATAGAATCCGGTAGTCGAGAACTTCCGTGTCCGTGATACAAGGGATTTAGGGGTTTAGCACTGATCTAGCTGCTTTACCTACGGTTGGTGATAATTTGTGACTAATAACATGTGGATGAAAAACATAACTTGAATCATTGTTTTGCAACGAAGAAGGATTCCTTGGTCTTGTCTCTCTTATTGATTTCAACTTTATCTTTGAATTGCTTTGTGTATTTTCTTTTGCTTTATACATCCCCCCTTTTTGTGACAATTAAGACAACTAAAACCTCTTGCTCCTCGTGGGAACAAACTTAACTACCACTATATTACTTGTTAATTAGGTGGAAAAATATTAATTAATTTGTTGTGGTTACGACACGCATCAAATTTTGGCCGCCCGAGGAGCAATGGACGATTTTAGTTGTTTTTATTTTTATTTTTGCTTTATTCTTGCTTTGTTAGATTCTATATCGTATCTAACTTAGTTTTTGAGAATCTTGTTTTAGGTGTTATACCTTTGGTGAATGCTTAAAAAGGGCAGACCGAGTCCAATACGTCTTCGATCCGACACTCAACTAAAGGATTTCATTCGAGCGGTTAACACTCCACTTCCTCCTTCTTCATCAAGTGAGTTCGCAGATTCGGACAAAGAATAAGAAGCAATGGCTGATCGTACACTCAAGGACCTAGCTTCTCACAAGCTCGATACACAACAATGGTGTATCCAAACTAACTCAACCTTCGAGATCAAGTCGGGGTTGATTAGAGAGTTACCAAAGTTTCATGGCATGGTGAATGAAGATCCAAACAAACATCTTATGGACTTTTATACCATAGTTATGGCTATGTTTCCACCGGAGACTAATGCGAATGGAGCAATGTTGAAATCTTTCCCGTTTTCTTTAGCGGGCAATGCTAAGGAATGGTTATATTATTTGCCTTCCGGAAGTATCACAACATGGAATGGGATGAAGAAACTTTTCCTCGAGAGATATTTTCCCGCATCAAAAGCTACTCAAATTCGCAAGGAGATTTGTGGGTTGAAGCAACATGTGGGAGAGTCATTGTATGAATGTTGGGAGCGATACAAGAGGTTGGTGGCAAGCTGTCCACACCATCAATTCAGCGATGTTATGATACTCCAATACTTCTACGAAGCTCTCCACCCAAGTGATAGGTCTCTTCTTGACGTCGCGGGTGGTGGTGCACTAATGAACAAGACGGTGACCCAAGCTACCGAGTTGATTGAAAGTATGGCTGCAAACTCGCAACAATTCTACACAAGAGATGAACCAATGGTTAGGCGAGTGCATGAAGTTAGTGATTCATCCTCACATCTTGATCAAAGGATGGGTAACATGGAGATAATGATTCAAAGGATGGCCGCGGTAATTATTCCGGATGGTGAGACCGTACAAGTAAATGCTTTATATCCAAATCAAAGGCCAAGGTACGATCCATATTCCATTACTTACAATCCCGGTTAGAAGGATCATCCTAACTTTAGTTATGCAAATAAGCAAGCGGCGGTTCCCAATCCGTATGAGCAACAAGGTGGTTTCCAACAATCACGTTTCCAACCTCAACAACAATTTCAACCACAACAAGTCAAGGAACGTGATTCTTCAATTGATGATAAGCTCAATGCATTGATGCAAGGTATGCAAGGTATCACCACTTTGGTCCAACAACAACAACAAAAGACCGATTCGGCAATCAAGGATTTACAAATTCAAGTGGGGCAATTAGCGACCGATGTGAACTTATTGAAAGCTCAAGCGTCCATAAAGCTTCCTTCACAACCATTTGTTAATCCAAGAGAGAGCGTTAATGCGATTAATTTGAGGAGTGGGTGTATGATGAGAAAGAGGAAATTGAAACCGCACCAAAGGAGAATACATCCCCAACCAACCTACCTAAGGAGACGGTTCCTACTTTCACAACTTCACCCCCGTTTCCTAGTCGATTTGCTAAATCGAAGAAAGACTTGGAATACAAGGATATTTGGGACATCCTTAAGAAAGTACAAGTCAATATTCCACTCATTGAAGCTATTCGTCAAATTCCTCGTTGTGCAAAGTTCTTAAAGGAGTTGTGCATGAAGAAGAAAAGGTTGAAAGGGAATGAAGTCATGAGTGTGGGGGAGAATGCTTCGGCGTTCATTCTCAAGAAACTCCCACCAAAATTAAAGGACCCCGGTAGTTTCACTATACCTTGCACAATTGGTAAAACAAGGTTTACTCAAGCTTTACTAGATTTGGGAGCATCGGTTAATGTTATGCCTTCCTCGATTTATGATTCTTTGAATCTTGGTCCTCTTAAGGAGGCCGGGGTAGTTCTTGAACTTGCTAACCGATCTAATGTTTACCCGAAAGGGATTGTTGAGAATGTTTTGGTGCAGGTTAAGGAGCTTGTATTTCCGGCCGATTTCTATGTCTTAGACATGAATGATGAGAATTCTTCCAAGTCTACACCTTTGCTTTTGGGTAGGCCGTTCTTAAGCACCGCCGGAACAAAGATTGATGTCCAAAATGGCACCTTGACTATGGAGTTTGATGGTACACTCATCCACTTCAATATCTTTGAGACAATAAGATGCCCTAGTGATGTGAAGTCATGTTTTCCCGTGAAAGAGATTGATGCGGGCTAATGAATCGTGCAAGAGCTAAGTCGGGCCGTTGACTTTAAAACAAGCGCTTAATGGGAGGCAACCCATATGTTTTGTATTTCTTATCCTTTTGCTTTTTGTTATTTCTTTTTCTTGTTCCGTATCATGTTAAAATTTCCCACCTTGACTTTGCTAGGACAATTCAATTACATTGAGGACAATGTAAGGTTTAAGTGTGGGGGAGTGGTTAAGCATGTATTTTTTTAAAAAAAAAAAAAAAAAAAAAAAGTTTTACATAAAACCTCCAACTTTTAGAGATTTTAGAGTCACTAGCATACTTCTAGGTATGTTTACATAGAGATTCTGACCGACATAATTGAACTTGGAAGTGTTAGGGAACTACATTCGGATTTCTTGCTTGTTAGAGTGTTAAATAATGGATTTAATCATGCCGGTGATGTAAATTTGGTGCATGGAGAAATGCATTATTAGAGTTGCTGATCAATCATTAGTGGAGACTACCCGTATTTATATCATGTGAGGCACCGACTGAGAAATTTTCCATCTACTAAAGAGCTTTCTTTTGAGTGTGTGTCACCGTACGTTAATTCCGGGTAGAATGGTGAGCTACCCAACCTCCCACCAATAGAAGCACTACTCTTTGATCTCTTGAGTGCTAATTTTGTCAATCATAAGGGTGACGTCTATAGATGAAAGCCTCCTTCTTGTAGTTCGATTTGCAGTTAGCACCATTCTCTCCACAACAACGGATCCATAGAAACACCATCATCATCAACAAGGAGCGACATCAAAATCTACAAGGAAAGTTGGAAAAGTTTAAGGTTTACAAGCAACGGAACGAGAAAAGAGCAAATTTCAAATTCAAGTAAAGCAACATACAAATAGCAGATTTTTACATATATGTTGAGGACTTACAATACAATGAGGTAATTCTATATCCAAGTATGAAGACTTATTTATAAGAGCAAAGAAAAGCAAAAGGTGAGAATTATTGAAGTTTATGATTTTGAGGCGATACAAGTTGTGAAGAATCAAGCGGTAAAATACTTCTCCCACGGCCATGGTTTATTTTGTATTTAATTTCTCTTGTTTTTCAAAAAAAAAAAAAAAGACAAGAGAAATATTTGTTTTGTTTTTATTTATTTAATATGCCGTGGGGAAGGAAAATCTATAAGGAAGTTTCAAGCAACAAGGATTTAAGGTAAAAAGAGTTACAAATTGTTAAGGATTTATGAAATTCGAGAGTTTATCACCAATAGTTGAAGCCTAAGACGAAGACCAATAAGATAAAGACGAGGAGCGGAAGACGTTTCTATTGGATGCCGTGAGAGTGGTGTTATCATAATTGGCGATCGGATGTGAAGGTGAGTAAGTAATCTCATCCTCGATAATAGTGGTTGATTTCCTTTCTTAGAGATCGTCAGAAAAATGGTTTTTCAAAATGTTAAAAGATGTGGGTTTTAAAAAACAAAAAATTGGAAGTTGTCCTTCCCACCATTCAACGTGTGTAGGATTTCTCTCTTCATTCCTACCTGCACACATGTGAAACCCATAAAAAAGCCGTCTTTTTTGAGTGCAATTATCATAAAATCCTTTTTGGTGAGGTAGAAGTCGAGGCGAAATGCTTATTGATCGTTTCTCAAACACGCATTCTCTCATTATGGTGTGGTTATTTCTCACTCAACATTTAAGAATGAGAATATATTCTTTAGTATTTCTAACTTCTTATTACTAGCATGCAGAAACTCTATGTCCTCATAGCTCTTTGGATGCTTTGGGACGCTGGAACGCTTTGAAGTTGTAAGTTTTAATTTGATTTGCTCGAGGACTAGCAAAGTCTAAGTGTGGGGGAATTTGATAGGGTGTCGAATACATCCTATTTACTATCTATTGTTTATGCTTTCTTTGCTATTTTTCTTGTAAATTATGTATTTTACGCTTGTTTTGAGTTTTATAGCTACCATGGAGTCGCACGAACGAAAAGAAAAAGAAATCACCCAATTTGAGCAAAAGGGCAAATTGTCATTTCATGGGCGATCACTATCTGGAGCCCAAGTCAAGGTTAAGGGGCAACTCTCTTTTGGAGGAGTATTAAAAGACAACCAGAATGGTTAGAAATGATTTTGTGTAGCCCTTATCAAGGTGACCAGACAACTCGAATAACCATACTTCTATAACCCTAGCTCGAGAAGTTATTTTCAATCATTTCCTCTCAATCATTATTTGCATCTGAAAGAAGAGAAAAGATGCGAGAAAAGCATTGTTCTTTGCTATTAAATCCAAGAAATTGAGAGACGGATTGAAGGCATTCGTTGAAGAATTAAGAGAGAAGATTGATGATGTTTTGGGGCTGAAATCGAATCAAGAACAGAGATGAGTTCGAATTGATTGTGCTGCTGTTGAAATCGAGAGCCAGAGATCAAGAAATCGACGATGAATTCAAGTTAGGGTTTGATTCAAGATTGAATCTGGCAGCGAGAGATGATGGTGTGTAAATGGAATTGATGGGTTTCGATCTAAATATGTTGCAGTCAAGACTCGAGAGTGGAAAGTGAGGGAGCTGATGATTTTCAAGGGTATGAGGCTAGGTTGAGTTGCAGACAGCCAAGAGGGGTTTTGATTTGAATCCGAGAAGAGCTCGTTCCTGCTGCTATGGTTCTGTGGATTGATGAACGAACAAGGAGAATTGATGAAGTAGAAAGTTAGGGTTCGTGCAATTGAAGAAGGAAGAATAGCTATGACTGTTAATATCGAATCAAAGATATGGGAAAATGAATTCATGGGTTTGTGCCGCTGTGATATCGAGAAGATAGAAATTGGAGGATGAATCGATCGCTGCTGTTAGAGATTGAGACGGACAAGATGATGATGTTGAATGGAGATAAGATCTGTTGCGAATCTGAATTTCAGATGAATGGAATTGTGACTCAAGGAAGAAGAAGATGCAGAAATTGAGCTACTGGAAGAATTGATGGTGTTGACGAAGTGAGGGTTTGAACTGATATGTTACAGGGAGATGGATTTATTGTTGTGCAAGAACAAACATGGAAGATGAAGGAGGAGATCTGTGATGGGTTTTGTCCTGTGAGCTTCCGGAATCGAGAGAAGAATGGGTATGAGATGGAGCTGATGCTGTAGTGGAATCATAGATGGGAATGATGGTAATTACAATGGGTTAGTGATGGTGATAATACTGCGATGTGCAATTGTTGGTGGAGCAACTGGTGTTGGTGGTTCTGGTGGTACTGAGTTGATGTTGCAGGTGCAGATAGAATGAAACAATTGAGCTTAAAGTGCTTGTGTATGAATTGCAGGAAAGCCACACTGCAGAGCATTAGATGTATGTGTTAGGTTCTTAACAGGTGAAGAAAAGAACGGCCTGAATGTGGCCTGGAAATCCCAGAAAACAGCCGAGACTCTATCGGATTTTAATGCCGACGATTCAACTCAGCGATGACCGATCCAACTCAGCTGAGTAAGACCAATCAGCCGAGTTAGAAGCTGACTCGGTGTCTGAATACACTCCTCTTTGACCCAGTGGACTAACTGAAGACCATCTTGACTGTTACATTTAACGGTGGACTGAAGGAATATTCTGTTAACTATAAGAACTTTCAGGTAACCGGCAGACACTATCCGGTGCCGAATATGTGCAGAATTTTGTGAAGAGTATTCTAGACTCATGGGTGTGAAGACTTGGATTTGGAATTGGATAGAGAATTTGGATCAAATTTGGAAAGAAAAGATGGAAGATTTGAGAAAGACTTGAATTTGGAAATTGAATTGCTAAAGGAAAAAGGATTCTATTCCTTGGAAGATTTGGAGAACATTGAAGCCTATAAGTAGAGAAGTTCTCTACACACTTTTACATCTTTTACACACCTCTCTACACACACAACACTTGTGTTTTTGCTTGCTTTTCAAAATTCTCCCTTTAATTATTTGTGTGAATTTCAAAAACATGAGTAGCTAATTTTCTTATTGATTGAGGATGAATTCCTAGTTCTTAATATATGATTTGTGTTTTGTTTCAATTCTATCTTGAAGTTTTTCACATGATTATCGTTTGTTTTTACTAATAGGAATGTTTATACATTCATGGTTGATTGATAGGTTGTTTAGAGTGCACGCTAAATTGATTTATTAATTTGATCTAAAGCTAGTGAAAGTTAGGAGATAAGTAATCGTTTCTTGACTATTTACATAAGTAGCAAACACGAGACCTTGAGGAGGGATTCCGTGGAGCAATTGTGTGTGAAAATAACGTTAGCAAGTAGACCTTGATCTAAGAGTATAACTACTAATATCAACCTAATAAGTTCATAAATCTTAATGCGTTTATTTAAATTACATCTTGAGTGATCTACTACTAAGTGGTTTGGTAAATAGAATCCGGTAGTCGAGAACTTCCGTGTCCGGTGATACAAGGGATTTAGAGGTTTAGCACTGATCTAGCTGCTTTACCTACGGTTGGTGATAATTTGTGACTAATAACATGTGGATGAAAAACATAACTTGAATCATTGTTTTGCAACGAAGAAGGATTCCTTGGTCTTGTCTATCTTATTGATTTCAACTTTATCTTTGAATTGCTTTGTGTATTTTCTTTTGCTTTATACATCCCCCCTTTTTGTGACAATTAAGACAACTAAAACCTCTTGCTCCTCGTGGGAACGAACTTAACTACCACTATATTACTTGTTAATTAGGTGGAAAAATATTAATTAATTTGTTGTGGTTACGACACGCATCAACTAATATCAACACACTGGCATATACAAGGGAACCAGTGGTCGATAATCCTAACTCTAGGTCAACACAACTGGCATATACAAGGGTTCCAGTGGTCCGGTTGGTCAGATGGTCTGGTCTCAATTTTTTTTTTCACTTTATTTTTTCTTTTCTTTTTTCACTTTTTTTTTTCTTTTTCACTTTGTATAGGGTTAAAAATGAAAATGAAAATGAAAAGAGTTCAAGACTCGTACAAAACCTTGGTTGGTAGCCTAGCAACAAGCTGGGCCCCAACGCCTTTTTGAATAACAACACCTAATCTATGAAAAATAAAACTACCTACTCCACTACTAGCTTCATTACAAACTAAACGATTTTTCAAACGCTTGAAAAAACACAAGGTATTGATGTGATTTTGAAAGTTGTAGTAAATGGTAGTAAAAGTTCGTTCAACTCAGACTTGTAAAGATTTAAATTCAGACTTAAAACTAAAAACAAAGAAAATATATTCACAAGGTTGTCACAAATATCGAGAGATTCTTGGGACTCGGAATTTCACTTGTTTTTCATATTCAAGTGGTTCGAAATTAATCCTCGCGATTATAGCTCAAAACAAACCAAATATTAACTCTATTCTTTGCCAAAGTAGATTCCATAAAATATTACTTGTAGATCATAAGTATGGCGCATCAAGAATCCCTAGGACTAAGCATGCTCCATCAAACAAAGTCACAGGTAATTAATAGAAATCTTAATTCAATTAAAATCGGTGCAAAAAGTAAATAAAGAATTAATTAAATTACCACATGGATGAAATACAGCTTCCTCCGTTGTCCCAGTGATGGGGTTTAGCTCCTCATGCTCAAAACGCACCCAAAAGATAGAAATATGGCTCAAAAAGGTGTTTTTATTGAGAGATATATGAAAACAGAGTTTCGCAACGCTGCACGAATGTTACAGAGGTTTCTGTTACAATTTATAAGACTGCTGAACAACGATAGTTTATTGATACTGTCGTTGTATTTAAGACTGCTTCTGCAACAGTCCTCGTCTGTCCAATGTTCTTCACCTTCGTCTTCTTCCCTGAAAGTGCAGAGCTCGTCTGCAACTTTTTTTTCTTCGCTCTGCAACCTCTCTTTTGGCCCCCAAAGTCTCGACTCCCTGGATCGACCTCCCAGCAGCCTATATATACACACAGGCCCCAAAAATCCGAGAATATTTTCTTCTCTTTCACCGGAAGTTACGGCCTATACTATTTCCTTCGTTATCTCTTCTACGCATGAACTGATTTGGTAATACTCTGCCGAAGGTTACAAGTGAATCTAGGAATAATATTCTTCCCTTTTCTCAGCACGGTACTTCCCAAATATGAAACAAATACTCGATTTCCATTGCCCTGTTTTGTCGAGAATTATCCTTTTCTTAGTTTTCACGGTTTCTGTTACTTAAGATAGGTTTAGTGGAACTTATCTATCCTCATGAGTCGATAATGACCGAAACAATCTCTCCAACACACGATCTAGCTCGTGTTTATCCGAAACAGAGCCCTTTCATTTTCCGCAAAGATATCTTCCATTGTTATCGGCCTGACTCACTCCCGTTGACGTGTTTCGACCTGTTTTGGTTCCTTCTTCCTTTGAATATCGAAACCACTTCCTAAATCCCTTAAAACTCGGTTTTCCAATCATCCAGATAAGTTTCACACGCAAAGAAAATTTCCCGCCAAAATCAGTTTTTTAAAATGTTGAAGAAGATCTCCCCCTATCTAGTCCGAGGGTGCCCATAACATCTGTCCTGGAGGTGTACCTAGCTCATATGGGGTGCAAATAGAGACGGAGTGCCCCTTATCCAAACTGAGAGTCCGAATAGTAATTTTCTCCCATGAGCGCAAAAACCACTTTGCGAGCCAATTTTGCCGCAAAAGCTTATTTCTCCAAAAACACCTACAAAAACATAAAATACCAAAATAAGCGCAAAATCGGGTACTAACATTACAGATAATTGAGACTAAAATAGACACATAAATGCATCTATCAAATACCCCCAAACTTATTATTTGCTAGTCCCGAGCAAATCAAAAACAGAAAATAAAATCCTAACTCACTGTCGTAGGCATCGTCGATTGCATTTAGCGTATGCAATAAGCCTTTAAACCCCTAGGTGTCCCTAGTGGCCGAGTTATAGTCTCGGAAGGGTTTACAAGAGATATACCCACAAAACCGTTACTCCGGACCTTAGCTATCTACGCAGAACCTTGGAAGGCACTAAAGAATCTCCTTGGTTGGCATACTTATTGACTACAAGAGGAAGTACCATGATGCGAAATTCCAATTGCTGTACACGAGTTTGCACTCAAGCATACTAAAATTCATATATAAGTCACAGAGCTCTACTCGGATAGTCTCACTATGGACATCAATACCCTGAGTCAAAACTAATCACATGGATAGATCAAGAAGATGGATATAGAGAAAAACATAGATGGTTTTGATGTTTACTAAGTGAACGGTGTTTCCCATATCTGTTCGAAGGCCTCCGCCAAGATGAACCTATCCTAATGGACCGAGATACTAGTCTGGACTAATATCAACACACTGGCATATACAAGGGAACAAAGTGGTCGATAAACCTAACTCTAGGCCAACACAACCGGCATATACAAGGGTTCCAGTGGTCGACTTTATTGAATTTATTAGGTTGGTCGATGGTCTGGTCTCACTTTCTTTTCTTTTTTTTTTTTTTTTTTTTCACTTTTTTTTTTTGTATCTCAATCACTCTAATTCACCCTAGCATCGGTAACAACTTGATTCGTGGGCCCCACCTAATCACTTAGAGAAACATAGTTTAAAAACAAAATAAAAATAAAAACATAAGTGAAAAGGACTCAACGAGATTGGTGAAACTATCATGTTATTTCTAACACCTGAGCTCTGTGCTTTTATTAATAGACTCTTTAGATGTTGCCATCTAATCAGATTGGTTCCTCAACTCCTACAACCAAAATGCTTCCATCCACTTAGATTGGTTAGTGCCATCCTTAATAAGCATAAATTTCTAGGCTCTGGAGTTTAACAATGCAACTGCAACTAAAAAGTTTCTCCCATACCCCCTGTAGTTGCAGGATTTCCTACACTACACCCCTCATTAGATTCAACACAATTAATCCATTTGAAGATGAATAACTATGAATTTGATTGATTGTTTTCTTGAAATGTTTACAAAGAAAGATAGAACAGAATTAAGGAAATTACAATCACTCTAGATTTTCTCTCTCCTAATGACTTGCTCGACAATTCAAAAAGACCTCCCCCACAACATACTTACTCAATCCTTTATATAGGGTATTACATAGTGGATGACAGCTAAGCTGTCCTTTATTTTCGGGAATCCTTCGCGAAATATCGCGAGTTCATAAGTGTTTGTCTTCGCGACACTCCTAAATCTCGCCAAGTCTTCACACTTTTCTCATGTTCTGGCTATCGTCATCTAGTGCGTCATTTAAATTACTTCCCTGCGACACCTTCGCAATGCTGTCGTTTATTGATCTCGCAAGGTATTGATGTCGCGATATTCTGATCCTACATCTTGCCTCTTCTCATGTCTTTTCTGCGAAGGAGAAAATGTCATGAGAATTTATATTTTAAAATGCCGCAATTGCTCATCTTTATCTCGCGATTGTTCACTTTTATCCGTTTTATTCATGTACGGAATTTATTACAGGTGTTTCTTCTTCCACTCTTTTCTTGACACGTCTCTTTCAACCGCTTATTCTTGACCATTCACGTCCCATCTCGCATTAAATGCATTTGTTTTCTCGAGGATTCTCTTCTCTATATATAGTTTTCTCACCCTTCTCTTCTTCTCTTTTATTTTCTCTCTGCAACTTTCCTTCAGCTTCCTTCCTACGTAATTTGCGTTTCTGCTACTGTAAATCCCTTTTTTCCTTCTCTTGATTTTCACTTCTCCCTTCATTCCCATACTCTAATAATGGCTTCACTTGGTCGTACATACACACCCCTTTTCAATAAAGTTCAAAAGAAGTTACAGGAAAAGGGTTTCACCTTATCAACCATTCCCGATCAAGAATCTTCATCTATACTTTCTGCAAAATTGTTTTCTTGATCATCAATGTGATGATCATAAAATCATAGTCTCGCTTAGGTCAACTCCTCGCAGGACTCCCATTCCTTTATACAATCCCGAGATACCATTATTCTATGAAATCCTTGCTCATGAAAAATTCTCATGAAATTGTTTATCGTTGAGCGGCGATCGCATCCGTTTAATGCTTGAATTCGCCAACCGTGGATGGCTGGTAAAGGATCTTTATACTCTGATGATGTCAAAGATCCTCAATTTGCAAATGTAGAGATAGTCGCTGAGAAGTATACTGTAGAGAACTTCTTTGCGAATTATGCTGTCATAAACATGAGAAATGATAAATCTCGTTGAGGTGCTCGACTGAAGAAAAAAAGATAATGTTGATGGTGATAAACCGCTCATGCAAGATATTGACCGGCAGTCGGGCAACAATAGTACTCCTCGTCATTCCAAAGATGAGAAATGGTGGGTTGTTCCTTTATTTTTGAATGGAACCTATATCGCAGTTCACACGCACTCCGCGAATCTCGCAGACTATCATCCTTGGGAATTTAAGTGGCCCGAGAAGGCAAAAGAGGTATATTTCTTATTTCAGGCTTTGCTTTTGCGATATTCCATTCTTCTTATATTTACTGAGTTTGCAAAGTTTACAGGTTGACAAACTGAGGAAGAGTTATTAAAGAAACCCAAAGGCGAGTACTCTGGCGATACTCCGATCGATCACGAATGAAGTAAGAAATATTTTCTTTTGTTATTTTTAACAATATTGTTGCCTTTATTTCTTATCTTCATTCGTGTGCGAAGGTTATTGAAGAAACAAACATCCCCGAAGCTGCGAAGGTTAAGGGCAAGAATAAAATCACTCTTCACAAGGACAAGTCTTCTGCTCCGTTTTATAAAAAACGAAAAACCCAACCCTCTTCTCATTCTAGTTCTCGAACTAGCGAAAGCTCCGACGAGGATGAAAATGAGATTGGTACTTCCTCGCGAGGGAGAATCACTCGACTATTTCTCGCTATGGCGCAATTATCTTGTGTCTTCTCCGACTCTATGCAAGGATTAGGAGATGATCATTTAATCGCTACTTGCGAAGCTCTCGCTAAAATTTGCGATGCCCCGCTATTAGAGGATAATGAATCTTTTCGCGGAGTTTCCGAACATTGACTTCTAGTCACTTAAATGCTCTCACCGCTTTGGTATGTTCATATTCCTTTGCTTCTCTCGTAATTTTGATTATAAGCTTTCTCTTAACAATTTCTTTATTTTCCTTTATAGTCTGGGAGAGCTTCCTTTGTTGTTGCCTCAGATCTCGAGAAAAGACGCGACAACCTTGAAAAGAAAAATCTCCAACTCAAAAGAAGATCCAAGAACTAGAAATTGAAGTTGCGATGTCTCGCAAGAAAGATGAAAGAATTCAACAGTTGGAAGTTGAGTCTGCTTCTCAGAAGACTAAAATGTCTACTCTCCAAAGTGCAAATCAACAACTTTATGGTATAAAACTTTTACTCTTCAAGTCGTCTTTATTTTATCATCCGCTTTTCTTTGCCTCGATTTATTATTTTTTCGCAGACATATATAATCTCTCTGAAGAAGCCATTCTTCTCCATTCATTTCCCGAGCCTATGGACAATGATGTTCTTCTTACTCACCTCAACGAATCCTTAAGTAGTTCATCAAACAAAGTTGATTCCCTTCCATTAAATGAACTTCAAACCAAATATCGTCTTCTATAGATTGAACATAGATCTAGTTTAGGTTTAGCCAACCGATTTAAACAAATGTATCGTGATTCCCATAAGAAAACCAAAACCTTAAGGAAGAAAATTAGTGGTCTCATAGATGACAAAGACCGCATTGCTAATAAAGGTGCACAGGCATTAGCAAAATTTCAAAAATCTCTTCTCGAAGTACAAATTGAACGAGATGAATCCCTTCGTCAGAATGCCATACTTACTGAGCGAGAAGAGCAAGTTCGTTCGCTTCTTGTTATAAATAATGACGATGAATTCGCTTGGGCTGCGAAGGTTCTAGATAATGCCAGGAATAACTTAGGTGTTGATGTTAGTCTTCATGCCGAGCATACTGCCTTGGTTAAAGATATGATATCTGACAGAGAAGGTTGTTTATTATACTTTCATCGCTCCTTACTACGTAGTATTGTTATTGAATTGTTAACTCATTGTCATATGTTTTGCGTAATCCGAGAAGAGATTTCAAACAAGGATTGAAGAACTTGAGTCCGAAAAAGAACAACTCGCACAAGACTTTTCTCTTCGCAACAACAAGTATTCTAAGTTGAAGAAACAATCGCAAGCTACGAGAGCGAACTTCAACAACTATGATGTTCGCTTTCGCAATCAAACTATTGAGACAGGTTTGCAATGACCACAAGATTCCTCTTAGTTCATACCTTTGTCTTCTTGATAATATTTCGAAGATATGCCTTTCTCTCGACGTTTACGATAGCGAAGCTAGTGAAGAAGAAGAGTCGGGCGAATAGAAGGATGAAAACGAAGAATCTGATAAAGAAGAAGAACCTTCCAAGAAATAACTTCCTTTTCTTCTTTCATTTCTTGTAATATCTGTATATATATCCTTTTAATCTTCTATTTCTATAAACTTTCATTGTAAATTTCTTGGATTACTAAATATGAATTCGACCTTTGTTTTCTTTACTTGCGCATACTAATCAAGCAATTCTTCTTTGTAGTACATTATCATTTATTTTCTTGTTTCCTTTATGCATGTTTCCTTTATGCATAAATCTATCATATGAAAATAAATAACAAAATTTCATCACATGCATTCCCATACTTGCCTCTGTTATTTATTTGCAAATGAGAGATTTATTTTGAAGTTCATCATCGCGACAAGATCGCAGGATATCTTCATAAATGAAGAAATCTATTGATCTTGCCTTAACATTTCTTGTGTGGTCTTACTTTGCCTTCCTAATTAAAGGTCTTATTTCGCCACCCCTCGTTGCGACAAAATCGCAGGACGTCTTTACATTTTCATGCAATGACCCATTGATCTTGTCTTATCATTTCTTAAGTATTTTTGCCTCTGCAGGATATTTTATTTGCGACAATATGATAGGTTTAAACACTCTTGCGAATGTAAAATCCCATGACATTGCCGTCTTCGCGACGAAATCGCAGGATGACTTTACATTTTCATGTAAAAACCCATTGATCTCGCCTTATCCTTGCGTTAGTATTATTGCCTCTACTGGGATCATCGCACAAATATGACAAGCCTAAATTTCCTTGCGAAAATAAGTCTCATGACATTTGCGTCTTTTGACACTTATCAGCTCCCTAATGGAGGGTGCTGCCCTTATCTTCTCCCTGGTTGCCCCTTCAAGGAGGCGTACATCGGCCATACAAGACTAGCTCCTCCCATCCGGCCTTAACAACAACCAGTTGTTTTCGCAGCCTCTTATCCCTTATACCAATATGGTTTATGGTTACGAGACTGCACCCTAAGTGGAGTTTTCTTCGGGCCGAGTGCGTGCATATACCAAGACTTTCCAAGAATGGCCGAGACACTTCAAATGCCCCTGGCACTCTTGGCTCAACCGTGTACCCTGGCGCCTTGAGCATACACGACTCCTTGGAAGAGACCCTCGGGCGTCCAACCAGTGTATAACCATATATATATAGTTGGAAATCCAAGGTATCTCCCTAGGATAGGCTTTCATGGGCCTCATATTTCCATGACTCGAGTTCTAGGAGAGGTGTAACCTTTTCACTGAGCCATGTTAAGAGATACCCCCTTATATGACGCACTTTAGGTCTTACATTTGCCTCTTGCGAAATATCATTCGCGAACTAGGGTGTACGCCATAAAGGTTCGTCCCATTCACTCACTCTTTCATTTTTGTTAATTCATTCAATCATTCATTTTGCTTGCGAAGCTATCGCGCAATCTTACATTGTTTAATCATTTTTGTTTTTTTACTTCTTCAATTAAATTGTCATACATTCTTAATGGCGAGATCCTCGCACATTTCTTCTTCAATTATTTTTTCTTCCTCTTACCCTTAACAAGCTTTTGTTACTGCCTTTTAATGATTACTCACTTCTTACACTTTTTGCTCCTCGCCGCTCTCTCTCCGCCGCATCATTCAAATCTCTTAATGATTCCTTTCCATCATAATTTTCAACTGTTTCCATGCATCTGTTTCGCAATGTATCTTCTCCTCTTACATCAATGGCATCTACCATCAATCTTTCTCTTCTTCGTTCCTCTTTTGCATGTTGCTTCCAACTCTTTCCTTTCGCAACTCTCTCTTCGCAACTCTCCACGTCAATCTCATAACATTTTTGCCCTTCCATCCAGTCTCCCTTTATAATTCCAACACCACTAGGATGAGGAAACTTTATACACTGATGATATGTTGACGCTACACCGAGAATTTCATGCAACCATGGCCTTCCGATCAATGCATTATAAGGGGATTCCACATCGACCACACATAACAAAATATCAGTAGATAATCCTTGCAAGGGTATTCTCATATGAACTTCTCCTTTAGGCTTGTTTGTTGTGCCATTGAAACCATATATTTTGTATGTTGAAGGTATCAATTATTCATCCTTTCCCCCCATAGTCTTGTAAGTATGGTAAAAGAGAATGTTTACCGAGCTTCCAGTATCAATTAATATTCTATTAATTGCCCAGCAATTTTCTGCTTCATCATCTTCGCCATCAACAGGTTTTGGATTAATTTCCAGTTTTACAACCAATGGGCTATCATGTATTTCTCTACCTTTGGGTGTTTCTTCTGCAGAGAAAGAAATAATTTGTAGTTGCTCACTCTTTTAATTGCGATGTCCTCGCAATGTTCAACACTTCTTTATCATCAACATCCTCGCAAAAACTCTACTCGAGTATATTATCATGAAAATCTTCAATTGTACGATATGAGTGAACAATGGAGTTGCAAAATAAATTTTTAGCTTTCGCTCCAACTTCTATTACGAACGTTTCTTTCCCCTTTGATGGTGGTGGCGGCAATGGTTGAACTTTCTCTTCACTTTCTAAAAAGTGATTGACTTTCCTTGATCAATCATTCTAAGGATGATTCTTTTTATGTTTTCGCAGTCATTTGTCGATGTCCATGAAAACGGTGGTAAGAGCAGAATTCGTGACTTCTATCACTGGTGGTGGTTCACTCCCCATGTTCCATGGTGCGGGTATGTTTTCCATCAAGAGTATAGCTTCCCATATCTTTTCCACGCTAGTATTCGGTGGTGGCATCTTGATTTCTTCCCATACTACTCTATGACGTCGCTGCCCTCCATGATAATTCGTTTTGACTTCCATAGGTTTCTTGCGAGTGATCAAGTCTCTGAATTTTGTTATTGCCGCCACGGTTGTAGTAGTTTCTTTCTCTTTCAAACTCTTCTTGATCTCGGCTTCCCATGGCTACTAACTTTGGCTGTCCATCATCTATCACTCTTTCTTGTTGCCCTTGCGAGGTACTCGCCACTGTGTGTATTAATTTGGGTAACAAACTTGCATTCGCAAGACATTTGAACTTGTATTCGCAACCGGTACGACTCCACCTCATTTTGTCTTTCTTCCAAAGCAATATATTCCTCTTGCAGTTCTCTCAACTCGACCATCGTGATTGTATTCTTGACGAAAATTTGAATATATAACAAGTTGGTTGCGAACATAGCATTTATGAACGATAGAATGAGATATCTTTCATCCACCCTTCCACCATTTCATTTGCACATCGTCTTCCATCTTACAACTAGATGCCTCAAACTCTCGCCAACTCTTTGTTTCAGCCGAATACATCCTCAATACCTTGTCGCGAGGAATTGTTACTTATATATGCCCCTAAAAATATAGCTTGTAAATGGTTGAATGATGTGATTGTATTTCTTGGTAAACCTCGAACCATTTCAATGCTTCTCTGTTAAACTTGATGCGAAATATTTGCACAATATAGCGTCATGATTTTCCCACTGTAACATACATCTTACATATGCCTTGATGTGTTGTATTGCGCAAGTTGTTCCATCAAAAATGCTTTGGTTAATGCGGGTAAATTGCATTTTGGGGTATTCCACCTAATCGCACCTCTAGTGTAAAGGGAGTTTTCGCGACTTCTTCGATGGCCTCATCCAATTGTCTTCTTCCTCCTCCTCTTATATTGTTCAACATTCCTCTCATTTCGCCAACTCTTTTAAGATTTGTTCATTTACATCGGGATTTGAATTTATTGGTCTTTTTAGCTCCGCCTCTCCCCTTCCTGCGTTCATGTCTATCTTGATTTTCTTGTTCAGCATTTTCTTCTCTTCTTTCTCTGCGACTTTCTCCTCCATCTTGTTCATGGATTCGCACACCATTATATCTATCATTTTCTGTTCTTGGTTGTCTATCAGTTCTCCTTTGTATTCTTTCATACTCTTCATTGATATTTCCATTGTTGCGATTTTGCTCGCGTCTTCTTTCTCGATTGTCATGATTATTCTTCCGAATTGCTTCCTCCAATTCTCGTTCTTCCATTTCTACTCTTAATCTTTCCCTTTCGCGAGCTAGAAGCGCTTGTTCAATATAATGCTTTTCGATGTCATCTTCAATCTCCTTTTGTTTCCTCTGTGTTTCTCTTCCATGCAGTATTCTTCTTCCTTCTTCCGGATTTTCTTCATCAATTGGATTATTCTGCTGCCTATTTCCTTGATTTCCATTATTTTGGTCACCCTGTAAAATCTCTGGACGCGGAATACACACCATTTCCCTTCTTTCGCAGTATCCTTCACCGAGATTTAGATATCTTTCTAAATTTTCTTCATTAGCATTTTCTACAGGCAACATTCTCCTTCTATCATCTCTAACCGATCCTGATCTTGACCTGATATTACTTCTCGACCTCCTATTTTGAAACCTCATATTTTCCATTATTAACTCATGGTTTTGCCTTGTTAAATTTGCGCGTTCTTCCACTTCTAATCGTCTTTCTTCATGTATTGTTTGTCTCAACGTTTCTAATGCTACGATTTCTTCATTTCTATGAGCTGTTTCTCCCATTTCTTCTCGATTTCTCTCCTCTTGTTCATTATTTATCAATTGTTGCACTTCTTCTCTTTCTTCCACAGAATCTGATCTCCATGTATGCACGCTCACCCTATCATAATCTATTACTCTATTCGGTGCTGGTTGAATTGGTGGTTGAATTTGACCTTCTTCTCTATCTCTTGCGTTTATTCTTGATGGTTCACCTACTTCATTTCTCCTTTCTCCACCTAATCTCCCACTTCTCCTCACAATTGTCTTTGGTTGTTCCGATGCATTCCTTCTTCCAGCCATTTCTCAATTTTAGTAAATTGTTTGAAAATTATTCAAAATTTCTTTCTCATTACTCCTGAATCTTTCAACTCACAAGATTAATCTTCTACTCAATCCCTGTTTCTAGCGCATATGTAGTTACAGGATTTCCTACACTACACTCCTCATTAGATTCAACACAATTAATCCATTTGAAGATGAATAACTATGAATTTGATTGATTATTTTCTTGAAATGTTTACAGAGAAAGATAGAACAGAATTAAGGAAATTACAATCACTCTAGATTTTCTCTCTCCTAATGACTTGCTCGACAATTCAAAAAGACCTCCCCCACAACAGACTTACTCAATCCTTTATATAGGGTATTACATAGTGGATGACAGCTAAGCTGTCCTTTATTTTCGGGAATCCTTCGCAAAATATCGCGAGTTCATAAGTGTTTGTCTTCGCGACACTCCTAAATCTCGCCAAGTCTTCACACTTTTCTCATGTTCTGGCTATCGTCATCTAATGCGTCATTTAAATTACTTCCCTGCGACACCTTCGCAATGCTGTCGTTTATTGAACTCGCAAGGTATTGATGTCGCGATATTCTGATCCTACACCCCCAAACTTAAATCTAACATTGTCCTCAATGTTCTAAAGATAAAATTCAAAGCATGAACAAGGAGAAACTGTTACCATTTGACGTAAAAGAGTTAAGGAAAGATATTACCGTGTCGCATGAATGTTGGGTTACCTCCCAATAAGTGTTAAGTTTAAAGTCTTCAGCCAGACTACAAAAGGATTGGTCACCTCATAGAATCATAAAGTAATAGCCGGAATTTCTGTGGGTTATCAAAACCAAATAGAGCTATCACAAATAAAAGGAATCTCCAACTCCGCAAGAAAAGCACACCCTTATCTAGTTTTTCGTTTAAGACAACTACATCTAGTCGTGGTTGGGTTCAGGTTCTATAACTGGGTCCAAATAAAATATTTTCATGGGTTGGAATTCCTCGTAGCTAAGATCCGATTCAGGTATTAGAGTCTGGAAAAACTCAAGTAAAAACTTAGAAGCACATAATAATAACCTAAATAATTGCGGATCCTTAAAGTCAATCAGGTTTGACTCACACAATTGACCACGATGAAAGTGGTGGTCAATCTTAAGCAAATGTGTCATTTCTATTCTCCTAAAGTACTTAGGTTTAGTCTCAAAACTTAATAATTGACACGTCTGAAACATATACGTTCCCACAATTGGTTGAAAAATATTTGTTGGGAAAACAAATCAATCTTGGTATCATAGCCTGGGTAAACCACATCATCCAGAGGATGGGTTTCTAACAACTAAACTTCCTTATGGACATCACTAGGTTCAGGAAAACGTGTATGAAGATAATCTTTTAAAATGGTTGAGGCACATATGTCAAGTCCCAAGTGATGGACCTTTCTAAGAGTTAAAGCACATGGAGAATGATAATCACCCCCAAACTTAGAGTTTTCAGTGTCTCTAGAAAGACTAGTCACAACTTCCCTAATTTCAAGGTCATCTGATTCCTGAAAATGGTCAATTGATTTTTCTAAGTCAGGTTCATCCTCACTCATCTCTACGAGTTTATTTCCTTCGTCTGAGGCTAATGTTTCTAAATCGCTAGACTCTAAAACAATATTCTCAGAAGAAACTCGTTCCTCAAAACTATCATCAGCTTCGTAATCATAAGGGAATACTACATCGTCTAAAACGGGGGTATCTCTAGTCAAATCCTCGTCCTTTTGAATAGGTGAATAATTATTAAAATTATTTGGATTTGAACTAGAAACATTATCATTATTAAGCTCAATTGGAGTAACAAATTCGTGATCACTATGCCTATTTATTTCAGATTCTTCATCAACACTATCCTCATCATAATCATCATTATAATAACATGAAAATGGTCGAACCTCATCTAAAGTAGTGTTACCTAACCTCGTCATCTTGATTATGCAAATAACTATCTTCATTTTCAAAGGTACTATTGGAAACACTATATTGGAAATTAAAACTATCTTGAGCATTTCTTTCCTGGGCCTCTAACAACATTTTCTGAGTCGACTCACATGACTTCCTGATTTCATCTAGGAAAGAAGGTTCACACGTTGCATTGCTTTCGTCCAAAACTAAGTTATTCATTGCATCTAAACTACGTGTTGACTCAAGTAACTTTTGTGTTGACTCGGCTAACTTACATGCAGACTCTAGTAGAGAGGAATTTTGCTCGTATGACCGGTGGGTGTATGGATAGTAATTGGGCTCATCATGGTATGAGCCATAACCTTCAAAAGGCTGATGTTCCCAACCACTATTCACACTATGGTTAAAGTAACGTCCATTTTGAAACTTAGTCGGATATTCGTTGTATTGGCTATTGTAATACCAGTTCGACATTCTATTTGCAGGGGTATGAGTTGTCACATAAAATAAAACCCACTGACTGGGGATTCGTGGGTGGATAGAGTCTTACCTCCCGTACCAGACGGGCGATGAACCGTTGAAGTCGACTCAGGCCACCGACTCCGATGTCGTGTATGAACCCGAAATTTGAGACAGTCATCGTGAATCGCCGCGTCCTTCCCTGCAAACAGTTTATATTTAATTTCAACCCTTCCTTAGGGTTTTAAAATAATGTCCAGTCCAAAAAAAAAAAAAAAAATTGTCCAAAAAGTGTCCAAAAATAAAAAGAAAGATTACAAAAAATACAACCCTATTTACAGTTTCTAAAAATAAAACAAAATAAAACCTATGTACAAAATCTTCTTCACTCCTTGGACTCCTCTTTTCTTTCCTTCTTTGGCGATGCTTTCCTTTTATAGCACTTTTTCTTTCCTTGTAACTTCGCTCCAAATCTGAAAAGAATCGAAAAATACCAAAGGCGTAAAAAGGAACAAAAAATAATAAAAATAAACCTAAAAAAAAATCTAAATACAAGTCCGCGTCGGCGGCACCAAAAATTGATGTGATTTTGAAAGTTGTAGTAAATGGTAGCAAAAGTTCGTTCAACTCAGACTTGTGAAGATTTGATTTCAAACTTAAAACTAAAAACAAAGAAAATATATTCACAAGGTTGTCACAAATATCGAGATTACTGGGACTCAGAATTTCATTTGTTTTTCATATTCAAGTGGTTCGAAATTAATCCTCGGCGATTATAGCTCAAAACAAACCAAATATTAACTCTATTCTTTGCCAAAGTAGATTCCATAAAATATTACTTGTAGATCATAAGTATGAGAGGCGCATCAAGAATCCCTAGGACTAAGCATGCTCCATCAAACAAAGTCGAGGTAATTAATAGAAATCTTAATTCAATTAAAATCGGTGCAAAAAGTAAATAAAGAATTAATTAAATTACCACATGGATGAAATACAATGCATACTTCCTCCGTTGTCCCAGTGATGGGGTTTAGCTCCTCATGCTCAAAACGCACCCAAAAGATATGAAACATGGCTCAAAAAGGTGTTTTTATTGAGAGATATATGAAAACGAGTTTCGCAACACTTTGAAAGAGAGAAGAGAAGAAAGAGAAACGAATGTTATAGAGGTTCTTGTTACAATTTATAAGACTGGGTGTTGCTGAAAAACGATAGTTTATTGATATTGATCGTTGTATTTAAGACCGCCTTCGCAGACAGTCCTCAAAATATTTATCTTAAAACAAAGTCCAATGTTCTTCACCTTCGTCTTCTTCCCTGAAAGTGCAGAGCTCGTCTGCAACTTTTTTTCTTCGCTCTGCAACCTCTCTTTTGGCCCCCAAAGTCTCGACTCCCTGGCTCGACCTCCCAGCAGCCTATATATACACACAGGCCCCAAAAATCCGAGAATATTTTCTTCTCTTTCACCGGAAGTTACGGCCTATACTATTTCCTTCATTATCTCTTCTACGCGTGAACTGATTTGGTAATACTCTGCCGAAGGTTACAAGTGAATCTAGGAATAATATTCTTCCCTTTTCTCAGCACGGTACTTCCCAAGTATGAAACAAATACCCGATTTCCATTGCCCTGTTTTGTCGAGAATTATCCTTTTCTTAGTTTTCACGGTTTCTGTTACTTAAGATAGGTTTAGTGGAACTTATCTATCCTCATGAGTCGATAATGACCGAAACAATCTCTCCAACACAAGATCTATCTCGTGTTTATCCGAAACAGAGCCCTTTCCTTTTCCGCAAAGATATCTTCCATTGTTATCGGCCTGACTCACTCCCGTTGACGTGTTTCGACCTGTTTTGGTTCCTTCTTCCTTTGAATATCGAAACCACTTCCTAAATCCCTTAAAACTCGGTTTTCCAATCATCCAGATAAGTTTCACACGCAAAGAAAATTTCCCGCTAAAATCAGTTTTTTAAAATGTTGAAGAAGATCTCCCCCTATCCAGCCCGAGGGTGCCCATAACATCTGTCCTGGAGGTGTACCTAGCTCATATGGGGTGCAAATAGAGACGGAGTGCCCCTTATCAACTAGAGTGCCCCTTATCCAAACTGAGAGTCCGAATAGTAATTTTCTCCCATGAGCGCAAAAACCACTTTGCGAGCCAATTTTGCCGCAAAAGCTTATTTCTCCAAAAACACCTACAAAAACATAAAATACCAAAATAAGAGCAAAATCGGGTACTAAAATTACAGAGAATTGAGACTAAAATAGACACATAAATGCATCTATCAGGTATCCTCACCAAGCTCTCCCAAAGTAGAGAAAGCTAGAACGCCCAAACCATAACCATGTGAAACACATTTGTCCAAGTACTTAGTACGTTTACGTGAAACATCATTAGCAATGGCTTTGCCGGGGGCGAAAGAGCGGACACCTTCTCCAGTGAAGGGTGAGATACCTGTGACATCCATACAAACATCTTTACCATTCTCCCAATTTAAAACAAGGATGTATGCAGGACGCAAATCTTTGTCATCATCAGACAGAAACCCGATGGAAACCTCCTTACGAGCAGGTACATCAGCCTTGTAACAAATGTCGGTAATTACATCACGAACAAATTCATGTCGAAACTTGATTCCAACATCCTTAGCACAATGGAGCGCATGATCACCGAAAATATCCATAGATTTGTTACAGCATGGGCACAAACCATTATCCACAAATAAGGGAATCCCAAGGCGATAACAAAGAACAGCTTTGAATTGTCTCGGTCCAAGACATTGGTTAAGCCCACTAATGGGTATAGCCATAAGATAATCCTGTGCATGTTTGACACGGTTACATTGCCACAGAGAATGGAATCTCTTGCAGACATAAAAAATTGGTTGGGGATTTGCTTCTTCACTTTGCATCAAAATAAGTAACGCCGTGGAGTGCATAGAAGAAGGGCGAGTATCATCGGCGAAAGCTGAAGAAAGTCCACATACTGGATAAATTTACGAAGAGCCAACCGATAAGCGTAACCTTTGTGGGGGAGAATAAGTTACCAAGGATTACCTTTTGCACCGGCGCCGATGCAGCCGAGAAGCCAGATAACAATAAGTGCAGGTATCAGCCATAGTATAAATACCAAAACCACCATCCTTATCGGCAAGGTAGCTAATCTCTCGCTGAACGACCCCAAAACCATCCCCATCCCAGGTGACCAAAAGTCTCAAATACTAGGAGCAAATGATCGTAAAAAACCTCGGTGGCTTGTTGAAGAGCTGCAGGATTGGTAGTGCGCATTGTAAAATATAAACGTGACACACCAGTGCAATTGCGAAGTAATAGCATCTCACACTGAGGATCCTTGAGCTTTTTAATGGAATTCATTAGTTGAACAGTTTTGTTCACCCTACTCAACACCATATCACTTATAAAATTCATATCCAAACTCACTGGACCTCCCAAAAGTTTAACGCCATTAGTAGGCCTACCATATCAAGAGGGAATATACCATCATCAACGCTTCTAAGATCAATAGAAGGCCAAAAGACCTTTGTCTTCTTTATATTCAGATGTAAACCCCTACCTGGCCCTTCAGTTTGTATTATGCTCAAATCCTTGGCCACCTCGAGTGTATCACCGATAATTGTACCATCATCAAGTTACCAGGCATTGGTAACAACTTGATTCGTGAGCCCCACCTAATCACTTAGAGAAACATAGTTTAAAAACAAAATAAAATAAAAACAGAAGTGAAAAGGACTCAACGAGATATGGTGAAACTATCATGTTATTTCTAACACCTGAGCTCTGTGCATTTATGGATAGACTCTTTAGATGTTTCCATCTAATCAGATTGGTTCCTCAACTCCTACAACCAAAATGCTTCCATCCACTTAGATTGGTTAGTGCCATCCTTAATAAGCATAAATTTCTAGGCTATGGAGTTTATCAATGCAACTAAAATGTTTCTCCCATACCCCCAAACTTAAATCTAACATTGTCCTCAATGTTATAAAGATAAAATTAAAAGCATGAACAAGGAGAAACTGTTACCATTTGAAGTAAAAGAGTTAAGGAAAGATATTACCGTGTCGCATGAATATTGGGTTACCTCCCAAGAAGTGCTAAGTTTAAAGTCTTCAGCCAGACTAAGAAAGGATTAGTCACCTCATAAAATCATAAAGTAATAGCCGAAATTTCTGTGGGTCAACAAAACCAAATAGAGCTGTCACAAATAAAAGGAATCTGCAACCTACCAAATAAAGCACACCCTTGTCTAGTTTCCTGTTTAAGACAACTACATCTAGTTGTGGTTTAGTTTCAGGTTCTATAACTGGGTCCAAATAAAATATTTTCATGGGTTTCATTTCCCCATAGCTAAGATCAAATTCAAGTATTAGAGTCTGGAAACAAGTAAAAACTTAGAAGCATATAATAATAACCTAAATAACTGCGGATCCTTAAAGTCAATCAGGTTTGACTCACACAATTGACCACGATGAAACTGGCGGTCAATCATAAGAAAATGTGTCGAGACTAATCTCCTAAAGTACTTAGGCTCAGTCTCAAAATTTAATAACTGACACGTTTGAAACTCATACGTTCCCACAACTGGTTGAAAAATATTTGGTGGGAAAACAAAGTCAATCTGGGTATCATATCCTGGATAAACCACATCAACTATAGGATGGGTTTCTAACAACTGAACTGCTCTATGAAGATACTCTTGTGAAATGGTAGAGGCATATATTCCAAGTCCACCCCCAAACTTAGAATTTTGGGTGTCTCTAAATAGACTAGTCACAATATTCCTAATTTCTAGACCATCGGGTTCTGAGAAAAAGGTCAATTGTTTTATCTAAGTTATAATCAGGTGGTTCATCTTCTAAATGCATCTGATGCATACACAAAGTAGGACTTATGTACTTAATATCCTCTATGGTCCACCCTAAAGCTTCCTTATTGTCTTGAAGCACGGCCTTTTGGCCTACTCTCCGATCACTATCCAAATCGGAAGCTATAATAACGGGGAAAGTCTCGAGATGGGCCTAAAAATGCATAGTTAGGATCCAACTTAGGAGGCTCTTCTAAACAAGGGATTAAGGTAGACTCAAAAGCTAATAATGGTTCAAACCTAGCTTTCCATGTATCAGTATATAACATAGGAATAGAATCCAACATAGCATTTACTTGTTCAATGTTGCTATCATCGTCGAAATCCATGCTAAAATGGGCTAGACAACTCTCTAATGGATCTTCCGATATGATGTTTGGTAATGACTCCTGAACTAAGGTTCCTATCATGTTCACCTCTTCAATGCATGTGTCATCTAGCTCAGAATGCAGCTTATTGACATTAAAAATATTCAACTCAATAGTTATATTACCAAAAGATAGATTCATAATACCATTTCGGAAGTTGATGATCACATTAGACGTAGCTAAAAATGGGCGACTTAAAATCACATGTATCTGGTTCTTTGGGTCAGGGACAAGTTGGGTATCTAAGACCATGAAATCCACAGGATAAATAAACTTGTCGACCTCAATAAGAACATCTTCTATCACACCACGAGGAATTTTAATGCACCTATCACTAAGCTCACAAGTGTTATCTTGGTAGGTTTCAATTCACCAAGTCCTAGATGTAAGTACACATGGTACGGCAGTAAGTTCACACTAGCTCCTAAGTCAAGTAAATCTTTATTTACCCGATGCTTTCCTATCGTGAAAGCAATGGTAGGGGCACCTGGGTCTTTATATTTAGGAGTTGTATTGTTCTAAATGATCGAACTTACATGACTAGCTATGTAGTTGCGGGAAATCCCACACTACACACCTTACTCGATATTGCTTAATTAATCCGTTAGAAGATGTAAGATCAAGAGTATTTACTGATTGAATTCGTGAATTGTTTACACAAGGAAGTAGAATTACACTTAGAAATTAATACACTCTTAAACTTTCTCTCTCCTAATGACTTGCCCAACAACTTCCAAGAGATCTCCCCCTCTAACAGATCTATTTAGCCCTTTATATAGGGTAATACATAGTGGATGACAGCTAAGTTCCCCTTTATTTTCGGGAATGTCTCGCGAAGTGTCGCAGATGCACAAACATTTGCTCTCGCGACACTTCTTAACCCTCGCCAGGTCTCATGTCTTCTTTATGTTTCTGCTTGTCGTTATTCATTGCGTGTTTATTTTAGCTCTCGCGACTCCTTCGCGACACCGTCGTTTATTAATCCCGCGAGCCTTGTATGCATTTGCGATATTATGATCCTACATCTTGCCTCTTTTTCCTTGAATATTGCTTGAAGAGCGATCTTTAAGGAAAAATCATTGTTGTGGTAATCTTTGGTCTTCCTGATGAAGGAACAAGCAGAAGAATACTGTTCTTGAAAAGTACGTACTTGCCTCTATTCTTTTGCGAAGTTCCGAAGCTTCTTTGAGATGTACATTTAGTATCGTTTCTTGTCTTTCCTCATATTTCTCCTGCGAAGGGAAGAGTGTTATGAGAGTGATTCTTTTGATTTGCCGCGACTGCTTATCTTTATCTTTTTCTATTTTGTATTTTTACACGGATTTTGATTATTAATGTCTTTTCTTGACACGTCTCTTTCAACCGTTTATTCTTGACCGTTCATGTTTCTTCTCGCATTAAATGACCTCGTTTTTCTCGAGGATCTTTTTCCCTATATATAGTTTTCTTTTCCTCTCCTTTTCATTCTTTAGTTTCTCTCTGCAACTTCTTTGATTTTCTCCTTCCGCAATTTGCGCTTCTGCTACTGCAAATTTTTTCTTCGTCTTTTCTAACGCTGATCCTAATCTCCAACCTCCCATCCATTCCCATACTGATAATGGCCTCTATGAGTCGTGCATACAAGTCTTCTTTTGAAGAAGTTAAACAAAAATTGATAGAGACGGGTTTTACTCTATCAACCATTCCCAATCAAGAACCTTCATCTATTCTTTCTGCAAAGTTATTTTCTGATCATCACTGTGATGATCAAAAGATCATAGTCTCGCTAGGTCAACTTCTCGCGGGACTTCCCATTCCCTTATACAATCCTGAGATGCCTTTATTTTATGAAATCTTAGCCCATGAAAAATTCTCTCGAGCTGTTTATCAATTAAGTGGCGATTGCATTCGCCTGATGCTTGAGTTCGCGAATCATGGTCGGGCAAAGGATCTTTGTACCCTAATTCCGTCGGAAATCCCAAATTCCCTGAGACTTGGAAATAGTTCTTTGAGAAGTACACTGTGGAAAACTTTTTTGAAAATTACTCAGCGATAACTATGGTGAATGTGAAATCTCGTTGGGGCATTCGCCTGAAGAAAAAGGATAATGTCCCTGAAGATAAACTACTCATGCAAGACATCGATTGGCACCCAGGCAATAATACTTCTCCTCGTCATTCCAAAGATGAGAAATGGTGGGTTGTACCCTTGATCTTAAACGGCCCTTACATCGCGGGCTCGCATATTCTTCCTGCGAATCTCGCAGGATATCATCCTTGGGAATTCAAATGGCCTGAGAAGAAGAAAGAGGTATGTTTCTTGCTTCAAATTTTTGCTTTCGCAACTTTCTTTCTATAATTGCTGAGTTTGTGAAATCTTTCGGATAGCCGAGTTGAGAAGAAGCTACAAAAAGGATCCGTCGGAGGATACTCGACATTGCTTCGATAAACTACGAGTGAAGTAAGAAACACTTCCTTTCTTTTTATTTAAAACAATATTGTTGCCTCTGTTTCTTATCTTTACGCGTATGCGAAGGTTGGAGTTGAAGAAACTATTCTTTGCGAAGATTAAAAGTAAGGGTAAACATTTGCTCGCAAGAATAAATCTTCGCTCCATTAACTAAAAAGCGAAAGATTCAATCTTCTTCTCGCCTTAACTCAAATTCGAATCTTCGATGAGGATGACCATGATTCGAATCGCTCTCTTGCTAAAGAAACTCCATTGGCGGTTCTCCTATGGATCGGTTATCTAGCATCTTCTCCGACTCTTTCCAAGGGATGGGAGATGCTCCCTAGCTTCTCTTTGCGGGACTCTCGCAAATGTGTGTAATCTTTGCTTTACTAGAAGGCAATGATTCTTTCAATGGAGCTTCTAGAGTCGTGTCCCCTGACTTGTTGAATGCACTTGGATCTTTAGTACGTATGCAGTCACATTTCCCTTTTTACATTTTTAAATATATGTATATTAATGATTCTTCTATCTTCTTTTATAGGTTGGAAGAACTTCCTTTGTAGTTGCCTCAGATCTCGAGAGAAGACGCAACAATCTTGAGAAGAAGAATTCGCAATTGAGCAAGAGGACTCGAGAATTAGAAACTGAAGCTGCGTCATCTCGCGATAAAGATGAGAGAATTCAAAAGTTAAATACCGAACTTGACTCTCAAAGGGATAGGGTGTCCACTCTTCAGAACGCTAATCAACAACTTTATGGTATAAGATTTTTCCTTCTTTTTATTATTTCTATTTTATCGATCGCATATTGCCATCTAACTTATTACCTTCGCAGATGTATATAATCTCTCCGATGAGGCTATTCTTCTCCATACATTTCCTGAACCTATGGATAATGACCTTCTTCTCGCTCACCTCAATCAATCTCTAAGTAGCTCCTCAGATAAAACTAACCTCCTTTCATTAAAGGATCTTCAATCCAAATATCAGCTTTTAGAAATCGAACACAGATCTAGTTTAAATTTAACTAACCGCTTTAAATGAATGTACCTTGATTCCGAGAAGAAAATCAAGACTTTAAGGAAGAAAATTAGTGATCTCATAGATGAGAACGATCGCATTACTAACAGAGGTGCAGGCATTAGCGAATTCCACAAATCTCTTCTTGGTGTGCAAGTTGAACGAGATGAACTCCTTCATCAAAATACTATGCTTAAGCAAATGAGAAGAGCAAGTTCGTTCTCTTCTTGTTATTAATAGTGATGATGAATTCGCCTGGGGCTGCGAAAGTTTTAGATAATGCCAGGGAATAACCTAGGTGTTGATGTTAGTCTTCATCCGAGCATACTTCCTTGATTAAAGATATGATATCCGATAGAGAAGGTTACTTATTATACCTTACCGCTTCTTACTTCGTAGTATTGCTTGTAAATTATTAACTTGTTGTTACTTATTTGCAGAATCTGAGAAGAGGCTTCAGGTTAGAATTAGAGAGCTTGAATCTGAGAAAGAACAACTCGCCAAGAATTTTCCAGCGAGAATTGAAGAACTCGAAACTGAAAAACAACAAACTCAATAGTCTCTCCCTTCGTAATAACAAGTATTCCAAGTTGAAGAAACAATTTGAAACGACAGTGGCGAATTTTAGTAATGATGCAGTTCGTTTTCGCAATGGAGCCATGGAGTACGTTTGTAAAGACCACAAAATCCCTCTTCATTCATATCCCTGGCTCCTCGAAAAGGTCCCTGAGAATCTGCCTGTCTCAGATGTTTCAGATAGTGAGGCTAGCGAAGGAGAAAACTCTGGCGATGAGGATAATGGAACTGAAGAATCAGATAAAGGAGAAGAATCACCAAAGAGATAATTCTTTTTGTTTTCCTTCGCTGCTTGTGATTATTGTACATTTTTGTATCTTTTTATTGTAATGTACCTCTTGAACTGTTGTTCATAAATTCAATCTTCACTCCCCTTTTTCGGCAGTTCTTTCTTGTAATATAATTAGCTAGCATTATTGATGTATAACTCTTTCATCGGAAGATGAATAACAATATTCCATCTTTCCCATTCCCATACTTGCCTCTGTTATTTGTCTTCGGATGGAAGATTTTATTGTTATTGAAATGGATCGTCGCGACGAATTCGCGGGTATCTTCATGAATTTTGAATTCTATCTCTTTTTGTTGCGACAAGGTCGCAGACCGCCTTTACATTTTCATGTAATGGCTCATTGACCTTGCCTTATCTTCATAAATGTATTTTATCTCTTCTCATTGCGACAAGGTCGCAAGCCGCCCTTACATTGTCAAGCAAGGGCCCATTGACCCTGACTTATCATTTTTGTGTGGTCTTCCGAGTTAGACCTCCCTAATTAGAGGTCTTCCCCTGCCACCTTTTATTGCGACAAAATCGCAGGACATCTTCACACTTGCATGTAAAGACCCATTGATCTTGTCTTATCATTTTCCAAGTATTTTTGCCTCTGCAGGATGTTTTAGTTGCGACAATATGACAGGCCTAGATATCCTTCGAACATAAAGCCCCATGACATTGACGTGGGCTGCCGTGCGACGAAATCGCAGACGTCCGTACACTTTCGTGTAAAGACCCATTGATCTCGCCTTACCCTCGCGTTAGTATTATTGCCTCTGCAGGATCATTGCACAAATATGACGAGCCTAAGTTCTCTTGCGAAAACATAGCCTTATGACATTTGCGTCTGTTTTGACACCCCCCCTAATGGAGAGCGTCGCCCTTATCATCTCCCCGGTTGCCCCTTCAAGGAGGCGAAACATCGGCCATACAAGACTAGCTCCTCCCATCCGGTCTTAACAACAACCAGTTGTTTTCGCAGCCTCTTATCCCTTATACCTATAGGGTTTATGGTTACGAGACTGCACCTAAGTGGAGTTTTCTTGGCGAGTGCAACGCATGCCAAGACTTGCCAAGAATGGCCAGGGTAGGTTCATCCATCCCGGGAACTCGGCTCAACCGTGTACCTCGGCGCCTTGTGCATACATCGACTCCTAGGAAGAGACCCGGCCGCCCAACCAGGTATAACCTACATATATAGTTGGGAATCCAAGGTACCTCTTAGGATAGGCTTTCATGGGCCCCAAATTTTCATGGTTCAGGCTTCGGGAGCGGTGTAACCTTCCCCCGAACCATGGCGAGAGATACCCCCTTATATGACGCACTTTAGGTCTTACATTTGCCTCTTACGAAATGTTATTCGCGAACTAGGGTGTACGCCATAAAGGTTCGTCCCATTCTTTTGCGCATTCATATTTGTTAAATCGATCAATCATTCATGTTTCATTATTTGCTGATATTTGTTTGCGAAGTATTCGCATAGTTCTGTTTCATTTGTTGTATTTCTCTTTTCTTTCTTAGTCGAATTCTCATTTTACTCTTGGCTGCGAGATTCTCGCACATTATTACTTCAGCTGCTACTTTGCATCTTGCTTTTATTGATTATTCACTTCTTATGCCTTTTGTTCCTCATATCTTTTGCTTCTTTATTGTCATAATATTGGTCTGTCTCCAGGCGTTCACCTCGCGAGATGTGTTCAGCCCTCACTTCTATAGCATCTACCATCAGTTTCTCCTTTCTCTGCTCATCTCTCACATGTTGCTTCCAACCCTTTCTTTTGGCATTTCTTTCTTCGCAGCTTTCTATATCGACCTCATGACATTGTTGCGACTCCTTCCAATCTCCCTGGATGATACCAATGCCATTTGGGTGTGGAAATTTTATGCATTGATGGTATGTTGAGGCGACCCCCAAGATTTCATGAAGCCATGGCCTCCCAATTAGCGCATTATACGGGGATTCCACATCAACCACACAGAATAAAACATTAGTTGATAATCCTTGTAGAGGTATTCGCATGTGAACCTCTCCCTTTGGCTTGTTTGCGGTGCCATTAAAGCCATATATCTTGTATGTCGAGGGGATCAAATCCTCATCTTTTCCTCCCATCGTCTTGTAAGTATGGTAAAAGAGAATATTCACCGAGCTAAGGTGTCGATTAGGATTCGGTTGATTGCCCAGCAAGCTTCTGCTTCATCATCTTCTCCATCAACTGGTTTTGGGTTAATCTCTAGTTTCACAACCAATGGGCTATCATGTGTTTCTCTTCCTTTTGGCACTTCATCTGCAGAGAAAGAAATAATCTTCAGTTGCCACTTTTCTAATGTGTCATCCTTTTGGACTCATTATTTCTTTATCATTAGCATCTCTCGCAAAGACTCTACCGAGCACGTTGTCATGAAAATCTTCGATGGTGCGATAGGAGGGACGATAGAGTTGCAATTCAAATTTTTAGCTTTTGTTCCAACTTCTATCACAAATGTTTCCTTTCCTTCGCCCGACACTTCGTTCGTGCATCTTCGGTGGTGGTGGTAATGTCCGGCCTGTTTCTTCTCCCTTTAGAAAGTGATTGGCTTCCCCGATCAATCATCCTGAGAATAATTCTCTTTATGTTTCTACAATCGTTTGTTTGATGCCCATGGAAGCGATGGTAAGAACAAAACTCATGACTTCTATCGCCTGGCGGTGGTTCCATCCCAACATTCCAAGGTGCTGGTACATTTTCCATCACAAGTATAGCTTCCCAGATCTTTTCAACGCTAGCATTCAGTGGAGGCATCTTAATCTGTTCCCATACTATTCTGTGACTTCTCTGCTCTCCACGGTTATTTTGCCTTCGTCCACCATAAGTTTCTTGCACATGATCTAGCCTCTGAATCTTATTATTGTTGTTACGGTTTTAATAGTTCCTTTCTCGTTCAAACTCTTCTTGATCGTGGCTTCCCATAGCTACTATCTTCGCTTGTCCCTCATCGCCTTTCCTTGCTTGCCATCCTTGCGAAGTGCTCGCCACCGTATTTATGAATTGAGGTAACAAGCTTGCGTTCGCAGCATTCGAGTTTGTGTTCGCGATTTGGATAAGAATTCATTTCATTCGTCTTTCTTCTAAGGTAATGTATTCTTCCCGTAATTCTCGCAGATTCGCCATCGTGATTGTATTTTTGATTCTAAAAATTTGAATGTATAACAAGTTAGTCGCGAAGAGAGCATTCACAAATGAGAGTATGAGATATCTCTCCTCAACCCGTCCCGCCATTTCGCTACACATGGTCCTCCATCTTATTGTCAATCGCCTTAAGCTCTCGCCAACCCTTTGTTTCAACCCGAATACATCTTCAATACCGGGTCGCGAAGAGTTGTTACTTATGTATGCTCCCAGGAATGTGGCTTGTAAATGGTTAAATGATGTGATTGTGTTCCTTGGTAAACCTTCAAACCACTTTAATGCTTCTCCTATTAAGCTTGACGCGAAATATTTGCACAATATGGCATCATGATTCTCCCATTGTAACATACATCTCATATAAGCCTTAATATGTTGTATCGCACGTGTTGTTCCATCAAAGATGTTGGTTAATGCGGTAGATTGCACTTAGGAGGTATTCCTCCCATCTCGTACTTCTAGTGTGAAGGGATTCTTCGCGGCCTGCGATGGCTTCATCTAACCTGTCTCCTTCCTCCTTCCCTTCTACTATTCAAGTAATCCTCTCATTTCAGCAAATTTAGTTCTCTTAAGATTTGTTCATTTGCCTCTAATTTGATTCTACCGGGTCTTTTTAGCTCGCTTCTCTCCTTCTTCGCTCGTGCCTATTTTGACCTTCCCGCTCGTTATTTTCTCCTCTTCTTTCCCCGCGACGCTCTTCTTCGTCTCTTTCACATTCGCACGCCATTGTATCGGTTGTTCTCTCTTCTTGGTTGCCTCTCAGCTCTCATCATCTGCACCCTCTCATATTCTTCGTTAATATTTCTATTGGTACGATTTTGTTCCCTCCTTCTCTCGCGGTTGTCATGGTTATTTTGCCGGATTGCTTCTTCCATCTCTTGATTTTCCATTTCTGCTTCTTATTCTTTCTCTTTTCGCGAGCTAGTCGCGCTTGTTCAATGTAGTGTCTCTCAATGTCATCCTCGATCTCTCGGTTTCTTCTCAATTCTTCTCTCCCATGCAAGATTATTCTCCCTTCACACTGGGTCATTCGGTTCTTGGAGTTGCATGTTTCCTTGATTTTCCCTATTCCGCTCATTTTGAAGATTTTGGCCGAGGGATATAACGATCTTCTATTTCCCCATTTCTCTCGCCATGCTCTGTATTCGGATTTTGTGTTTCTTCCTCGGTACTTTTGTTGGTAGAACTCTCCTTCTTTCTTCTCTATTCGATCTTGAACTTGATCTCACGCTACTTCTAGATCTCCTACTTTGCAATCTCATATTTTCCATCCTCAATTCATGATTTTGTCTTGTCAAGTTTGCTCGCTCCTCTCGCTTCTAATCGTCTCTCTTCGTGTATTGTTTGTCTCAATCTTTCTAACGCTGCCATTTCTTCTCTTCTCGGATTCATTTCTCCATTCACCCCTTGTTCGCCTCCTCCTTGTCCATTGTTCACCACTCTTTGCTCCTCTTCCCTCTCATCTTCAGAATCAGATCTCCAAGTATGCACACTTACTCTATCATAATCCACAACCGTGTTTGCTACTGGGGAGATCGGTGGTTGATTTTGATCTTCTCCGTCATTTCTCATATTCATCCTTGACGACTCTCCTGTTTCATTCCTCCTTTCTCCAGCAAGTCTCCCACTTCTTCTTACAATCGTTGGTTGCTCTTGTACATTTCTTCTTCTAGCCATCTTTCTTTTCAATGAATTCTTGAGTATCTTTTCCAAATCTCTTCTCTGTTAATCCAAATTCTTTCCAATTTCTACGTCAATCACTGCTCGTCCCTGTTTCTAGCGCATATGTAGTTGCGGGAAATCCCACACTACACACCTTACTCGATATTGCTTAATTAATCCGTTAGAAGATGTAAGATCAAGAGTATTTACTGATTGAATTCGTGAATTGTTTACACAAGGAAGTAGAATTACACTTAGAAATTAATACACTCTTAAACTTTCTCTCTCCTAATGACTTGCCCAACAACTTCCAAGAGATCTCCCCCTCTAACAGATCTATTTAGCCCTTTATATAGGGTAATACATAGTGGATGACAGCTAAGTTCCCCTTTATTTTCGGGAATGTCTCGCGAAGTGTCGCAGATGCACAAACATTTGCTCTCGCGACACTTCTTAACCCTCGCCAGGTCTCATGTCTTCTTTATGTTTTGCTTGTCGTTATTCATTGCGTCGTTTATTTTAGCTCCTGCGACTCCTTCGCGACACCGTCGTTTATTAATCCCGCGAGCCTTGTCTGTTGCGATATTATGATCCTACAAGCTAAAAAGGCTTTTTTAGGGACACTAAGCTTGTGATTTCGCGTACACATATCCTTAAGGAATTTGGCATAAGCCGGAAGTTGCCTAATTTATTCTAGTAACAGAAGGTTTATGGTAACTTTCTTAAAAACCTCCATTATGTCATTAAAGTTGGATTCATTCTTTGTTGGTACTAATAGCTGTGGAAATGGGGCTCTAGGCATAAAATAGGGCCTCTCAGGAGCCGAATTGGTATCATCAGAGATTTTATCAGTCTCCTCAGCGATGGATGGTCCTGAGGGGTGAACTATAGTATGCTCACTATCGGACATGGTTAACTGATTGTCTACTACTCTGCCACTCTTAAGGGTTCTAACTGAATTCAACTGATGTGATGGTTTTTCGCCTACATCATGAACTCCTCTAGGGTTTGTTTGTGTTTGACTAGGGAACCTACCTTTTTCTCTCAAGGACTCATTTATCAGACTAACCTGCGTTTTTAACTCGGCAATAGCTTGATTTATTTTCTTGCCCTATCCTGTTACTAGCTTCTACGCTTTGTGAAAGTGATTGGTGCATCTTTTCAGTGTTTCGAATAAATGAGGCAAGAGTTTCTTCTAGACTTAAAATTTTCTTATCGGACTGATTTTGAAACTGAGCTACTCCTGAAGGATTCTTAGTATAGCCACTGACCTTGGTTCTGGTCCTTAGACCATGAGAGGTGATCGCTGTCGTAGGCAGGGGTGAGCATGGGCCGGTATGGACCGGTTTTCGCCTCATCCGCATCCAATCCATTGTACTACGGATTTCAAATTTGGCATCCGCATCTAATCCATATCCAACGGATTTGCATCCAATGGATGCACGGATGGACGGATTGGATGCGGATAATCCAATGGATTTGTTTTAATTAAATTTATAGTAAATAAAATAAGCTGACGCAAATAACTCCTTATAAAACCTACATATCCTATATATATATACAAATTTAAATATGCCATGTACAACACCCCAAGCAAGCATCTTAAAAATTCCTAAATGATCCATAGTATTTTCTAGAACTATATAAATGCCCTTAATTTAACGGATATGGATGTCCAACGGATTTTCAAGGTTGCATCCGGGCCCGATCCGTTGTCCGTTGGATTTCAAAAATTCCATCCGCATCCAATCCATTAACGAACGGTCCGGACATCCATCCGCAAATGAACGGTTGGTCTCGGTTAAATCCGCGGATTACGGTCCAAATGCTCACCCCTAGTCGTAGGCGTCAAAAAATAAATTACACTTTCTTACTACTCAAAATATATAATGAAGCAAGGGCAAGAAAGGATCGTTCCCACAGAGAGGTCTTGGTTGTCAATATGTTTCGGTTTCCTAAAAGTAACAAGGGGGTTTTCTGATTTTTATAAACTAAAATGAAATAAAGGCAAAACAATAAAAAGTAAACACGCAAATCAAGGATGTGAAAATATTGGATAAAGGTTTCATCTTCAATTGTAAACAAGTTTTTGAATATATAAATAGAATTCCTATTTAATCTCGCTATCATCAATAGCCCTAGAATGTCTTATTGCAAGAATACTCCATAAATTTCCTAAGTCATCAACACACACATTAGAGCTGCGTATGTGAATTCTACCTAAAGAATAACCTAACGCCTTGCGCTAATTAAGTTCAACTCCTAGGAGCATTAAGTTTCAGAAATAGGCTAATCAATGCAATTGTAATACATTGCGCACACAATTCGAACAAAGGTCAATTTCTACATATGACTACAAGGATGTATCACTATAAACCGTAATCATATCATGCAACTCATATTCAAGGTTATCGCTCGATGATGAACCATAAATTAGCTATAGATATGGATGTGAGTTCAATTAATTCTAGACTTAACTAAACAAGCATTCAATCATATTGCAATACATCAATCATGCAATTATTATAACCCGTAGAAATCAAACGATAATATTGAGAGAAAACTAATTCATAAAAATCATAACTTGTTTTCAAAATCCAACTACATCTTTAACCAATAAAAATAAATCAACTACTTGGGTTTTTGGAAATCATCACAAAGAGTTTAGAAGAATCTATCATGTGAAACCCTAGAAAAACAAGTAGAAGCCTCCCTAATGGAGATATATAGGTTTAGAGAAAGACTTTTCTATTTATATCCTTCTCCCATTCCAAAAGGATAATCTTTCCAATATTAGGTCTTCTCAAAACCCATCTCCAATTAGTCCACCAAGCCTATGTGTGGAAAATACTCGTGTGAAAATCTCTGCCAGAATTGGTCGCCCGAAGTCTGGTGTTGCAGGCCGGAAGTTGAACGGAATATACCCTGACGGTCACTGGAATATGCTACTCCGTTGCCTGAGTCAAACTAACGGTCTTCTGTAGTCGTCGTCACCTTTAACGGTCAAGTTAACGGCACCGTTACCTGGTCAGCTCACCTGAATCGCCGAGTCAACTCGCAAGATTCTGATTCCAGCGAAGTTCAGTCTTGTTTTACTGTCATTTCCGACCGATTCAGGCCAATTCCCCTGTAATCCTAACATACATCTAATGAGCAGTTTAAGCATCATTCATTGCATAACTGCATCCAACCCTTGAAGCTCAAACCATACTTCTCTGCTAGTATATCATCTACAACTCAGACCCTTTGTTGCGCCTCAAAACGCATAACTCTTGCATCAACTCTTTCGCCCATTTTCTCAGATTCCCCCGAATCCATATCTTCTTCGCAGTCCACCTGCTAACTCAGCTGCCATCATCCCTTCATGCCTGCACAACCCATTTCCTGCACTTCGATTCAAAGATCAGCCACAACTGCCATCATATTCTAGCTTGCACCTACAATTCCAAGTCAGCTTCATCATGACTGCGACCATTTCCTTAACCTGCATCCTCGCATATAGCACCACCTGTAATAACTCCTTATCCGCGGCTCACTGTAGCTTCAACACCGCTTGTCAACATCATTTCAACACCAAGACAACCTCACATCATCCTAATTGCACCGTAACCATCCATAATCCCCTTTTCCTTGTAACTTGTATCTGCAAAGCCAATTCATACATTTTAAGCCTTCGGTTCCAACTCATAGTCAGTCACAGCATCACCCATTAGCTTCTCTGCACTTCCCATCAACATAGCTAGCTGACCGAACACCAACACAGCAACAATTCTAAAATTAATCATTCGCCCATGCCTCCAGCCCATGACTCGCAATCGTTAGTTCACAAGCAAACCAACACCACCAGTGCATCTTCTTCTTGAGCATCAACAATACCTTCACTTCCATACGCGGCAGCATCTCAAGCTTCTAACATCACAACCTAATTTCTTTCACCTGCAACACCCACCAGTGCTATCTGAGCTTCTAAGTCCAGCCTGCAATCTCATGAGAAATCTTGGAAGCAACACAGAAACAATCAACACCAGAACCTCTTTTTATCTCAGCTGCACATTTCATAACTGCAGTACCGACTGCAACTCAGCCACCACTAGATTCTTTATTAATTTTCAATCGCCATCTCCTTCCATCATACCCTTGGCAACAACCTTCATCTCATTCTGCCAAGACCAAGCTTTCCCTTCGAGTTCCATAATCCTGCAGCCAGATCAGTACCGCCACTTGAATCGGAGCTGCAACCATCTTCTTAGTCACCTCAACACACCAGCACAAAGCACCAACACCCAGCACAACCTGCACTTCTACAATCAAAATTGCTTATTCCCTTACAGCTCCACCAGAACCACTTCCAACTACAGCTGCAACGTCATTCCGATCTCGGTACCACCAGCTCCTTGAATTCAAACTAAATTCCACCATCCAGCTGGCATTTGCACAAACCACCTAGTCCATTGCAACAACATCACAACTGCTCCACTGCCTCGATAAAACCAATTAGAGCACCCGAAACATCCCCTCCTTGAACTGCACCTGCAATCTCCTTGAGCTTCACATTCCCTGGCACTTTCTTGGCTGCACAACAAACATCCTCAAATCCCAGTAATCTTCTTCTTCTTGTTAACTTCATCTGGGTCAGTTCTTCATCTGTACATCGAATCCAACAACAACCCAAAGTGGTTGCCACTTGAACAAGACCAAATTCTTATAATTCCACCAATCCATGAATATCATCGATTCCACCTTGCAGATTTGCACATTCTTCATTTCTAGCCTCAGCAGCAACTAGTTCAAACCATCCTTGCCATTAATCATCCACCACGGTTCAGTTCTTCAATTAATCTCACCATCTACAGGGAACCCAAGCTTCCTTAATCGAATCCTTCAAAGCCCATGGATCATAACCACCAAAACACCCTTGGAAGCAAATTCATCTTCTTCTATCTCAATACCAAAGATAAACACCCATCTCTTCATTTCGACAAATCGACCCTCAATTCCTTATCATCTTCCCAACAAAACCCTAACTCCGTAAACCTAGAACGTCGCGATTCAATTAACTAAGCATATATGTTCTTCGGCACAGCTTCCTCTTGATTTTCTTGATCACAGACACTTTTCCTTTTCAATTCTCCATCAATTCCTTCCTGATTTCTCTCAATCTCCATTACAGGTTAAATCTATCTGCATCTGAAGAGGGGAATGAAATGTGTTGTATGAAAACAAATGAGTTCGACCAAAATCGGTCTATTGGTGTGGGATAGCTATAAACACCCATGGGTGGTTTTAGCAATTCTTATTAGACTCCAACTGGTTGTCCCTTATCCTTGACTGGGATCCGGATATCACTCGTTTGCAAAATGACGCTTTTGCGCTTTTTGTTCCGATGGAACGCTTTCTTCTTCTTTTGCTCCTAATGACTCGAAAACACCTATAAAACTCAAAAGAAAATATAAGATACTTAATTTCACAAAAAGCTCGCAAAGAAAGCATAAACAATAGATATAAAATTAGGTATTTTACAACACCTATCAAATTCCCCCACACTTAGACTTTGCTAGTCCTCGAGCAAATCAAACAAATCTTATTCTAAAGCATACATACAACTCTGTGTCGTCGAGGCTATGGTCAAACTTAGCATGTATAACAAGCCTTTAAACCCCTAGGTGACCCTAGTGGACGAGTTTTAGTCTCGTGAGGGTTTACTAGAGATATACCCACAAAACCTACTTTTCCAACTTACTAGTTCTCCGAAATGATAGCATCCAACGCGCTAAGAAGATATAGAGATTCTGCACACTAGTAATAAGAAGTTAGACACATAAATGAACACAATCTCATCCTTAAAAGTTGAGAGAGAAATAACCATCCCTTATCGAAAGAAATTCGGGTTCGGAGTGATCAAAAGTCTCGACTCTGCCTCACAAGAAAGGGTTTTATGAATTTGCGCTCAATAATAAACAACTTTTTATGGGTCACACATGTGTCAAGGTAGGAATGAAGAAAGAAATCCTGCGACACGTTGAATGGTAGGAAGGCAAAACCCTCCGAATCGTTTTAAAAACCCACATCTTTTATCATTTTTGAAAACCCATTTTTCTGACGATCTCTAAGAAAGGAAATCAACCACTTAACGAAGGTGGGAATATGCTTACTTACCTCGTTATCCGTTCAACGTGCCGATAGCACCACTCTCATAGTATCCATAGAAACGTCTTCGGTCTTTAATCGATGTCTTCATCTTCGTCTTCGGCCTTCAATTGTCGATGATGAAATCTTGAACTTCGTAGAATCTTGACAATGTGATTTTTTTCCTCTAATTCCTTGTTGCTTGAAACTTCATTGTAGATATTTCTTCTTCCATTGGCTTTATTGAAAGAATACAAAACTACAAACCCAAAATATGATACAATGAATTTTTCTTGTCTCTCTCTTCTTTTTTCTTTTTCATTATCTTTTTTTCTTTTTTTTTTTTTATGAGACAAGAAAAATAAAACAAATACAAAATGAAAACAAAAATACAAATGGCCATGGTATAAGTATTTTACCGCTTGATTCTTCACAACTTGTATGTCTTGATATCATAAACTTCTCGAACTCACATCCTTGATAATCTTCGCTCTTGTACATAAAGTCTTCAACTTATAAAAATTATGCTCCTTATCTTGTTGCTTTACTTGAATCTGAAATCGCTCATTTTCATCACTGCTTGTAAACCTTGAACATTTTCAACTTTCCTTCAAATTTGTGATGCTCCTCTTGTTGATGATGATGGTGTTTCTATGGACCTGTTGGTGTGGAGAGAGATAAAGTGGATGGTGCTAACTGCGAACAAGATTACAAGTGGTATGTAAGTTAGAAATTCGATGTCACCATCATGATTGATAAAATAGCACTCAAGAGATCAAAATAGTGCTTCTATTGGTGGGAGGTTGGGCAGCTCACCATTCTGCCCGGAATTTATGTACGGTGACACACACTCTAAAAGCACATATTTAGACAGGTACAAAGAATTGAAGGTCGGTGCCTCACATTATGTAACATGGGTAGTCTCCACTATAGGGGACCAATACTCTAATACCGAATTCAGTCCGCACCTTATTTTCCACGGCATGGTTAAATCCAACTTTAACTCTCATACAAGTAAGAAACCCGATCATGTTCTCTCGTCACCTCTAAGTTCAGTCACTCTTATGAGAATCTCGATGTAATCTTAGCGACATGTATACTATGTGACTCTAAACTAACTACAAGTTGGAGTTTTTATTCACTAATTTACACAAAAGTTGAAAATTTATGAAAAATTTACAACGCAAATGCTTAACCACTCCCCCACACTTAAACTTTACATTGTCCTCAATGTAATTGAATCGTCCAAAGAAAGTCAAGGTGGGAAATTTATAATAATATACGACAAGAAAAAGTAATACAAGACAAGAAAAATAAAAGGTAAGAGATACAAAACCTATGGGTTGCCTCCCATGTAGCGCTTGGTTTAAAGTCGTCAGCCCGACTATATCCTTGCAAGATTCATTCCCCATATACCAACAATCGGAATATCAGGGATTGTCTCCTTGAATGGACGTTCAAAAACGGACTCTTCAAAAATAGGACTTTCTAAATTGAGGTAATCGAGACGCTTAGAACTACTAGGTTTCTCTTTAACAAATCTACTTAGGGCGTCTCTTTTATGTTCTGGCATGCAAAAGAATAAAGAAGGGGATTCTATGCAATCATAAATCAAGGCCGACTCAACCAAAGCAAACCTAGAGATTTCTAGCAAACAAAAAGCATGATGGCTCCACTTAGATTGTTTTCAGACCAGCTTCTAATCTTTCGAAATGGAATTCGTTACAATTTAAGCAAACCCCTATGGAATCAATCCGAGTCAAAGTAAGTTGAATAGAGGCGAGGGAAGCTCAGTGGAGCTTTGATACCCAAGGCCTCACCGGAATTACAAGGCGGCGCAGTCACGCATTCAACTCATAGAAACCTTCATGAATTTTGAAGTGTGCTTAAAAGAGTAACCAATATTTTTCGAACGACTTTCCTATTAAGCTCGTTACCCTATCGGTCTTGTTCTAGTCAAAATTTTAAGGCTTAGGTTCGTGTAGGTTACGTGTTCCTAAGGCGGGAAAGAAGAGAACGGTGATGAAATCCGAACCCTTATCTTGTATGGCCAGGCCTTGCCCTTTACTAGAAAATTAAAGCAGCCGTATTCAAGTCCTCAACATATATGCAAACGAAGGAATCCAAGAATCGCCGACAGGGATTCGCGAGTGTTCAGATCTTACCTCCGTTCAGACGGGGGGATGAATCAGTTGTAGTCGACTTGGGCCACTGACTCCTATGTCAGTGTACGAACCCAAGGTGCAGAGACAATATCGTAATTGTCCTCCTTCTTTGCAAACAGTTTATATTTAAAAGTACCCTTCCGTAGGGTAAAAATAAAAATAATGTCCAAAGTCCAAAAAGAAAAGAAAAATTACAAAAATAATAAACCCTAATACAATTTTTTTTTCTAAAAATATACAAACCCTAAAAACAAAATAACTAAAATAAAATTGTCTTCTTTTCAGTTCTTTTCGCTTTAATATTTAGCTCCAAGTCTTTACGAAATCACCAAACTCCTTGGCTCAATTTTCTTTATGATCCAAAACCTGTAGACAAAAGATAAATACCCAAAAACATAAAAAAGAAAAAAAATAATAAAAAAACTAAAAAATAAATCTAAAACCCTAAAAACAAGTCCGCGTCGGCGGCGCCAAAAATTGATGTGATTTTGAAAGTTGTTGTAAAGTGGTAAGAAAGATGTCGTTCCTCTCAGACTTGTGAAGGATTTTTTTAGATTCAAATAAAACTAGAAAACTCAAAGAAGGTTGTTATCAAGATTTTAAGAGCACCGAGACTATGGATTCCACCAATCTCCAATTTCTATGTGATTTAATCTAATCAATATCCATGCAACTCTTTACATTTAAAGTGATTCTAATATTTTGCAAAAGTAGATTTTTAGAATAACAAGTGTATTTCGAAAGCATAGAATATCAAAAACCTAGGTCTAAGCATAATCTATCAAGAGAAATCACAATTGCTTAGGAAAAATCATTCAATCAATTCTAAATCAAGGCAAATAATCATAAAAGAGATATTGCAAAAATTAATATGAATAGAAATTACCACACAAATCTTGGAAAATTGGCTTCCTCCATCGCCTCAAAGAAAGGGGTTTAGTTCCTCATGTTATTCACGTGCTCAAAGTAGGTGTTCATAGCTCAAAAGGGTAAAAAACAAGAGAAAACTACTAAAGCATCGACTTTGTAACAGATATAATTGTTCTGAAGTCAGCGTGTTACAGAGTAACCTTTAACAGAACTGTTGTAACTCTATTAATTGTTGGAAAAATTGTTACAAAAGAGATTGAATATGAAAGAATAGGTAACAGCCTACGATGCTCTAAGGTGTTGTAAAATAAAGATCGCTTCTAGTCTGTCTAATGTTCTTCGTGTTCTTCGGAAGCAGCAGCAGAACCCTGATTCCCGCAACTTTGATTTCTGGCTCTGTCGTGTTCCAAAGTTCCCCTAACTTCTTCTAAACTTCAAATACCCTCTCTCGGGACTCGATCACACCTTTTATACACCTCCAAATCTCCAAATCCTCCAAAACCCGATTAAATCTCTCCTTTTTTTCTTTGCTGCCAAGGTACGAAATATCCTCTCCAAGTCTTCTTTACGCGTTTCTGAGATTTCCAAATCCTCCCAAACTCTTCCTTAGATAGATACATATCTTTGGAAAGATATCTCGCCTTTAGTCTCCCTGGAATTCCAAAAATAAACTCCACAGGACCCGTAACCTTCATCACCTCTGTTTCGGTCCAACTCGACTATGCAGCCAATTCTGGTCGAAAAAAACATCCATACCAGCGTTGTATTGACAAAACAAGCCTAGCCCATGAAAATCAGCAATTGAATCTCGTTAAAACTGGTCCAAATCATCAACCCTAATTCTTCCATTAAAACTCCAATTTTCCCGCTAAAACATTCTTTTGAAATGAAAGAGATGGAGTTCCCCTTAACCTATGAGGGGGTGCCTTTAGTAGCTGACTTGGGGGTGTCCTGATGGTGCCCCTTAGTAATTTGGGTACCCCTTATCCATAGTGAGAGTCCAAATAGCAAGTGCCCTCCGGGCGCTTTTTACCAACTTTTCGAGCCGATTTTTCCAAAAATGTTTATTGGCCAAAAATACCTACACACACATAAAACACCATAATAAGTACAAAAATGAGCACTATTAATATATAGAATCGAGACAAATTAGACACAAAAATGTGTCTATCATGACTTGTATCGGAATTTTGAACTGGCTTGCGGAATGTAAGCTATCAGTTCTTTGGTGTTTTTATGGATACATGTGTTGTTGTTAACCAAAACTCTTGTTATTTGGTCGAAATAGGTAAAACTTATTTATACAAGTCATAATTGAACGCACCCTGATCTCGTAGGAAGTGGGAGTGATTGAGTGATGGAGAAGTGGGGTAATGTGTAAGTTCCAGAAACCACGCCCCCACTATGAAGGAAACGGATTTGTTTACACCCACTACTTCTTGCCGCCACTAACTGCCCTGCTTTCCTTACACTTTATTATAATGGACGTGTTGCACGCCGCACGCTGTAAACCTCCAGACCAATACCCTGATGAGCATCGCCCAGTTTGTGATATGTTTGATGTCTCAAATATTTTTGTGGAAAATATGCAGCAGATTGCTGAGTGTGGTAAGTCAAAGTTGTGAGACTTGCCGCAGGAGAATAGCGTGTGATGCTATTAGGTTTGTCTTGGTTGGTCACCTAAGACTTACCATAGGCCGATCAATTCTGTGGCTAATTTTGGCGGCTGAGATTGTAATTCATGAGAGAGGGTGGCTGTTGATTATGGCCACATTCCATTGGCACATGTCGGTGACATGGTGGCACATTTAGCGCATGCCAGTGGCATAGCAGCATGGTTGGAATATGCCAGTGGCATAGTGGCACGAATAGCGCCTGGCGTGGCTGTGACAGCTATATTTTGGCATATTGGTGTTAGACCCAAATATGGCTCGACAACCTCAGTTCCTCTTGCCATATCAAACTTAAAGCCCTAGGTAACATTACTTGGCTTGGTTGGCATAACAACCTTAGATAAATTATGGTTTGGCATACCGAAACCCTAATTAGCGCGTGTGGCATGTGGCCACGGCACGATGACATTTTTGTGCAAACGATGCCATGGCCACATCAAAGGAATTATGTCAGGGCCATAACATGGGGACATCCATAGGAGCGAGGCCAGCTATGAATGGCTATAGCATGGTGCCATTTTTAGGGTTTCCTGGTCCCGCATGGATCGTGGCATGTTGTGGGGCCAAAGTGGCGTTTCGACTAATGGCACTGAGTCAAAAGTCGTGTTTTGATCATAAAACCCTAATTGGAGTTTGTCATGGTGTTTTCCACGATCAAAAAGGTGAGTTACCACGTAGGCTCTTTATTTATGGCACGTTGACACGTTTGCCATGTTGCTGCGGCAAAGTGATGTCATTGGCACGTTCGGCGCGTTTAGCATGCTGCTGCGAAAAAGTGATGTTATTGGCACGTTCGGCGCATTTGGCATGCCGATTAGCACATTGGCGCGGCATGGCACGTTTGGCATGTCGATAAGCGTATTGGCGCGGCATGGCATGTTTGGTATGCCATTAGCATGCTGGCGCGGTTTTGGAAAGCCAATTGGTATGGTGGCCATCCGATGTATTTTGCCCCTTTTAATACTGTGGCAGTTTTCGAGTAACGTGATTGGTCAATAGGAAGTGGGGCCGACCAAACATGGGCGTGGCCACATTCGAGTGCGCGTGGCAGATTTGAAGCGACTTGATTGGTCGATGGGAAAGAGAGGGCCGGTGTAACACCCCGTGCTTTTAGCATGGCGCATGCTAAAGGATGCGCCATTTGCTTAAATGAAGCTTCATCCAAAGCTTCCTTTGCATGATGAGATGCATTTGGCCCTAGGCCATACCTGGTGCCAAGTAAGGCACATCGCATATGCATATTGGCTAAGGCCAATATGGCATTGGTTGGAAGCTACATTAGCCAAGAGCCAATCTTGCATCAAATGTTGCATTAGGTCAGTTGGGTGGATGACCTTGAAAATGTACAGCCAACATGGCCGGACATCGGGTTGGAAGTGAACGGCCAACATGGCCGGACATCTGGTTGGAAGTGGACGGCCAACATGGCCGGACATCGGGTTGGAAGTGGACGACCAACATGGCAGGACATCGGGTTGGCAGTGGACGGCCAACATGGTCGGACATCGGGTTGGCAGTGGACGACCCACAAGGCCGGACAGTGAACTGGCATGTGAGCCAGGACTGAATGTACAACCATCTTGGCCGGTTATTGAGAAATTCATGGCAACGGCCATGAATAGTGAAGCAAGCATGTCAATATGCTCCCCTTTCCATACTTGTAGAAATTCCATTAAGACATATATAGGGAGGGGTAGTTGGTTGAAGGTGCATATGCGGACAATATACCAAGTAAGCTTCATAGCTTAGCCGGAAGAGTATAAATGATGCCTAAGGCTCATTTATAGTTGCGTAGCCTCGCGAAGAGGGCATTTGGTGCTTAGGAATCTTTATTCCATATTGCGGACTCGATGATGCATCACTTGGATGCATTCCGACGGAACGGCCTATACGGACTAGGCCATTTCCATTATTGCTTGGCCACGGCCTAACAAACGAGTTGGAATAAGTTGCTTGTCCCTTCGAGGATGAACTACGGTATGTGCTTGATCCCTTTAGAGTAGGGAAGGGTATGTAGGCAGCCGCAACGAGTTGCAGCATTGCCGGTCCAACACTTTGTCGCTCATATCATCTAATTCGGAGATGATTGCGACATTCTGGCCCCTCATATCATCTAAGCTCGATAGCTCGACGCCAGAGATGATTGTGGCCATACTTGATGAGGCTTAGTTGCATGCCACAGTGGATGCTCATACTTCCTATCAAGCTACAAAGAGAAAGCTATAGCCTATCTGGAGGCGAAAAACCCGAGTGTCGTAATTTAGCACATGAATAGTCCATTTTGATGGGAAACGGCCCAAAGATCAAGACATGTATAGATCCACATGGTCACCAGAATTTAGCCAAATTCCATCGTTTAGGGCCTCAAAAGGCCGTTTTTGCCGTATTAAGAAAGTCTTTGTTTTCTTAGTAAACCCTTTGCGGAACAAGGGTAAGTTGTAATGGTGTGGAAGCTAAGTTAGCCGCATCATGCTCCACGAGCATGCTTACAAGGGAAAATGAACGTGCATTTGCCTAGCTTTAAGGCCCGGATCGTAGCTTCATCATGGCGCATCGGGGAGATTACTGCCTGCAGGGCAACACACTAAAGGCGTAATTTTCCGTTCCGTCACAGTTGGTATCAGAGCAAGTTCCGAGAAAACTCTAGGGACTTGTGCGGAATGGACTCATTGGCAAGTATTTTCCTTAACGGAAAACTTAAAGTTGGAGAGTAGGCTAACTTCGCGCGGAAAGAGTTTGTAATCTTGCTAGGCCGCATTACTTTGCAAATCGAGTTGAGCTTGTAGAGGCATTGTGGAGTTTTCCGAGGCCTCTATGGCACCCCGCTTACGAGCATCCGGAAGACCGTTTGGGACGGTGGGTAGACAATGGCACTCGATCATACCCACACGTTGGCACCGGCCAAGGGTGTGCGTTGTCGAGCGGCTAGCATCCCACTTACGAGTGGCAACCCTAAGAAATTCATCCGTGGACGGTGACTTGCATCCAACCGCACCGGCATTAGAGAATGGTCCTCACAAAGTGTTGCGTTGAGTTTTGCCTTGTCATTTCGATGACATCTTTCAACTTGTGAACCTTAGGGATTCTGGGTGGTAGTATGGGATGCTATCTAGGATACCTTGTCGAGATATCCTCTTGGCACTGGCCAATTGCGATTCTTGGTTTTATTGTGGGCACTTTTTAGATTCCTGGGCAGGTGGTATGGGACATGTGCTCGGAAGATCTAAATTTTTGTTCATGAAAACTTGAAGAAACACGTGATTTCTGAGCATTTGGTATGGGACTTTTGCTCAGCAAATCCAACTCGAAGAGATTGTCCACAATAATTTTGGTTTTGAATTTGGGGGACGAAATTCTTTGAAGGGTGTGATAATGTAACACCCCGTGTTTTTAGCATGGCGCATGCTAAAAGATGCGCTATTTTCTTAAATGAAGCTTCATCCAAAGCTTCCTTTGCATGATGAGATGCATTTGGCCCTAGGCCATATCTGGTGCCAAGTAAGGCACGTCGCATATGCATATTGGCTAAGGCCAATATGGCATTGGTTGGAAGCTACACTAGCCAAGAGCCAATCTTGCATCAAATGATGCATTAGGTCAGTTGGGTGAATGACCTTGAAAATGTATGACCAACATGGCCGGGACATGATGGGTTGGATGCTCGGGTTGGAGTGGGCGGCCAACATGGCCGGACATCGGGTTGGCAGTGGACGACCAACATGGCCGGACATCGGGTTGGCAGTGGACGGCCCACATGGACGGACAGTGAACTGGCATGTGATCCAGGACTGAATGTACAGCCATCTTGGCCGGTTATTCAGAAATTCATGGCAACGGCCATGAATAGTGAAGCAAGCATGTCAATATGCTCCCCTTTCCATACTTGTAGAAATTCCATTAAGACATATATAGGGAGGGGTAGTTGGTTGAAGGTGCATATGCGGACTATGTACCAAGTAAGCTTCATAGCTTAGCCGGAAGAGTATAAATGATGCCTAAGGCTCAGTTAGAGTTGCGTAGCCTCGCGAAGAGGGCATTTGGTGCTTAGGCATCGTTATGCCATATTGCGGACTCGATGATGCATCACTAGGATGCATTCCGAATTAACGCCTATACGGACTAGGCCATTTCCATTATTGTTTGGACACGGCCTAACAAACGAGTTGGAATAAGTTGCTTGTCCCTTCGAGGATGAACTACGGTCTGTGCTTGATCCCTTCAGAGTAGGGAAGGGTACGTAGGCATTCGCAATGAGTTGCAGCATTGTCGGTCCAGCACTTTGTCGCTCATATCATCTAATTCTGAAATGATTACGACATTCTTGCCCCTCATATCATCTAAGCTCGATAGCTCGACGCCAGAGATGATTGTAGCCATACTTGATGAGGCTTAGTTGCATGCCAGCAGGTGGATGCTCATACTTCCTATCAAGCTACAAAGAGAAAGCTATAGCCTATCTGGAGGCGAAAAACCCGAGTGTCATAATTTAGCACAAGAATAGTCTATTTTGATGGGAAACGGCCCAAAGATCAAGACATGTATAGATCCACATGGTCACCAGAATTTAGCCAAATTCCATCGTTTAGGGCCTCAAAAGGCCGTTTTTTCCGTATTAAGAAAGTCTTTGCTTTCTTAGTAAACCCTTTGTGGAACAAGGGTAAGTTGTAATGGTGTGGAAGCTAAGTTAGCTGTATCATGCTCCACGAGCATGCATGCAAGGGCAAATGAACATGCATTTGCCTAGCTTTAAGGCCCGGATCGTAGCTTCATCATGGCGCATCGGGGAGATTACTGCCTGCGGGGCAACGCGCCAAAGGCGTAATTTTCCGTTCCGTCACAGTTGGTATCAGAGCAAGTTCCGAGAAAACTCTTGGGACTTGTGCGGAATGGACTCATTGGCAAGTATTTTCCTTAACGGAAAACTTAAAGTTGGAGAGTAAGCTAACTTCTGCGCGGAAAAGAGTTTGTCTTCTTTGGGCGGTTACTTTGCAAATCGAGTTGAGCTTGTATAAGTACTGTGAGTTTTCCAGGCCTCTATGGAACCCCGCTTACGAGCATCGGAAGACCGTTTGGGATGGTGGGAAGACAATGGGACTAATCATCCCACATGTTGGCACTGGCCAAGGGTGTGCGTTGTCAGGCCCGGATAGCATCCCACTTACGAGTGGCAACCGGGTAAATCCGTCAGGGACGGTGGCTTTCATCCAACTGCACTTGTATTAGAGATTGGTCCTCACAGTGTTGCGTTGAGTTTTGCCTTGTCATTTCGATGACATCTTTCAACTTGTGAACCTTAGGGATTCCTGGGTGGTAGTATGGGATGCTATCTAAGATACCTTGTCAAGATATCCTCTTGGCACCGCCAATGCGATTCTTGGTTTTGTTGTGGACACTTTTTGGATTCCTGGGCAGGTGGTCTGGGACATGTGCTCAGAAGGTCTAAATTGTTGTTCATGAAAACATGAAGAAACACGTGATTTCTGAGCATCTGGTATGGGACTTTTGCTCAGGAAATCCAACTCGAAGAGATCGTCCACAATAGTTTTGGTTTTGAATTTCGGGGACGAAATTCTTTGAAGGGTGTGATAATGTAACACCCCGTGTTTTTAGCATGGTGCATGCTAAAAGATGCGCCATTTGCTTAAATGAAGCTTCATCCAAAGCTTCCTTTGCATGATGAGATGCATTTGGCCCTAGGCCATATCTGGTGCCAAGTAAGGCACATCGCATATGCATATTGGCTAAGGCCAATATGGCATTGGTTGGAAGCTACATTAGCCAAGAGCCAATCTTGCATCAAATGATGCATTAGGTCAGTTGGGTGGATGACCTTGAAAATGTACAACAAACATGGCCGGACATCGGTTTGGAAGTGGACGGCCAACATGGCCGGACATCGGGTTGGCAGTGGACGGCCAACATGGCCGGACATCGGGTTGGCAGTGGACGACCAACATGGCCGGACATCGGGTTGGCACTGGACGGCCCACATGGCCGGACAGTGAACTGGCATGTGAGCCAGGACTGAATGTACAGCCATCTTGGCCGGTTATTCAGAAATTCATGGCAACAGCCATGAATAGTGAAGCAAGCATGTCAATATGCTCCCCTTTCCATACTTGTAGAAATTCCATTAAGACATATATAGGGAGGGGTAGTTGGTTGAAGGTGCATATGCGGACTATGTACCAAGTAAGCTTCATAGCTTATCTGGAAGAGTATAAATGATGCCTAAGGCTCATTTATAGTTGCGTAGCCTCGCGAAGAGGGCATTTGGTGCTTAGGCATCGTTATGCCATATTGCGGACTCGATGATGCATCACTTGGATGCATTCCGACGGAACGGCCTATACGGACTAGGCCATTTCCATTATTGCTTGGCCACGGCCTAAAAAACGAGTTGGAATAAGTTGCTTGTCCCTTCGAGGATGAACTACGGTCTGTGCTTGATCCCTTTAGAGTAGGGAAGGGTACGTAGGCAGCCGCAATGAGTTGCGCATTGCAGGTCCAAAGACTTTGTCGCTCATATCATCTAATTTGGACATGATTGCGACATTCTGGCCCCTCATATCATCTAAGCTCGATAGCTCGACGCCAGAGATGATTTTGGCCATACTTGATGAGTCTTAGTTGCATGCCAGCAGGTGGATGCTCATACTTCCTATCAAGCTACAAAGAGAAAGTTATAGCCTATCTGGAGGCGAAAAACCCGAGTGTCGTAATTTAGCACAAGAATAGTCCATTTTGATGGGAAACGACCCAAAGATCAAGACATGTATTGATCCACATGGTCACCAGAATTTAGCCAAATTCCATCGTTTGGGGCCTCAAAAGGCCGTTTTTGCCGTATTAAGAAAGTCTTTGCTTTCTTAGTAAACCCTTTGCGGAACAAGGGTAAGTTGTAATGGTGTGGAAGCTAAGTTAGCTGCATCATGCTCCACGAGCATGCTTGCAAGGGCAAATGAACGTGCATTTGCCTAGCTTTAAGGCCCGGATCGTAGCTTCATCATGGCGCATCGGGAGATTATGCACTGGGGGCAACGCGCCAAAGGTGTAATTTTCCGGTCCGTCACAGCCGGTCAAGCAGCATGGGGGCGTGGCCATCTGCAAGTGGCGCTGACTGTCCTATGGCACGGCCACACCTCCCTTTGTTGTTGCTCCTATTTTCCGGGACTCCTCTTTTATTCCTTGTTTTCTAATTTTGGGTAGGATTTTGCACCTATTAATCCATGGCAGATCAATTGCCCAGTTTTCCTAGGTTTAGTTTCGACCAGCAGGGTCTGATATACTACGCATGGTGCAAAAACCCTAAGTTTGCAAGTTAATTAGGTTGAAGTTTGAATCTCGTGAATCATCACAAAATTGATTGAACTCTGCATGTTGCTACAGAGTTCTTTAAATTTATTTCCAGAGAGCAGTATGCTTTCCGATTGAGTACTTTTATGCAGGAACCTTAGCTTTGATACTTCGGGAAATTCATGCTACTCACAAGCGAGTGATCAACAATTGTCATGTCATATCAACATTAGGGGGTCGGGGAACCTAGCACAGAAATTACTCAGTGAGTCTTATATTAATGAATAATACGGGAAGGGTGCCGAAATTTACAAAGTATCTGGGATTGTTGCTACATGTACCATTCTGGATAAATTTCATATGGATATATTGAATTGCTCAATAAATGTGCAAGTGAAGAGGTTGGGCACTCATCACTTTTACATGGCTCCGTTTCTTTGCAGAGTGACGGCACATTAAATGCAAAGTTTTACAAATTTAGCCCTAAACTAAAAACCACCATCAACAATTATGTTGGTAAACCTGTGTCAAACATTGTGGTTTATTGTTTTTTAATAGTACCAGCATGGTCGGAATTTTAACAACAATGCCGATACTTTGATTTTCTTCCAAACCAAAGAACTTTCATAGTGTCGGCATTGATAATTTTTTTAGACCATGCAGGTACTCTTTATTTTCCAGATGCAGAAGGAATTTGGGTAGAGTTCCGGCGTTGTAAGTAATTTAACTTCAATGCCGTCATCTGTACTAATTTCTCTGTGTAAGTTTTTTGTTGTTCCGTCACTGATGGTATTTCAAATTCAATGTTGGCATTGAAATAAAAAGTGTAGTTATAAGTCGGGACCTGTTCCCGGCGTTGTAATATTGGAATTTAATCATGCCGGCATATCCATAAAAATGTCAAATTATGAATACAATACAAATTTCCAAAAAATAAAAGGTTGTGTATTAGTGAACCACATATATCCAAATTACTCATCATCACTTTCACACGTATGAAGTTCCCCTTCTATCGGTTAACTGATAACTTCAAAGCATCCCAATGTTGGTGGTTCTCCTCATACAATTTCATCCATATTTCCGACTGATTGGGGACTATATCCTTGTTTTTAGTCAACGCACAAACCGATGGAAATGGACAATTTTCCTTGAGTTTCAGAATAATGAAATGATTCCCGTTCACGAACGCCAAAACAATTCTTCTCTTATTAAGAGATCTTTCTCACTTTTTCCACTTTGGTGTATATGTTGCTTGTATCGTGGGGGCAAAATAATGAACAACACAATTAAATGTATTCGCCACTAGATGCCCACAAACCGACATTCTCATCCAATATTGATCAGGAAGGAACTTCATCTCGTTCTCGGGCCCCAAAACCTGAGCATACAAACTATCAAACCCTTCCTCATCATCAACCAATTGTTCATAACATCTCTTCTTATTAAGAAGTTGAGTGGCCATCCTCTTTCTAGCATATCGGCATGGTGTCATCGCTTTACTAACCGCCGATTCAAAGATTCCTAATTGTTCGGTCATGACATGATAACCACAATTTCTATCTCCATTGAAATCGTCCGTATACACAATATACTCGCGAATAGTAATCTCCAGTTTTTGCCTTATATAAGACTCTATTTTTGTATGGTAACTTCTAGTGGGCCTACCTGTTTTGAGATCCTTGTACATCTTCATATTACCATCCCATTGCTTTATTATCTCTAATCCATCCTCTTCTAACTCTACATTGTCAACTGATTAGATATGTGATGGGAGTGTGTACTTTCGTGGCATACCCCTTGGCTTCCCTTTGATGTCACTTATCTTTGGTATGGCTTCGGGATTTTCATCTTGTTGTGCTTGACTTGGTGTAGGTTCCTTATTCTAGGCCTTCCCTTTTTTTTTTTTGCAACCGCCTCTCCTTGTTGTTATTTGTCACTTGATGTTGGTACCTTCGTCGGCCTACCCCCTTTCTTTGGGACCTCCGATCCAGCAACTCTAGGTGTCGCATCTGCATCGTCGGCTTGTTGTTCTTGTTCACTTGATGTGGGTACCTTCATCGGCCTACCCCTTTTCTATGCAACCACCGCTCCGTCAAGTAGGTGTTGCATCCGCATTCTCGGCTTGTTTTTCTTGTTCACTCGATGTGGGTACCTTCTTTGAACTGACACTTTATCGACTAATGGTGTGGATACAAAATCCGTTGTTTGTTTTTGACTTGATAACGGTACCTTCTTAGGCCTACCCCTTTTCTTTGGAACCGGCCCTTCATCGACTTGTGGTGTAGATACGGTATCCGACGTTTGTTTTTGACTCGATAGTGGTTCATTCCTCGGCCTACCCCTTTTGTTTTAAACTGTCTCTTCCACGAAAATTGCTTCCGAAATATCACATGTGGTTGGATCTCCTTTCTTACTTGCCTCAAGTTCACATTCACGTTGACTCATTTCTTTCAATTTTTTTTTTTTTTTTTGTATTCCCTTTGCCTTTTGGTTTGTGGTCTACCTGGAGGATATCCCTTTTTGGTTCTTCACTTTGTGTTGTCCATGGGAGAGTAATTAGCCTTAGTTGGCTCAACAAGAATTGCTAGCTATCTAAGTTGCCACGTGAGTAAGCGTCGAATAATTCCTTTGCTTCATTCATATCCCATGGTGATTGTACGGGATCTTCCGTAGGGGGAGGTGTGAAAGATAGTTGCTTCCAAAATGGATCGATAACATTAATAGGTATTACTTCTTCATATTTCACAAGCATATGACAACACAGAAGCCCCAATGAAGACATTTCGGGACAAAGACACACATCATCCGGTTTGCCGTAGTTTATCTCGAATATCATTTCTTTCATCATATGTTTTATTTCCCACCGAGAAACATTGAATTCTATTCCTCGGAGCGATTTACCATATTAGAGATATTGAGTCATCCTTTCCATTGAACTTTTCTCAAAAGACTTCTTGATCCTATCGATATCACTCTTGAAGTATTTCTCCGTTGCCTCGGTGACCGTAACTACGTTTCCTTGGTTAGACTCAAGGAGACCTTGAAGTCTCCCATGAGAGGACTCCGATACACTAGTTGCTTCATTCTCATAGTATGTATACCGGTTTATCTATGCACACACAAATTTTTCCTTGAACTTATCCAACCATTGCTTCAGACAATACGAGACGGCACTTGGATACACTTTGTTCCAATTGGAAATAAACATGTTCAAATTATTTTCGTACGTATCCTCGGTAAGAGACCAATAAACTTTCTCCCAATCCTTTTGAAATTTCAACCACTTTTTATGATTTTCATCGTGTTCCTTGCCCACCCGCTCTTTAATCATTCCTCTCTCTTCTTCTTCTTCTTCTGGTGATAGTTTCTTCGTCCGAAACTTTTCCTCAAGTTGAGCAATCATTCTCTTCTTAATATCCTCCTTAGTGGGTTTAAACAAAGCATGACAAGTTTTTATCACATTTTGACATATATGATATGTACATACAAATTTTTTTGCATCCTGCAAGACGTCGGATATTGCATTCATTAATGCATCATCATTATCGGTTATGATAACCCTCGGGAGATGATTTTCCCGGAAGAGTAATTTCAATTGTCATAATGCCCAATTATAATTGTAATCATTCTCGTTTTCCATTAAACACCAAGCCAATGTGAATGTTACCTTATCCGATGTTTTCTCCATGATGATGAATAACGACATTGTATTTGTTTGTCTTATAGGTGCAATCCATCATAAGTACACCAAAACATGTATGAGCCAGTTTGGAAAGCAAAGGATGTGAAATGAATATTTGAAGGGTTTGTTGTCCGGCCTTCTTTTAATGATACGCGTGTAGTTGTGATCCCAAACTATCTTCTCAAATTCTTGCATAACGATCCAACCTTCTCATTCCATCTTTCTAATAGTTGCTTGTGCGTTATAAATTGTACTTAGAGAAGAAATATTCGTCCGATCCTTTTCCTTGAAGCCTCTGATAATTTGTCTTGGTTTGATACATGATTTGGTCAATCTCTTTACATCCTCCAATTCATGAGGTTTTAGCTTCACAACTAGGGACTGATCAACAAAATCTTCCGGATTCGGGTGGTTATTATGGCGGCCGAACCAAACCATACAATCTCATTCATTTTCTCTTAAATGGAATACAAGCTTAAAGGGGCGGTTATCCTTCCTCATGCTACTCTTGTATACCCTAGCTATTAGTCTTCTTTGGATATACATAACCTTTTATCTTGTGGCTATTAGTCTCCATGTATTCCCCACTCCTCTCGCAAGCCATCTCAAAACGAAACTTTGAACCTTGGGTATTCCTCAATAACACACACATGTTCTTAACAGTCGTATCTTTAGCCCAAGCAATTGACTCATTTTTATCTGTTATTCCCTACATAAGGACAACCATGGGAGATTATAAGGTTCATTATAAGCAATCCCTAAGTAAAGTTCAAAATATTAGGTGAAAAGTATTCTTTGGTGACATACCGGAGGAATTTTATAGTATTTCGACGTATCCCGACCAAGCGGTTTGGAATTTTTTGGATCAATATATGTCATAATCTAAGGAACGAATGAAAATAAATAAATACATTATTTTCGATATCAAATTAAAATACTATGTTGGATCACAGTTCCGGCATGCTCGACTCACGTTCCGGCATGTTCGAACTGCATCGAAACTGAAGACCAAATTTGAAATTCTTCTGGCATACAATTTTCTTGGAAATCAACTTCGTAAACATTGGTGTCGGCACGATCGTTACATATTGTTCCACGCTGGGAACTTTTGCGCCGGCTTGGTCGATAATTAATCAACCATGCCGGTATTTAACTTTCAAAGACACTACTTCCTGTATGTTTTTTTGGTGGTACCGGCATGGTAAAGTTAGGAGGGAACCATGACAGTAGCATATTCCGTAGAATATTCCGTGGTAGGTAAAAAGTAACTTTTGTACCGTCATAGATTTTTGGTTGAAAACAATGCCGACTTTCATTTCGAAATAGGGGATATTATTAGCCGGCACAGAATTAGTTTGAATACTATGTCGGTATGAGTGATGTCGGCATTGTGTCCATACCAATTCTCTACCGGCACAGAGGTTTTTCAGCAGCAAAAATGGTGAATTCAAAGAAAAAAAATCAAATTTTCAATATATTAGCACTTGTACCTGATTATTGGGGATGCCTGTATGTTGAGCTTGTTTACTTTCTTGGGTTGGTTCTTCACAAAAGTCTTCTTGGTCACAAAAATCATGATTTAAGGGTGTTGGTTCATCATATAATTCCAATTGTGAATTGTTATCATTAGCTCAAGATTGAAGATATACTCCTTGTTGTAGTTGAGCTAAAGATTTGACAACAATTCTCTCTTCACTATCATCCACCATTTTCACCAAAAAGAGTTCTCTCTCAAAAAAAAATTCCCTCCCTTTACCCTCACCTCACCCAAATAATAATACACAATAATCATTTATCAAATAATCTTACGATTTTCCTAATTATAATTAACCACTAAGTCTGATTAGTGAGGGGTAGATTGGGAGTTAGATAAAATACTTAGATAAGGGGTGGCCCTGATTTGATATTTAAATCCAGTTTTGTCCTTTTCCTCTATCCCCCAGTTGCACATTCTTTATGTAGCCATTTTTTGGTTTATTGATAGGTGTCTAAAACACCTAATTCTATAACTAGTATTTATGCTTTCTTTGCTACTTTTCTTGTAAATTATGTATCTTATGTTTACTTTTGAGTTATTTAGGTACTATGGAGTCATTCGAGCGAAAAGAAGTGGAACTCGCTCAAATCCGGGATTTCTTCTCATCATCTTGGAGAGAATGAGAAGGCGAAGCCCACATCAAAAGAAGGAGAAAGTGTACATTTGGAGCGTAAAGGGCATAAAGATCGAGTCACAAGCGGGTGATACTTGGAGTCGGCTAAGGTTGCGCAATGAGTGAAGTATGGACTGGCAGTCGGTTCCGTGAAACTGACAAGCCAAGTATCATTGTGGTGGCCCATATCGTAAGTGGGGTGCCTGTATCAATTTTTATCATTACCAAAACCCTAAGAATACTGAGACAAATGATTTTTCAATCATTTTCCCATCTGGGATTCAGAGAGGAGAGAAAAGAGAGGCGCAATGACTGAGACGATTTCCTTTTGAAATCGAGTGATGAACAAGATGAAAAAGGGGATGAATCAGGTGAAGCTGATATCAGATAGACAAGATAAAGATGGTGAAGAAATTCAAGGAATAGATGAGTTAGCAGGGAGATCGAGAAATTACAGAGGAGCAACGAGTTTTACTGATTCTCTGAAGAGTAATTAGGGTTTAAAATGTTGAAATTGAGACATGGATTGAAGTTGGGTTCGATGTGAATCTGTTCACTGTCATGGGTTTGTGGTCGAGGTCAAGAATTCAGGGTTAACTGATTCAAGGAAGTAGAAGACGGTGGCAGCTTTGATTGGGATGATTTAGAAGACGGGTCTGTGGTGTTTAGAAGGTTTAAGAACATGGGTTTGTCTTTGATTCAAATATGGCAAAAGATAGAATCGAATTTGGGATGATTTGGTCAAGAATTATGGCAAGGATGTGTTGATGATGGAGTTGGATTTTAAGCAGAGAAATTGTTCGAGAATGCAGCTGACTATGTGATGATGCTGATGTGGTTGTTCTCAGAGGATGGTCTTGTCTCGAAATTGAGAATGAATCAGACAAGGTGATACTGTGATGTTACAGGGACATGATGGTCATGCTACTGAGACTTGAGGTGATGAAAGTTGCATAAAATGGTTTTGAATTAGCTGTTGGAATTGAGTTATGTGTTGTTGCTATTTGTAGTTTCCGTTGAAGACCTAAGATGATTTCTTCCATTGAAGATGCTGGTGATTCTTGAGGAGATTTGGAGAGATGGGTTGTAGATGAAATCAGAAATGGAGTAATGGTTGTGAACCAGTTTCAAGTTTATTAAGCTGGAATTACAAGGAAAGATAAATGAAGTCTGTGTGTGTGCAGGCGAGGATGGACTGGTGCAAGGAAGGAAGGATGGTGATATGAATTGAATAATGTGTGTTATGTGGCTTATGCTGGTGAATTGCGATTGATGTTGCTCAAGTGCTGAATTAGATGAATATCTAGGACAGGTACAAATTGCAGATGGCAGTGGCTCTGATTGAGCTTGATTGTGAAATGGGCTGTGAGTTGAGAGTGAAAAGCAACAGTGAGTTGCAGACTAAGATGATGTTGAAACAATGGTTGCAGGTAGTGCAGCTGCAACTCAGCTGTTGGTGGATGATTGCAGTTCAGTATGCTGCTGGAGAGTTAGGTTGTGGTGTAGCTGTTGCTGTGAGTTTGGCAGGGAAGCAAGGATTGAGATGCAATTACAGCTCAGATAATGCAACGATGTTGTTGTGTGTGGTGCTGTAATGGATATTGTGATTACGATGAGAACTGAGTTTGTATGGCAGTGGCATTAGAAGGATATGATGTATTGAGCATGGAACTGAGGCTATGTTATTGGTTACTTTGAGCAGCTGAAGCTAAGAATGATGGTATTGGGTGATGATGTGGCTTAGATGTATGTGTTAGGCTGTTGTCAATAGCGGTGAAGAGCATATGTAAAAGGCTGAGCTGCAGAAATGGAGTGCATTTATTGAAGTGAAGTTACAGATGCAGGACAAGACAAGTGCTGATGCTGTAAAATGTAAACTCAAGATGGCAGGATGGAGTTGTGATGCGCCACAATGGTGCATCACATAGGTTATGGCTCATGAAAGATAGCTTATGCCTGTGCAAAATGGATTTGGCCTGGTAACTAGGTCACTCAGCCAAGTAGTTTAGCTGATTCAGATCTTACTAGACTCAGCTGATACTACTCAACTGACTCGGCATAACTCGGTGCTTGACCCGAGTTAACTCAGCTGACTTTCCGTGAGTTGACCCGACCGAGTTGACTCATTGACCGTGACCGGTGGACTTTGCCGGTCACCCGAGCTATTTTAGAGTGACTATTCCTACTGATTTCGGTCATAATACCAGTTTTCCGACGACATTTTTTGGGCATATTTTCTACATGGGTTTCTCTCACTTATGGGCTTGGTGGATTTTCATCTAATGGACTTTGAAGACTAGACCTAATTTTGGAACAAGAGGAGCTATAAAAGAGAAGTCCTACAACTTTTGGAAACACGTTTGATTCTTGGAAGCTAAGGAGAGAGCCGCTTTTGTTTACGCTACTAGGGTTTGCTTTTGTTCATCTTCTTCTTTATTCAATTGATATTTTTGGTGATGAACTCCATAGCTATGAGTAGCTAAATTCTATATTATTGGTTAATGATGTAGTTCTATTTCTAAAACTTGTGCTTGAGTTATGTATTAGTTTTCTCTCTTGATTATCGTTTAAATCTCTACTGTTTTTAATAATCACATGATTGATGTATTGTGATAGGACTTAGATGTTTGGTTAGTTAAGTGGCCAATTAATTGAACTTGCATCCTAGTCCATAACTATTTTAGGGTTTTTCATCGAGCGATAACCCTGAATACAAGTAGCATGATATGTTTACGGTTTGTAGTGATACACTCGTAATCATATGTAGAGTTTGACCATTGTCCGAATTGTTATGCGCAATGTATGACAACTGCATTGATTAGCCTATTTTCTGAAACTTAATGCTCCTAGGAATTGAACTTAATTAGCGCAAGGCGTTAGGTTATTCTTTAGGTAGAATTCACATACGCAACTCTAATGTGTGTGTTGATGAACTTAGGAAATTAATAGATTATCTTGCTCTCTTGATTCTCTAGGCTTTTGATAATAAAAGAGATTAAATTGTAATTCTAATCATATACGCAAGCACATGTCTAAGATTGAAGATGAATTCCTTGACCAATATCTTTCTCTCATTGATAACTTTCTACAATTTATTTTGCTTTTAATTTACTTTTATTGCTTACTTAAAAATCATAAATCCCCCCAATTGGTTACTTAAGGAAATTGAATACATAATAACTACAATTACCTCTCTGTGGAAACGAACTCTTTCTTATCATATACTTTAGGAAAGTGAAATTATTTTTGACGCATACGACAACGATCATTTATGAATCAATTTATTTTCCGTTGCAACTAATAAATCGATGTACTCCCTCCATTTTTTTTTTTTAAAAAAAGTGATACTTTCAGTTTACGCACAATTATCGAAAATTGAATGCATACCCATTATGCAAACCACCACAAAGGATGCATAACACATTATGCAGCCATATATTGGTTTATGCATCGACTAATTTTTCGTTTTAGAAAAAGTGATATTTTCATCCCGTGTTAGGAAAAATGGTATTTCACCCCGTGTCAGGAAAAAGGATACTTTCGCATCGTGTCAGGAAAAATGATACTTTCGCGACGTGTCACGAAAAATAATATTTTTACGCCGTGTCAGAAAAAATGATACTTTCGCGCCAATTTCTTCGGGCGGCCGTCCCACCGTGGCAGAGGTCATCTATTATTACTCTCACAACATAATATGGCAGTTATAAGCTATGATCGACGTGTTTTTTTTTCTTTTTATTTTTTTGCTAAGAAAATAATTGTATTGAAGATTAAAAGCTTACAAATATTGTGATAAGAAATCAGGACTGATTCGTCATCACTCATTACGGACATTGAATCTTCTACAATGCTTTGTTATCTTATCATCAATTGAATTAAAATCTCTAGTAAAATGACTAGTTTTGGTGAATGAAAAATAGTTTAAAAGAACATAACAGTCGTTTCATAATGGTACTACTAAACCAGCAAAGGCAGTTATCTTTATTCTTTAGATAATCCATAAAAATTTTAGCATCACTATAGAGGCTGATATTGGTGGCGTGTTTTTTCAAAGATCTAAAATCTTGTGCTCCCTTCGTTTCTGGCAAAAGGTTACTATCACTTTTTCAAATTCTAGAAAAACGACTCTTTTCCAAAAGTGGAGAGAATATTAACCAAAAAAAAAAAAAAAAACTTATATTATTTCCAATTCCAATTAACAAACGGATTGCTTCAAAAAAAAAAAAATTAACAGACAGCGAGAGCTGTGGAAAACCACGTTATTTGTATTCATAGATTCCCAAATGCATTTTCATATTCAAACAAAGTCAGAGATATCACTTATATATCTTATGCAACTTCTTAAGAACTACACAACTCGCAAAGGTTATATTCAGGTTATTCATGTGTCCCTCACTACTACGACTGTTGAAGGAATAGAATGGTGTTTCCAGTCGGGTTGCTTTCCATAAGGAATGTATGTAGCACCCGTGAAACTTAAACCAACTAGACCAAACTGTCCAGCTGGTGTGAAATGGTTGTACACAACCATGTGTGCAGTACCTTGCACAACAGGGGATTCCACACAACAGGGGAATGTGTGGCCATAGAGGGGATCAACGCCTGGATGGCATGGTTGCCAGCAAAAATTTTGCAGACTAGGTAAAGATGGCCATAAGGATAACCTAGTCTGCGAAATTCATCCAATTGCATTCACGTTTTCCTGGAGCTCCACATTTCCCTTCGTACCAGTGTTTCAGTCACAAAAGAGTAATACGTCGCGTTCTCGGCCTTCAGGTGACCACATATAGATATAGATTTAAATATAAGTAGGAAACATCTTAAGTGAGACATGAAAGCAACTAAGACATTAAGGCTACAAATAAGTTTGTAACTATCACATTCCATATAGTCGAATAAACCCCTGCAATTGTTTCTATCAGCTTCAAGTTCATCTGAGATTCCAGAAAGTAATCATTGTGAGCAGAATAAAAAAAACCTGTTTAAGTACTAGCAATTGCAATGTCTATTCAGTCTTAACCATAGATGATCTTCAAGAAGAAGAAGAAGAAAAAAAAAAAAAAAAAAAAGGGTCAGACTATGAATAGAAAACCGAAATGGGATAAAACAAACTAAAAGAACACATAAAAAGTAGGTTTCCTTCTTCCCGTTCTCAGCCATCCTGTCGCTAGGTTGTTATCGACAAGGTTCTTCAGCTCATCAAGACAACCACATTCAGTAGTTTTAGCTTCTTTAGGAATGAAGGTTTTCAGAGAAACCATGTTCTCCACTTGAGCGTGCAGCTGATAATCAATGGATGGGCAATAAATATTATCATCATCACCACCAATACGACGCTCTAGGTTTTCATTCATCTTAAATCGGAAAATACTAGGATAGGAGCGGGAGCAATCCACCACCTTGAGATGTTTCTCTTGCAAATTGTAGAATATAAGACGTTTCCCATTGAACCAATACAGTAGCACCTGATCGGAAAAAGCCAATATACGTGTAGGAGGCGTAGCAGCAGATGTGTCAAAGTAGGAACAAAGGGGAGTTGGTTGTAAACCTTCCTGATCCGTAATATGAACATCGAAAGTTTCCTTCCTGGTCCATACTTGCTTGTCCTTGTCCTCCAATATATGCATATGAACCTTGTAACAACAACAACAAATGCCGGTCTGATAACTACAACGATGGTCGCAATGATCAACATTGTTGGATCTTGTTGTTATCCTCACAGAATGTGCAATACAAGGGTATCCTTTAAACTCCAGAAGATGATCATCTGCTAAAAACTGCCGCTCAGTAGTCGGTGGTGTCAGAGTACATTTGGTCGGGAGTCGAATGAAGCGAATCTTCTCGTTGTGGAGGTCGAACGAGAGCAACATTTCAATGAGATTATTGTCACCATCGTTATTCTTCGTCCTCCAAAAAAGATCACCCCCGCAGAAGGTGGCTTGTCTGCATAACGTTCTCGAAACTTTAGTGACCATTGGACTAGGAAAAGGAGAAGAACCCGGTAGCGGTGAGATATCAGAAATACTAGTAAGTATCTTTCTCCAAGACGTAGTCCCGAATGTAATGACCATGCAAAGAAACACATCGTCGGACTCTGAAGAGTAAACAAGTACGGCCTTGTATACTTGTGATGATGAATCAAAACCAAAACCATGACACACTAGGATGTACCCCCCAGTAGGACATGCATATGGGAGGACAAATGATTCACCCCTGTTGGGGTTAAGGACAAGTATTGAACTATGAGTATTAGTAGGTAGACCGATTGGCTTCATACAAGCAAAACCATTGCAAAAACCTACTAGCTCAAGTATATTATAGATATTTTGACTTGCTAGAAATCTAATACCCCCCTTTTCTGGTCCTAATAAACTGAAAAAGTAAGTCCTATCAGTGCCGCCTCTGGATACATTAAGTAGATTCAAGACTAGAAATACTTTATTTTTGTTTTGAATATTGTAAATCACAGAAAATCTTGGATCATTGAGGATTGAATTGTACCATAACTTACTGACGCAACAGCAAATTGCTAGAGTCCGCGCTGGTAGTCTCGTTAGAATATTTTCAATCATCAATTCCTCAGGAAGATGATAACTATTACTTGCTACTCTTTTCATCGCCCCGTTCTGCTGCTCCTTGTCTTGATCACCGTTGTTTAGTTGACATGATCTGTTTTTCAAAAATGCTCTGTTTGCTCCAGTAATGAATGCGATGAAAAAATTCAAAAAAGGGTGAGGCATGTTGCTGCTTCGTTATCTTCTCTTTTTTTTTTTTTTTTTTTCCACAATTACTCCTCTTACCTCCTGCTATATATATATCTCAAGCTCTGTTTCCTTCCTTGATTTCTATGACGTTTTGTTGCTCTGCATCATACACGAAATCTTTATATGAAAAGGGGGAGGTTGCAACTATACATTAATCGGAATCAAACATGTATATGAATTCGGAAACCGTTCTAAACTTCAATACGTACTTTTTACATCAGATTCTTAAAGCATGCGAAACTAGTTGAGAAGAAGAAGAAATTAGTTACCTCAGATAAAATCCCAAAGTACTAAATAACCCCTAGAAAACGACATATATACACCCGAAGTCCAGTAGCATATAGTAACAGTTGACGGTTAGGATGACCCACAGAGCTCTGCAGTAACTTACGGTTAAGATTTCGCTTTAATCAGAACTTCCCTTGTTTTTATCAAACCGCTCCGGCTGCTACTGCGATGTTGTCGGCCACATATGTCAAGTACGTGGCCACAGTTGTATACTTTCGCAATTCGGCCTCTGTATTCGTACGTATTCATCTTACTTTCGGAATCCCGTCTTAGAATTTTAGATGTTTTCCCTATTTTCCATCCCTATTTTCCTATTTCCCATCCCACATAATTCCTACCCCCAATTTTTCTAAGTACAACCCGTATAAAATTTCATACGTGCTATATACCATCTCTTGACATTTATTTTCACCCAATGATAAAACAATCCTTCAAATAAACCAAAAAAAAAAAAGAAACAAAACCCTAGATAACAACATAATTCATCACCACTTTGGGTCTTTTGGTGATTATAGAGAAGAAAAAAGTTTGGTGCATGAGGTATTAAAAATGGTGGACGAGAGAGACTGGGCATCAAATTACTTAAGTAAAGCCACTGATCGAAGGTGATGCTTCTAATGTTCGTCAAGCAATCTATGGGGATACCAGTGATATTCCTTGGAGCATAAACTCGTTGGTTTTACGTATTCGAAGTGAAGCAAACGATTTTGATGATATTAGTTTTATTTCTGTTCCAAAAAGTGCAAATGTATTAGCACATGACCTTTGTCAATTTGCAAAACATGATGATGTTTCAGGATGGTGGAATTCTTCATCTCCTCTTCAAACCTCAATTATAATGAGGTAGTCTAAATAAATAAAATCTTAAGGTTCTTTGGAACCCTTTTTCCCTTCAAAAAAAAAGATAATGTGTTATTATCTTTTGCGCTAATTATTATGATTGGCATGTTTTGGTACTATATAAGGAACGCTTCATGTCCAGTTGGTACTCTTACATCAATTGGATGATCATTAACTAATCACCTCTAAACCTTGTTCTCCCCTAATCCGATTGAAATATATATTTTCCCCCAATTTTTTAACAATGGAATCGTCCATAATAATGGTTCACTGATTAATCACCGATTAATTTATCTACGTTTCTAACAATTTGTTGGAAGCTAATTTAGGGTTTTTGGAAGCTAATTTACGGTTTTTAACTTGATAATTTTTGGTTTTTTCAAAAGAAAAAGAGGGATTAACAAGAAGACGAATAAAAGTGGTAATTGTCATAGCCGGAATTAATTTGACTTTTGTGGGTGGTACATAGGAAAAAATAGAATTGAAAAATAAATTGATTTTAAAAATTGTGAAGGGGATAGGAAATAGGAAAAATGGGTATGGAAAATAGGGAAAACCTTTTAGATTGTATTTTGGGAATCGGGAGTAAAAAAAATTATACATGTGTGTGAATTGCCTAACTGTACGACACGTATCTAATTATCATTTTTATCGGCTTTTTTACTTGATTTATACGGTCCGTATAACAACGTTTTACCACGTCCGCAAATTATCATTTTTTATCGTGTATTTTACTTTTGAAATTTTACATGCAAGAATAAAAGCAATACCGCCAACCTACTTTTTTTTGTTTTTTTTTTTTTGAGAAAGGAAAGGATATATTTATAAACAAGAGTCTTTCAAGTTTATACAAAAACAATTCAACAAAGGCTATCTATATACAATGCTTTATCACTCTCTCAGGCAGGAAGATCCACAATGATCAAGCATGTCATTAATGCAGTTCCTACTTATCAAATGGGTATTTTTAAGCTTCCAAGTCAGTTCATCAACAAACTTACTTCATTTGAAAGAAAGTCCTCCTGGGGTCATCAATTAAATAGGGGTTTTAACCAATTAGCATGGCTTAAAGTTTGTAAACCAAAAGATATAGGGGGACTTTCCTTCAGGGACTTAGAAAAACTGAATATAGCTTTGCTCACTAAATTAGCATGGAGAATATGTACTGAATCAAGTAACTTAACGGTACAGATTCTTAGAAGCAAATACTTCAAAATGGTGACATACTGCATTCAAGAATAGAAGCCAAAAATTGCTCTTATACTTGGAATGAGATCATTAAAGGGCTACTCATTGTTCAGCGGAACTACTTCATGGAAGTAAACAATGATAAAAAAAGACAAAAACCTGGTTCGACAGATGGATTCCTGGTCTAACACACCCTCCAGTTCCAGTTAATGAATTTTCAGATTTTATGAAGAAGTAGCTGAGCTAATTAATCCTAAAGATAATACTTGGAATATATCTCTTCTAGATCAATTGTTAGATGTTGATACCTCTTCTCAATTCAAGAAAATGTTTCTAGACACATCTAAGTAGGGCATAATGATATGGATGCCTTCAAAAGATGGAAAGTTTTCTATTAAAAGTACATATAAGAAGCTTACTGGGTGTAACAGGGAAGTGACTGTTGATGGGAGAATCATTGAAGCTGGTGTATGGAAGGATTTATGGAAGACTGGAAATTCTCATAGGATTAAATTCTTTATCTAGAAATGCATCAGGGAAATAAATCAAACAAGATTTCAACTGGATGTTTATAATAATGAAATGGAGACACAACGTGGTTTAGAAGCTGAAACTATAAAGCATTTATTACTGGAATTCAGGCATGCTAGATAAGTGTGGAGAGGGTCAATGTTAATACTAATGCACTAAGAAACAATTGCTCGAGTGTTTGTAAATAGGTAATCAGTTGGTTTACCAATAATACCATTACAGATGAAAGATAGTAATTATATACCCTTATGATTGGTGGATGGGTAATTTGGAAATATAGATGCGACTCAATACTCCATGGAGTATCTCTCAATCACTATAACGTTGTGCATAAAATATTTTATCATTTGGGTTCACATTTGCATGAGTATCGTGTTTTTACTTCTTCCGGTAAGTAACTAAATATTATCTTATTCGAAGCCACCAATCGGGTATCATTAAGTTTAATGTAGATGTCTCCTTTGATCATTTATCTAACAAAGTAGGTAGTAGACTAATAATTCTTGATCATACATGGGATTGTGGAGGCATCACAGGAACCTACTCAGATGGAGTACTAAATCCAGAATAAGGGGAGTGCATGGAAATACGTGAGGCGCTTGCATGGGCAAAAAGAGAAAGCTTTTACTAGAATCTACATTGAAGCAGACGCTAAACTTGTCATACAATCGATCACAGGCTCGAGTTCTCTCATTCAATGGAAGAATAGGAACATCCTGAAAGAAATATAACATTTATCTTCGAGGCTTATTTTTCTGTAATTTTTCTTTTATTAGTCGTGATGACAATCAAGTAGCAGATGAAGTCTCAAAATCAATTAGAACTTCAGAAATAGGTTTTGATTTGTATGAACATTTTTTTGCTGATATATGTAGTCTTTTGGCAAAGACAACTATACAACCGCATAATAAGCAATAAAATTTTATTTTATCAAAAAAAGAAAAATATGAAAAGATATATAAAAATTACAGGAGAAGGATCAACAGATCCCCGAGAAAATGGAAAAAAAAAGATATTTACAAATTAACTATATCCGCCCACTGGTAACAATATTTGATTCAAAGAGAAGTCTTTGAAGATCTTTGTAGATGTGCTCCATAAATGATATCCAAAATCACAAAGATGGATCACTCGTATTTCAATTTGTTTCTGCCTCCATGAACCCTGCTATTCCGTTCCAACCATAACTCCCAACTAATCGCAAATGGTAGAAGATGCCTTATTGTTTTCTTTCTCAACGAAATAGTATCCATCCTCCATTCTTTTAACAGGTCAATATAATCTCTACTCATCACCCAATGAACGTGTAGGTAAGCAGTAAAGAAATTCTATAAAAAACATAGCCCAATTGCAGCTATGGAACAAATGATCTAAAGTTTCTATAGAAGAATTATAGAAAAGACACATATTTGAAGTAACATCAACCCCTAGACTTTCTCGCATGCTTCTTGTAGGTACCGAGTGTTGTAAAGTATCCCAAATAATGAACAATACCTTTGAAGGGGATATTTTGCTTTCTGCCAACTTGTGGAACTCCCATTCAACCTCCACCTAAGTTAGCCTCTTGTAAATGGCCTTTGCGTACCATTCCATCGATGCAATCTTATGTGTCATGCTGGAGTGCTAAATTCCTGATATATTTTTTTAATTCCAATAAATCGATTCTTTAAGATGGGTCTAAAGCTCTAGAAAAGTGTAGATTCCAACCTACATCTGCAATTTGTAACTTGTCTATTGTGTCATGTTTCTGCCGTCTAATTCTGTATAGCCTAGGATATTTTTATTTAAGTGACACCTTCTGTAACCACTGATCGTGCCAAAATCTTATTGTTCTCCCATTATTAACTTGTATAGTGACAGAGTCATAAAAATATTTGGTAGCCTTAAGAATTTCATACCACATACTTCTACCGATTGTCGTATTGAATTGTGATGGAACCAAACAGGCCTCTTCTGCATTAGTTTTCTCACACATAATTAATCTTCTTCCACAATGTTGTCTTCTATTTACAGAATCTTCGATGCCACTTAGCTACCATAGATCTATTTGCTAATCTAATGTTCTTAATTCCCAAGTCGCCTCTACTTCTTGGTTTAAGCACTTTCTTCCATGAAACCCAACTTATCTTCTTTTTATGTTCATCTTCTCCCCATAAAAATCTCCTCATGATGTTGTTGAGTCTTTTCTCCACCGAAACTGGCAAGTAATATAAAGACAGAAAATAAGTTGCGACACTTTCTAAAGAGCTTCTGATCAGTGTTATTTTACAAGCATCGTTCCGTAATTTTATTTTCCATAGTGCCAATTTCTTCTGCATCTTTTGAATGACAGTCTCCCATATTGATGCACTTCTTCTATTTGCACCTATAGGCATACCTATATATATGATAGGTATGCTATCAGTTTTGCAGCCTAGCTCCACCACCAAGTCTTGCACTATCTCATCATCACCAATGCTACTCATTAAACTTTTCTCCAAGTTTAATTTAAGGCCTGTCAATAGCTCAAATATCATAAGAATTATTAATAATCTTCTTACCTCCACCTTAGAAGCATCTAGAAAAATTAAAGTATCATCTGCAAACTGTAAATGAGAAATTTTAGTACCTCCTTCAACCACCTGAAAACCACTCAATCTATTTGACTCCACTGCTTCATTCATTAAGTTTGAAAGAACCTCCACCACTAACAAGAACAAAAAAGGAAACAATGGATCCTCTTGGCATATTCCTTTAGATAGATTAATTCTATAAGTAGAATAGAGAACTGAGCACCAGTGACACACCAATGAATCCATTTGATCCACTTATCACCAAATCCATTTTTTCTCAAAATTGCAAACAAAGAGTTCTAGTTTACATTATCGAAAGCTTTCTCCATATCTATCTTGCATAGAATACAAGGCTTCAACCTGCTATTAGTACACTCATTCACTATCAAAATGCCATATCTAGTATCTGTTTCTTTTGTATGAAGGCTCCTTGTGCATTTGAAATAAGACTTGGCATCACCATCTTCATTATCTCTGCAAGCAGTTTAGAAATATCTTGTAGAAACTATTTATAAGACGCAGTGGCCTGAAGTCCTTAGTAGTAGCCGAATCTTTCTTCTTCGCGATAAGTTTAAGAAAAGTCATGTTTAACCTCCAATTTAATTAACTTACCCTTAGAGTAAAATTCGTTAACTGCAGCCATCACATCATCTTTCATAAAACCCCAACAAGATTTGAAAAAATCTAAGTTGTACCGATCTGTGCCTGGTGCCTTGTTAGAACCACGACTCTTAATCGCATTCACCACTTCCTCCTCTTCAAAAGATCTCTCCAACCAATCTGATTGAGTATTGACTAAACACTTGAAATCCATACCATCAAAAGAGAGTAAAAATGAACTGTTGGCAGTAAACAGTTTAGTATAGTACTGTTAGATTTCATATTTAAACGCAACCTGATTGAAGACATCAACTCCATTAATTTCTAGTTTGGTAATGCAGTTTCTCATTCTTTTCGCATTTGCTATTCTATATAAATATTTAGTATTTTTATCTCCCTCCTGAAAACATCTTACCTTTTCCCTTTGAAGTTCCATCCTAACTCTAGTTAACGCAACATTATTGATCTTGAGAAGCAAGTCAACTCTTTCTTCATTCTGCAGACTTGACAAAGCAGCACTCTCCTCCGCCAAATTTAGTAAACTGATTTTGTTGTTCAATTCCTCCTTTTGAGTTTTAACCTGACAGAAACTAGCTTTACTCCAAGGATTTATAAAGAACTTTAAGTTCTGATGCTTCCTAAAGAAAATATAACTAGGCGTCTCTGAAAAGTTCATAGAAGTCTGTTAGAGTATTGCTCGGTTGAACCCACCAAGCATTGGTATGTCAAGTTTGGTTGTCATATTTTAGTGAACCAAAACTCATTTTAAGAGTCGCTTGATTATACGCTAGAGTCAACTTCGTATAGGTTGACTCGAAAGTTATTAGAATATGAGACATTCAAGTATTACTCGAAGACTTGAAGATGATAACAGAAACTCAAAACTTGAATCGCATTCATTCTGACCCACCAAAAGCTGATGTGGCAAATTCTGGTGAGAGTATTGTGAAATACTACTCTCTCATTAACTTTGGACTCAAATAGTTATTTCTAACAATTTAATCACGCCTCAATTCTCCCACTTATCCCATTTTTCCTTAACCACCCCACTTTCACTGTGTAACTGACGAGAACAAAAAAATACAGCAGCCTCGGAAGTTCAGAACTCGTATCTTTTTTTCACAAACGTACTCATCTCAACTCAAAAATTGATTATTCGCAATCCCAATTCCGATGGAACAACCTAAGTAATTTGGTGTCTATTATTGTTCTACTTCAAGAATCAGTAATCACGGTAAACAGGTTTGCCAGCTCTCCTACCACCGTGATTAAAAATCTGCGAATTCATCATCCTAATTAATTTTTGTGTTTTCAGTCTCTCATAAATTTATGACAGACAATTTTGGATTCTGCATGAATTGATTTTGTTAACTGAAAGTTTGGGTATTATGTTTTTAGTTTAAAGTTAAACTACCATCGTTGTAGGGTTAATGCTTCAGATGGTGTCTATTGCCAGTTAATAGGTTGGATGAGTTGCTTTTCTTAACATCTGATATACATATGACTCGTCAGTCACCTTTTAATCTTTCAAATAGAATTTTCAAATCATTTGTTAGTTATTTGCAGGGACCAAACCTAACGCATTTTAACTGTTTGAGGAAACTCCAAGAAGAAATCCATTACAAATTTTGATATCACTTGTAGCTAAGATAAAGGTAAAAAATTTATTTTAAAAAATTTGTTATCTTTTCTATTTTCCTTTTTTTTTATGATTTCAAATGATGTCTATTCTTTTTTTTATTCTCCAGTAAATCAACCTCCCCATTTAGGGTATGCAGGTAGAATTCAATAATCACAGAATCCATTTTCGTTGAATAAAGCAAAACTGCAGCAGCAAGCGGGTATATACTATCTTCTCTCTGTCATTATTGTATTATATGAAGAGGTTTTGTGGTATTGGTTTCCATATATTAGAGTGCTAGCAACTCTAAAACTTACATTATCAAATCTAACTACATTAAACATTTTTTATGCAAAGATAGATCACGATCACCTATTAATGAATTTTTTGTTAGAGGTATGCATATCTTTTGGTTAAATTGGTTTTGTGTTTAACCTTTAAATTAAGGATCCATATGATGTTACATGGTGTTGGGTCAATATTTATATTTGTTTTCAGGAACTAAATGACTCCAAAAATTACCTTCAGATTAGAAAAGGGAAAAATTATTTCTAGCCCAATTTTGTGTTTTTGTATATTAAAAACCCACCATTAAGTTTTCATATATATGGAACCCATAATTAGTTTATAATATAATGTGATTACAAGAATAACCTTTTTCTTAATTAAACTTAAATCAATAATTATTTTTGATACGGTTATAGATAAATCTCAATTGGGGAAAATTATTTCTAGCCCAATTTTGTTTTTTTGTACATTAAAACCCCACCATTAAGTTTTCATATATATGGAACCCATAATTAGTTTATAATATAATTTGATTACAAGAATAACCTTATTCTTAATTAAACTTAAATCAATACTTATTTTTGATACGGTTATAGATAAATCTCAATCCCTAAAATAAGGAAAGATCTCTTGGCTCTTAAGAGACAATGGAAAATTCTTATGGGTGAAAAATTCTGTATGGAGTGCAGAAAGACAAAGATTTATCACGCACCATTGACATAGCCGAGGTGTGGTCTATATGAATTAATTGATTCAATTTTCTTTCTATTTGGACTTCCGAAGTCAATAAAAATTAATAATAGACAAATAATCTAATATGCTATTGGCATTGGTTTCAGGTCCTGACTGTTCTGGATATGATCCAGGTACTGAGAAGTATGCTGAAATCTTCCTGATGTACAAAATGCGGAAGGAACAATGCAAATACACTGCTAGCTGCTTGAGGGTATAGTCAAATAAACCACGAATGTAGTTTTGACTTTTTTTTTTTTTTTGGGTGTGTGAATAACTGTATAATTTTGGTTTCATTTTAGTAAAACTCTAAACGGAAAAGGGATTGATCACACAGAAGCATCGACTTTTCCAATATACAAAGAGATGATTGTTGGTGGTTTCGTTTTGTATATTGATTGATGATTCCAAAGATACAAGTGTGTTTCGATCAATTACATGAAATGATTTGATTTGTTAAATTTTTTTCCTTTCATGCACAAAATAATATTTTTTGTTTTTCTGAATGGTCTTTTTCTTTTGCTATTTTTATGACAAAAATCTGACAAACATCGATGTACCAACAACTTCTGGCTCCAATCAAAGGTGCTTATTCTCATTATTATTGTTGCAGTTTTTAGTGCGCATTAAAAGATGGTTATTTTCCTCTTTTTGGTCTAAGTCGGAGTTTTGGATATTCTTATTAGAATGATATGATCATGTTCTTTGAATAATGTTGTGGAGGAAGTAGGAGTTACGGGTGTCTTGGATCATGTAATTTCTATAATGGTGTGCATGCAGTAGGAGTTGGAAGAAAAAAAGCCTCCAGATGATGTTGAATTGATCATCTCTATACACATTTGTCGACCAGTTAACAATATCTACACTCATATATTTATATGTTTCAAAGGACAAGCCAAAAATCTCTTTGGACGCCTGTTGTCAGCATTCCAGATTTAGCCTTAAATATCCAGGTATACAAGGACTTAATTAGTATCATTTAACACTCATAGCTATGCTACAATACCCATATGTCATCTTAGAAATTTTCAAAGGCTTCTCTTAAATATAGACCACACTTTTATTAATCATAGCCCATTTTAACCATAACCCACAATATTTTTCAATTTATTAACCATAGCCCATACCGAGTTACCATAAATCGGTAATTAGGTTGAGTTGAGTTGTTATATAACCAATCCAACTGAGTTTATTCAGTTATTAAAACTAAATTCTAAACCAGCCATATTCACGAACCTTCTTCTCCTTCTCTTCTAAACCGGCCAACGACAACCTCTAACTATGAACCCTAAAAATTTATCTTCCAAATTTGTTGAAAAATCATCCCAATATCATCATGGGACGAACTAAATGAGAAATAATCGAATCAACTTCATGAGAGAATTTAAGGTTAGTTTTACTAAATTTTTAAGAATTTAAATTGAAACCCAAATGAGAAGAATTCATGTTAATGGGGTTTTGATGTTTAGGTAAAAAAATTGTTGTTGAGATTATGTTCAATAATTGTAGACCAATTGGTATACAACGAATTTATAATTTACAGGTTTTATCAAAGTTTTTTAGTTTGGAGTGTTTGTATTAGGATTCTACATTCCAGGTGTTTGATAAATTGTCTAAATCAGATACATAGTATTTGATTTTGTTTGTGATGCTGAAAATCTATAAGTGTTGTTGAGTTAGAATGTTCTTTAGCAATAGCACTTGTTACGCATACTGAATCACGTACTCTAGTAAAGATTCCATGGGTATATGACTCAACCTAAATAATGGACCATCATTGCTAAAACAGATTGATATTTATTTAAAGACAAAGCAAAAACAAACCTGCAGGTGGCTTTTCACATGGTAAATGGTTAAGCCTTCAACTTTCATTAGCTTCAGCACACACTTGGAAGTAGCTCATGTAGGTCATATATCACTATTAAATACTAGAAAAAAGCATGATTCCTCTAGCCAAAAAACGACCAATTAGTAGGTTAAGGCATAAAGGGCTATCCACTTCCACTGCCACCAAGTTGGTCTTGCCCAATCTTGCCATTCAATTAGTTTGTTGTGGTCATATGTTCCTGTACCACCCACACTACTTCTTCACATTTGATCGTTCTGTATTGGGATATTCTCAGGAATTAAAATCAAGAAAACCCTCCATAGGATCTGCAAACTAGGAAACATCATTACTATCTTTTATATACTGACTGGATGTTGTGGATTAAGTACTCCGGAAGGAAAAGGTTGATTTAATGGCAAAGATGATCCATTATTTAGGTTGCTTTAATTTTGATATTAAGGAACTATTTGATTTAATGTTTATATTAAGTAGATATGTGACATTAAATAGAATTTAATTTCCCCTTTTATTGTTTTAGGTTTACAAAAAGAACAACAAGAATGGCATCATCTTTAGTTCGGAGGGGTGATCGACCACCAAGTAAAGAAGTTGTGGATGAGATAGACGAAGATACAATGGAAGAGAGTGATAGGGATGAATACAATGAGAATAAGTATAGTCATGAAGCAAAAAGTGATGAGGTTGATGACGAGAATAGTGATAAGGATAATGAAGAGATCAATAATTATGAGCATGACAACGAGAATATTGATAAAGATGATGAAGAGAATACTTACAATGATAGTCATATAAAATATAATGGAAAAATGGTGGTTGAAGCAAGTGACATCCCCGTACAACCGATTAATCCACATCTTTTATGTTAGGGATTGAATTCAAACTAGAACACATTTACTTTCAGAGTACATTAAGAATCTTAAATGTTACAAACATATTTTTCACTTTTTAGGTTAACCATATTTTGCATTTGAAGCCGTAACATATAACTTTCTATGTCTTGGATGTGTTGCTCTAGTTGTTATACAGACATTTTTTCAGTTTATGCTTTTCAGAAAAAAAATTCAATGGTTATCAAAGTCAGGGGAAAAGAAAATCCACAGTGGGTCTGGTGTATGGGAATTCACTGAATTCACGGCCACGAGAGGGTCCGTAAGTTTTCAATGGTAATCAAAGTCTGGGGAAAAGAAAATTCACAATGGGTCTGGTGTATGAGAATTTAATGAATTCACGTCCACCAAAAGGTCCGTGAGTTTTCAATGGTAATCAAAGTCAGGGGAGAAGAAAATTCATAATGGGTCTGGTGTATGAGAATTTAGTGGATTCACGGTCACCATAGGGTCCGTGAGTTTTCAATGGTAATCAAAGTCAGTTGAAAACAAAATTCACAATGGGTCTGGTATATGAGAATTCAATGGATTCTCAACCACCAGAAGGTCCGTGAAATTTCTATGTCAGGTCAACAAACAGATTGAAACGAGATTAAAGTTTAAAACACGTAATACAAAACGATCAAACTTAAATAACCTCATTATAAGAAATCAAAGTACTAGTAGAATTGTTAGTACCAACATGATCTTCCAGTAAGTTTCCAAATGATTTTTCTAGGGTTTCAAATGGTGTAGACAGAGAACTTGATGAATTTTCTTCCATTTTAATAACAAATATTAAATAATGATTATACAAACTTTGTATCTAGTAACAACTAGGGTTCTAAGGTTAAGATAAAAAAAAAATCTCATGTATATAAAACTCTAGTTGAAAGAAATAAAAAACGAACAAAAAAAAACCTAAAACATTTTTTTTATAAACGTTTACGTTTTTTATTGATTCACCGAGTCACTAGTTTTTCAACTCACTCTTTCACTTATTCACTAGTTTATAGGCTATGAATAATAATAAAAAAAGGTCAAACTTCGAAATTTAGTAAGAATAAATTGACCAAAATCAAATGGACTATGGTTAATAAAAGTGTGGACTATATTTATGAAAAGCCTTTTCAAATCTGATAGTGAAGTTTAAGGGAAATGTTTTACAAAAATGCTAAAGAAATGAAGACTTGATTAGCTAACTCACTATACGAAGATTGTGTGTAGTTCAATTAATAATCCCTGCCTATAGATGCAAGTCCCCACCTTATATTAATTTTCATTGTTTGTCACATTGACAGTTTTTTTTTTTTTAAGGCTGTTAATGGGGTACCAATTTGGTTGGGGTGTACCAACCCAAAAAAAATGTTGTTTTGTCTTATTAGTATTTTGGTACATCCCCAGGCAATCCGATCCCCCTATTAGCCATCTTGGTTTTTGTTTTAGGCTAATGGTTACTATCGAAGACTAGAACACGCTTAGGAGAATAGCATAATCAATCTTCATCAAAGGTAAAAGTGGAATGACTGGGGTACCTGGAGTGAGACAACATGTAAATCATTATGGACTTCTCACCTTTGTAATGCAACTGTAGTACTACTATCCAATAGTACAGTATTGTTCATAATGGACAAACTACACAGTCTGCAGACTCTGCACTTGGTTAGCGAGCATTTTCTACTGCTGTATAATTTTTCCGACTCATGGACCACCGGGATGGACTACTAAGTCACTTACAATGTAGATAATGAAGCCTAACTCATTTTCTTTGATTCAATTTTGTTTTTGTTCGACTAATTTTATTTTGTTTTTTTTATGTTTGTGTTATTTTTGGATGAACCTTTAAGAAGGGATTTTAAGAAAATAAATAATAACAAGGTTCCCGTCGGAAAGAGGTTACTACATATAAAAAGTACACCGACTAAAAGAAAAGAATGCCACCCGGTGTGGAGCATGGGTTATTATCTAGTTCGTACGTATTCGGTCGTGACTTTTAATCGCGACTTAGAATTTTAGATTGTATTTTCGGAATCGGGATTCGTGACTAAAACAAATTATATATGTGTGTGAATTGCCTAATTATACGACACGTATAACACTTTACCACGTCTTCAACTAATTACCATTTTTATCGGCTTTTTTACTTGATTTATACGGTCCATATAACAACGTGATAACTGCATATTTCACATATATTTGGTGTAAATTTCATGCTAGTATTTATTGGTTTTCTTGCAAATTATTATATATTACGCTTGTTTTCTCTTATTTGTGTTTTATTAGGTGAATTATGCAACAAGAAGTGAATTTGCACTTAATTGTGCACGGAAAAGAAGTTAGCCACAAATGGAGAAGAGCTAAAAACCAAGTGGAACTTGTTCAAGCCTGAGAGTTCTTGCTCTCACATTGCAGAGGAGAAAAAGACGAAGCCAATGGTCAAAGAACGGAGTCATTCTGAGTTCGTATTAAGAAGTTGTGATCAAAACAAGAACTTGGAAGAGTGGAAAGGTAAATTGGTCATTTTATGGTCAAGTGCTACTGACAGGTCAGAAAACGTTAAGGGGCAACCAGTTCCCTACACCTCTTCTGCACACTCCAAACTCCAAAGATGGTACTCCCTCCGTCCCACATATATAGGCGCAATTTTGGTTTTTGTTTGTCCCACTAAATAGGCGGACTTTGCTTTCCAAGATGAATTTTTCCATATATACCCATATTTATTATACATAGGTAATTGTGTTGAAGATAAGACGAAGGGTAAAACAAGAAAAAACATATAAAATTATGAATCCCATGCAATTTTCTTAATCTAAGAGAATTGTCTCTCTCCGCCTATATATGTGGGACGGAGGGAGTATTTGATATCGGCACAAAGATGGATTTTTATTGGCGGCTGCTATTGGCACCTTTGCAGAACGTTAAGGGGCGACCACTTTTGATCTACCTCCTTTCACCACCAACACATTAATTAATGAACAAGTGATGTTTGGATGCATAAGGACTCTATTCATGTACGCGAACATAAGGAGGAGAAAAGTAAACCGGGACCCACCTATTAATATTAAATTTGATTAGAGGAATAAAATATAAATTATTACGGGATAAAGAGTATTACATGAAATTAGTTGGAAGCCTAACAAGTTAAGCTCCAACGACATACTACTGCATTAATTGAACACATTGACTCAAACTAAAATTTGGCTGCTTTTTTTTTTGTTATCTTTGTGCTAACCTACCAAAGCGAGCCTCATGGGTAACCTGTTTTACCAACAAAGGGAATTAAAACGGAACGGGAGGGGGTTGAGATTAATATTAAATTTGATTAGAGGCAAACTAACACTACAAAAAGGTGTGGAAAGAGAGACTATCTTCTCTTCTCATGAGTGGCGTACAAGGAGAAGGGTTAATGAACGGGGTCCGTTACATTTAGATAAGGGAACAATAGCTCGACAACGTCTGATGTGAAAACAGAATGTCTGACGCGGGTGGTAATTAGGTGTAAGATGGCGTATGAACAGAATGGATGTACTTAGGTTTGCACAAAACCGACTCAACCCACCAACCCAACCCACACCCGCCCGAAATTACCCGTATCCGACCCAACCCATTTAGGAGAGGGTCAACTATGGGTCACAGCATCAAAACACATCGTATGGTGGGTCGACTGTGGGTGACAGCTTCCCTCACCCGACTCAACCCACCCACCCGCCTAAATATTTCCAAGTTAATTCTAACCCTTAGATTACCTATCCTAAATGAACCATAGCCGTTGAAGAAAAGATATATAATGCCCTAACCCTAATCATCGCTAACTTCTCTTCAGTTCCCTTTAGCGGCAGCCTATTCTCTCCCTCTCAGACTCGGTTTTTTTTTTTCACTTTATCTTTGCTTTGTAAATCAAATCACAGCATCACCAGCGGCAATCAATCAACATCGTCACCAGCACAGTAGCAAACCAACAACCGAAGGTGAGACTAGGAATCATTGTAATTACTAATTAGGGTTTTGTTTCCTAAGATTGATTTTGGGTTGGCTTATTTCTATTGGGTTCTTAATTCTTATTTCAATTTTGTGTCTTCTTCGCATCAAGCCGCACATCAGATACATATCAATCAAGTCAGCAGATATGAAGTAGAAACTGCAAAGAGAATAAGTCCAGAATCGTAATGTAATGTTCATTGCATTTTATGGTGGGTAACCCACCACCACCCGAGCCAACCCACCGTAATCACCCGACCCATTGTAATGTTGGGTTGGTTGCAGGTGACAACTTCTGTTACCCACCATCAGTGGGTTGGGTGGTGGGTGAGGCCAAACCCGACCCAATTCAACCCATGTGCAGCCCTAGATGTACATGTACTACAACTCTACACCGGACAGACAAGCTTTACGTGGGTCCGCCGACGATCGAGACAGTTATAAGACGCGAGCATCCTAATAAAATGCTTTTCCCGCTTCAGCTAATCAAAATTATTTATATTTTTGATAAGGAATCTTATCGACCGAATTTGCAAATATGGTTTTTTGCACGCGGGGTGTAAATTAGGGATTGGTATGTGACCTTTTTATATAAATAGGGATCGTTAGAGAGAGCAAGAGGACTCTTCTTCTTTTACTTTTTCTTTAATTTTTTCATTTGTTTGGAGAAACCATAGAGAGAACAGGAGAAAGCTTAGAGAGGAGTTTGCAACTTCTTTTGGTTTGCAAATTCTATTTTATATGTTTCTCTTTTATTTGAACTCCACAACTATGTCTAGATAATTTTTTAATTGATTAGAGATGATTTTAAAGTCCTGAACAATGAAGCATAATTTTCTTTAACCACATTTATTTCAAGTTTTATTTTATTGTTGATTATCTTTATTATTATTATTGTCTAAGAATATTGAGGGGTTATTTAAAATGATCAATTAAATGAACCAATCAATATTTCTTCTACTAGTTTAGGGTTAGGTGATACGTGTAATTGTCACATCAACACTTTTCACAGGTAGTAAATCGCAAGAGCTGACAGAGAGATTTTGTTAAGCAATTATGTGTAAAGATAACACTAGTAAGCAAGCCGAGCCTATGCGTCTGATGCTGGAATCAACCTGATTCACAGAATGTAAAGCATTCGACTAATTTACACCTTGAGATATTATTGTTGGTGAGTTGGTTGGATAGAATTTGGTAGTCGGGCGCATTCGTATCCAGTGACAGTAGGAATCTGGGAGATATCAGAGCTTATTGTTATTCTACGGTCGGTAACAATATAAAATTTAATAAAAATAAGTTTTTATTTAATTAAGCTTCGGTTCAGAGACGGAGAAGGATTCCTTAATCACCTTTCTCCTTATTGTTTTAAACCAATATTTATTGTTTTCGTTTTATTAGTTATACCATGATTAAAATCTAAAAACCCCTACTTCAGTTACTTTTTAACAGCTAAAATTTCCCTGCTCTTCGTGGGAACGAACTCTTTGCCATTATATTACCGGTTAATTGTGTGGAAAGAAGTAATTAATTTGTTGCGTAAACGACGCGCACCACAACGCTTTACTGCGTCTTCAGTAAATTATCATTTTTTATCGTGTTTTTTACTTTTGAAATTTTACATGCAAAAATCTAAGCAATACCGCCAACCTACTTTTTTGTTTTTTTTTCTGAGAAAAGAAAGGATATATTATAAACAAGAGTCTTTCAAGTCTATACAAAAAAATTTCAACAGAGGCTATCTATATACAATGCTTTATCACTCTCTCAATCAGGAAGATCCACAATGATCAAGCATGTCATTGATGCAGTTCCTACTTATGAAATGGGTATTTTTAAGCTTTCAAGTCAGCTCATCAACAAACTTACTTCAATTGAAAGAAATTTCTCCTGGGGTCATCAATCAAATAGGGGCTCTAACCCATTAGCATGGCTTAAAGTTTCTAAACCAAAAGATATTGGTGGACTTTCCTTCAGGGACTTAGAAAAACTGAATATAGTTTTGCTCACCAAATTAGCAAGGAGAATATGTACTGAATCAAGTAACTTAACTAAAAGATGCATTCTTAGCAAAGAAATACTTCAAAAATGGTGACATATTGCATTCAAGAATAAAAGCCAAAAATTGCTCTTATACTTGGAATGGGATCACTAAAGGACTACTCATTGTTCAGCAGAACTACTTCATGGAAGTAAACAATGGTAAAAAAGACAAAAATCTGGTTTGGCAGATGGATTCCAGGTCTAACACACCCTCCAGTTCCATTTAATGAATTTTTCAGATCTTTATGAAGAAGTAGATGAGCTAATTGATCCTGAAGATAATACTTGACATATCTCTCATTTAAATCAATTGTTAGATGCTGATACCTCTTCTCAAATCAAGAAAATGTTTCTAAACACATATAAGGAGTGAAAATGCGTGGGTCTAACAACCACACCCAACAATTCGTTTGGCAATCTGAGAGGACTTACTCCAATATACTTTCTAAAGAATCAACTAGACAGTCAGACTTAATCTAGAGTAAAGTATATCAAAGAGTACAATATCTTTGTTTCACAATGTAATCAACAAATCAATCATATAGAAATCGCAAAGTCTAAATTCTCATCAATTTTCTCCCGATTATTATGTGAAACAACTTGAACGGTACAAAGACCAATGCTTCCTTATTCAAGTGTCAATCAATGTAAATCAACAACCAAAGGTTGGATATTCTAATTGATTGATCCTAACGACACAACCTGTGATATTTCAATTATATAAAAAAATATAATGTGGTAAAGAAAAGAAATAACACGTATACTCATGAATTTTGTTAAAGAAGGAAACCACAAAACTTTTGCGCAAAAACCCATGATTTAAAGACCTATTCCATCGTATTGAACACCACACTTTATTAAACGGTTTGGCGCCCGCCTGCTAGCGCTTACAGGACTATGTTGTAGGCGACTAGCCTAGCGCCAAAGAAGCATTGGCCTGAATCAACACTATCCTACTACCAATTAAACGATTTTGGAATTTAGCGCCCTATCGGACTCTAGTTGAACTCCTAATCAATCTCACACGATTACAATATTCAAGGGTACTTAATATTGAAACCGTTGCGCTTCCTTATTCAATGTTACGCTCAATCCGATCCCATCAGATACTAATTAATTTGAAATTCCATTAGGCCGATCTCACCCACAATCATAAGAGTTGCTATTGACTCCAAAGTCGAAGACTTGATAAACAAATCATTCATATGTTACCTTCTACTGCGCGGAAAAAGTCTACCTTAAGAAGGAAATTGATTTTGCTTTTATTTAATTTATTTTTTTTTGTAATTATATCCTTTCTCCCAACCTCATGATTTAAATACAGTGTATTACATTTGATTAAGAGTTTTTGTTCCGTAAAAAACCATCTAGATAAATCATCGGGTACGCCTTGGCCCTTGAAAAGAACCAATTGATAAACATAGACTACGACACTATCTTATATTCCCAAAGAACGCTCCTTACATCTCGATTATCAATCACCGATCTCACAATAATCTTAAACTACTAGCGAAACAAGATATCGAGAAAAGTCTGGGAATCACAAACGATGAGACGAAAAGTTTGTGATTACTAGCTGTATTATTTTTATCTTGCAAGATATCGGAGATATAAATGATTACAAGCCAATATTCAACCAATTTTACAATCATTGCTGAATGCGATAGATACAACGAGATCGATCACTTAACTACAAGAAAAATAGTTCTACCAAGCTTCACAATCCCAATGAAGTTTTTAAGTCGTTAACCTATAATGCGTTGACATTTATATTATTATCAACAAATCATTTATCAAATCATCCATTTAGGATTCAACTCATCAATTCACAATAACAATATTGTTTTCAACAATTCATACATTTGAATTTCACAAATGAGTTCATAACACCGATTATGTTTCCAACAACTCATTTAGTTTAGATTCCGAACATATTATTCACATATTTATATGTCACCTCAAACCATGAGTTCGCGGTATGAAAACCTTGGTCCGTACACCCACCTATCGTTTATCGGCACGAACAGCCTCCATCGATGGTCAGGAACAAAAGTTCCTATGGGATCATACCCATATGCTCTCGGGGATCATTACCCATTTCATTTACAGTACGAAAACCTTGGTTCGTACACCACCTATCATTTACCGGCACGTAAAGCCTCCATCAATGATCGGGAAACACAAGTTCCCATGGGGATCATTACCCATTTAACTCTCTTGGATCATTACCCGCCGTTAGCATGAAACATGTTCCATATAACGGTAAAAAATGAACTCATTCCCTTTTATAAATCATGTTTATAAACAACACAAGCAACAATGGCTTAACAACATGAATTTCTTTCAAGCATTTATGCAAACAAGTTAACTGCAGACATATTATATTATATATTTCATGGTCCTAACTTTATCTGATCATCCTCAAATTTTACAGGAACATTCTTGACACATTCATATACAACATACCCAAAGTTCATACCAACCCAACGGTTCAAACAAAATATATTGAATTTATAATGGAATCCTAAAAACTGGGCAGATTACATGTCAATACTAAACAATTCACAATAAATTCATATTAGTCTCAAATTAAGCAAACCTAAATCACAATTAAAGATAGACATTGATATACAACTTTTTTTAAAACCTCAAATCATTTTAACATCATTAATACTTCCTAAGAACATCAAAACAACAGCAAAACGAAGATGTCCAAAATTTCAGAAATCATAATCCAAATTACAAGAAACATTCAACGGTGACTTTTCATTGGAAAATTCTCAAATTTTAACAAGAGATACCTAATCATGTTTTCCATCAATAAGAGAAGCCTGATCATCAAAAATAGATACATATTTATTCAAATAAATTACTGAATTGTAACAATACAAAATCATACTAATAAACACCAAAGAGAAACACCTAAAGAGAAAGGGTTTCACATTATACCTTTAATTAGCTACAAACTCCTCTTGATTTTCCATAACATTCTTCTCTAAAAACTCTATCTCCATCTCTTTCTCTTTCTCCTTCTCAATTTTAGTTTTCTAATCTCTACCATTCTCTTTCCAAAAGTTTATTATAAAACCTATATTAATACACATTTTCATTATTATTATTATTTTTCTATTTAAATCATAATTGTCTCTTTATTTTCCTCCCATTTAGGTGATTATATTCACACCTTAACTTTCTAGTTCAAGCAACCCACTTAGGCTAAGGGAATAATAAACAATACTCTAAGCTAACTCGTTAATATCCGACGTTTAGAAAGGTAACTAAAAAATACGTGGTATTACATTCTACCATTCTTTAAAAGAAATTTGGTTCCGAAATTTAGAATATATATATACTTATCATCCCAAAATTCCAAATACAATTCAATCTACGCGGAATTTAAAATTCACATGCATCGGCAAAAACAACAATACAACTAATACATGAAACAAGCAATACACCAATCAAATCAAACAAGCATGCGTATTGACATACAAGAATATTTTAATTATGGTCCCATTTAAGATCTAAAGCCTAGAGCTCTGATACCAACTTGTAACACCCCGAGTTCCGGATCAGGGTCGAACCCGTATGGAGATCCAAACTCAAGAGTTAGCTGGAAAGAGACTAAAATTTTTATTCTTTATATAATTATTTTACTAAGCATAGTGAATTATCCTTATACATGAGTTTAATTAATTATAAAAATTACACTAACAATATTTTCAATAAAATATGAAAATCAAATTACACATCAAACAAATAAAATGAATACAACACAGTCAACAAGATAGCTAACTTCTTAATTTCCACTTCCACATTTCATATCTGCAAAAAATGTCAATTGGGGTGAGATGACAGCTCAGTAGAATGCATTACCAATTCTCTAAAGATGCACAAAAATAATCATTTTTATCAAGGAAAAACATATGACAAGAACATGGTACAACTTCAACGAATCCATGATATATTCAAGAATCACAATACCAACAATGTTTTCGATAAATTATCCAATCTAGAATTTCAGTCTATGAGTTAACAACATGAATATATTATTATTAACAAATCATCCATTTTAAGTTTCAACACATCATTCACATATTAACATTGTCGCCAACCAAACATGAGTTCGTAACACTATTAATACATCAATTCACAGTTCATCCATTTAATTTCACACTTGAGTTCAACAATTCATTGAATTAGATTTCACACATGAGTTCACAACACTATTAATGTTTCCTACAAATACTTCAATTCGTATTTCGATGCTTGATCTCATAAAACCAATAAGGTTTCCATAAATCATTCAATAGAGATTTCAACACACAATTCAAAAATTAATATTGTCACCAACAAGCCACGAATTCACAACATTTATATTATTATCAACAAATCATTTATCAAATCATTCATTTAGGATTCAACTCATCAATTCACAATAACAATATTGTTTTCAACAATTCATACATTTCAATTTCACAAATGAGTTCATAACACCGATTATGTTTCCAAAAACTCATTTAGTTTAGATTCCGAACATATTATTCACATATTTATAAGTCACCTGAAACCATGAGTTCACGGTACGAAAACCTTGGTTCGTGCACCCACCTATCGTTTATCGGCACGGACAGCCTCCATCGATGGTCAGGAACAAAAGTTCCTATGGGGATCATACCCATATTCTCTCGGGGATCATTACCCATTTCATTTACAGTACGAAAACCTTGGTTCGTACACCACCTATCGTTTACCATCACGGACAGCCGTCATCGATGATCGGGAAACACAAGTTCCCATGGGGATCATTACCCATTTAACTCTCGGTGATCATTACCTTACTGCTAGCATGAAACATGTTCCATATAACGGTAAAACATGAACTCATTTCCTTTTATAAATCATTTTCATAAACAACACAATCAACCATGGCTTAATAACATGAATTTCTTTCAAGCATTTATGCAAACAAGTTAACTGTAGCCATATTATATTATATATTTCATGGTCCTAACTTTAGGGTTATTTCGTTTTTGGTACTTAGGTTTTGTCCAAGTTTTGAGTTTGGTCTAACATTTGTCCAGCTTGGTGTTTGGTACCTGGAAAAAACGTTGACCCCGGTTGACCACGTTAAATATTGACTTCTGTTTAATAATTATAAAAAATATTAAATAAAATCTTATAACTAAACAAATATACCAATATACCCTTAACTTTACACATATTTACAGAATTATATAACTCCCCTTCACCATCTTCTTTATCTCGGGATAGAGAACTAACTTGCCTTCACCAACTTCTCAACCGTCCAAATTTCTTTCTCTCTGTTCAACTAACATTTCACGAAACGAAATCTCAGTAATTCGGTCCATGCCCATTTTTAATCAAACCCCACACATCAATTACGCATAAGCGCTATGAAATACCACACATGAAATCATTCTTCAACTGTTACAGATCCAACCACCATTGATATCAAGTCTCTGAGAATATAATCCAGGGTACCAACCTTTTGCTAATTGATTTGTTGAATTAATTTCACCAAATTCAGATTTATCTCACCCATTTTCAAACTAAACGAACATCAATTCTTCACTGCCATTCAACCACAAGATCACTCATACATCAAAAACCCTAAAATCACAAGAGCATCTTCACTTCCTTGTTGTAAAATCAGAATCAATTGAAAAAAAACCCAAATTCATTTTTCATTGAGGTAAAGCCTAATTCCAATCCACTACTAGAAATCCCAAAATTGATATTAACAAATGCCAATTGCATCTCGATGAAGACCAAATCTCAATCAACATGCGTCAGCGACTCGGGCCATGAACATCAACAATATCTTTTCAAAACTGATTCAATAAAACCCCTACGAACACTTCAATTTCACTTAGAATTCAAATTTGAGGCAAACCCATCATCAATTCTTCTTCTTCTCTGTAATTGTATCCTTATTCTTCCGTATCATCAATCTCTACTGCTAACAGAAGCAAGTTCTTGTAGTTTCGAACCCTAATTCTTCTCCTCAATTTTCCAGGGCTTAACTCCCATCACAAATCCACAACAGCTTCAGTTTCTACACTGATTTATTGTTCGCAACGAAACCCTAACCAATTTTATCATCAGAACCTCATCGAATCAATTTCATCAGTAGCACCTGCATCTCAAACTAATTCCCATCTCAACAACTTTTAGATTCATTATTTTTTGCACAGATCAACCCCATCTACATACTTAAGTTCATCTGAATCTTCTATTTCTCGATCTAATTTCATCAAACCCCCTCTACAGACTTCAGTTCATCCAATTTTTTCTGCAGAGATCGTAAGAAGATGAAGTAGAATGTAGATTAGGTTTCTAGAGACTGTTTGGTAAAGTGAAAGGGTATAACAGTATCTTATTCTAATAATTATATTTTATTTAAATTTTTAACAATTATTAAACGGAAGTCAAAATTAAAATGAGTCAACGCAAGTCAACGTCTTTTCCAGGTACCAAACACCAAGCTGGACAAATGTTAGACCAAACTCAAAACTTGGACAAAACCTGAGTACCAAAAACAAAATAACCCCTAACTTTATCTGATCATCCTCAAATTTTACAGGAACATTCTTGACACATTCATATACAACATACCCAAAATTCACACCAAACCAACGGTTCAAACAAAATATATTGAATTTACAATGGAATCCTAAAAACTGGGCAGATTACATGTCATTACTAAACAATTCACCATAAATTCATATTAGTCTCAAATTAAGGAAACCCAAATCACAACGAAAGATAAGAAATTGATATACAACTTTTGTTAAAACCTCAAATCATTTTAACATCATTAATACTTCCTAAGAACATCAAAACAACAGCAAAACGAAGATGTCCAGAATTTCAGAAATCATAATCCAAATTACAAGAAACATTCAACGGTGTGTTTTCTTTGAAATTCCCAAATTTTAACAAGCGATACCTAATCATGTTTTCCATCAATAAGAGAATCCTGATCATCAAAAATAGATACATATTTATTCAAATAAATTACTGAATCATAACAATACAAAATCATACTAATAAACACCAAAGAAAAACACATAAAGAGAAAGGGTTTCACATTCTACCTTTAATTAGCTACAAACTCCTCTTGATTTTCCATAACATTCTTCTCTAAAAACTCTAGCTACATCTCTTTCTCCTTCTCATTTTTAGTTTTCTAATCTCTACCATTCTCTTTCCAAAAGTGTATTATAAAACCTATATTAATATTACTAATTAATACACATTTTCGTTATTATTATTATTTTTCTATTTAAATTATAAATGTCTCTTTATTTTCCTCCCATTTAGGTGATTATATTCACACCTTAACTTTCTATTTCAAGCAACCCACTTAGGCTAAGGAATAATAAACAATACTCTAAGCTAACTCGTTAATATCCGACCGGAAAGGTAACTAAAAATACAGGGTATTACAATGTTGGTTCACAAATACTTAACCGAGGTTAGCCATATGATTACTTTCATATTAACCTTATTCATCTTAACTGTAACTTGTTCAAATGACTTCAAATGAAACTAGTTAAAGAGTTGTTCAATTGTATGGAAGACACAATTGAAACTAAATTGGTTTGATTCACTTGAATCAATCATGAACATTATAGTCACGGTTTTCAAAGGTTGCATTCCTTATGATGTAAATGTTTAAGTTCATGAACTGACCGATTTGATAAAGTAACTAGCTTAAGTATGCGTACGGTATGCACTTAAGCAACCGGATTTGAGTTGGTTTGGTTTCCAAACTCAGCAGAAATTTTCAGTTGGAAAACTTTCGCCATACTCAAGGTGACTAGTTAAGAGCTTGTTAATTCCAAACTCAGCAGAAATTTTCGGTTGGAAAACTTCCGCCAGTACGCGTACATGTACGCATACTTAACCTGTCTCGTTCACCAATTTCGTATAAACACATATGCATACACTTGGATCCCGGTTTATGGATTTATAAAAAAATGTGCGAACACACTATATATGCTGATATCCAAAGATGGTTACAGAATCTCAACTTTTCATTCTAATCATTGAAACATTCTTAGAGGATGTTATAGCCGTTTTCACACGTTATTAGCATCAAACCAATTTTCAAGTAATTGAAATGTCAACATGACATTCTGTCATGAGTAAAATATGAACATGGCTAAATCGAAATCTTGCCAACACATATTTCGAGAAATATGTAAACAAGATAAACTCAGCTCGAAATCTCAAATGTGTATAATAGAAAACTATATCGTAAATACGACTTATGTCTCAATATAGGAGAAGAGTAGAAATAGACTTTCCTAGTGATAGATGAGTTTAAGTGCCACATATCTTTTGTAGATGAAGTTCCACAAGCTCCCCTTAGTAGTTCTTCGTCTTCAAATGATGAACGCCGTGAAATCTAAGCTCAAATATACATTTTATGTCCTAGTCCGAGATATCTATAAATAGGCTAAAAATCAAGACTTATAGTTTTGATCACTAACATTGACAAAAATGTTGGAGATAGCAGCGCATGCGAGTTCGACCGAGCAATGATCTAACAAGGAGGACATAATGATATGGATGCCTTCAAAAGATGGAAAGTTTTCTGTTAAAAGTACATATAAGAAGCTTACTGGGTGTAACAGGGAAGTGACTGTTAATGGGAGAATCATTGAAGCTGGTGTATGGAAGGCTTTATGGAAGACTGACACTACTCATAGGATTAAACTCTTTATCTAGAAATACATCTGTGAAATAAATCAAACAAGAGTTCAGCTGTCTGTTTACAATAATGAAATGGAGATACAACGTGGTTTAGAAGCTGAAACCAGCTGTCTGTTTACAATAATGAAATGGAGACACAACGTGGTTTAGAAGCTGAAACTATAAAGCACAAATTACTGGAATGAAGGCATGCTAAAGCAGTGTGGAGAGGGGTCAATGTTAATATTGATGCAATAAGAAACAATTGCTCGAGTGTTTCTGAAAGGTAAATCAGTTGGTTTACCAATAATACCCTTATGATTGGTGCATGGGTAATTTGGAAAGATAGATGCGACTCACTATTTCATGGAGTATCTCTCAATCACTATAACGTTGTGCATAAAATATTTTATCATTTAGGTTCACATTTACATGAGTATCGTGTTTTTACTTCTTCAGTAAGTAATTATATATTATATCTCATTGGAAGCCACCAGAACAAGGTATCATTAAGTTTAATGTAGATGTCTCCTTTGATCATTTATCTAACAAAGTAGGTAGTAGACTAATAATTCTTGATTATACATGGGATTGTGGAGGCATCACAGGACCTACTCGGATGGAGTACTAAACTTAACAAGGGGAGTGCATGGAAATACGTAAAAAAAAACAAGTCATGTTAGTTATTGATTCCACAAACTGTAGTCTGTTTTCTTATGGATTAGATTTGGGGATAAATGGTAAAATGTCCAAAAATATATCCCAAGCTTGCAAAAATTCCCCAGACGTTAGATACTAGATCAAAATGCCCCAATCAGTTAGATTTTCCGTTAGAGAGAGTTAGTCGAAATAGCCCTTCAGGGTACATTGTTCATAATTTAGGGTTCAGTGTTTCAAATTCAGGGTTCAGGGCTTAGGGTTCAGGGTTTGGGGTTCAGGATTTAGGGTTCAGGTGGTGGTGCGGTGGTGTTGGTGGTGGCAGCGGTGGTAATGGTGGTGGCGGCGGTTGTGGCAGTGGCGGTGGTGTTGGTGTGGCTGTTCTAGTGGTAGTTGTGGTGGCGGTGGTAGGGATGGTGGTGGTGGGGTGGTGGTGGTGGTGGTTGGTGGTTGTTCGTTTGGTTGTGGCGGTGGTAGTGGCGGATTGGGTAAAAATGCCCCTATAAATTATCATTTTGATTAAAAGGATAAAAATGGAATTTCAAAACTCCACTGACCGGTCAAGATTCCCAATTTTGATCAAAATGCCCCAGAAGTAACAGATTGCGGCATTTTGATATATTCCCTAACATCCTGGGCATTTTCACAAGGTGGGGGTCGATTTTGGGGCACTTTGCATCATGTATTTGGGGATAAATGGTAAAATGTCCCAAAATCGATCCCAACCTTGTAAAAATGCTACGGACGTTAGATAATAGATCAAAATGTCTCAATCCGTTAGATTTTCCATTAGAGGGAGTTAAATAGTCGAAATTGCCCTAGAGAGTACGTTGTTCATAATTTAGGGTTCAGTGTTTAAAATTCAGGGTTCAGGGCTTAGGGTTCAGGGTTTGGGTTCAGGATTTAGGGTTCAGGTGGTGGTGGTACGGTGGTGTTGGTGGTGGCAGCGGTGGTGATGGTGGCGTTGGTTGTAGCAGTGGTGGTGGTGTTGGTGGTGGTTGTTCTAGTGGTAGTGGTGGTGGTTGGTGGTTGTTCGTCTGGTGGTGGTGGTGGTGGTAATGGCGGATTGGGTAAAAATGTCCCCAATAAATTGTCATTTTTATCATTTTGATTAAAAGGATAAAAATGGAATTTCAAAACTCCATTGACCGGTCAAGATTCCCAATTTTGATCAAAATGCCCTAAAAGTAACGGATTGGGGCATTTCGATATATTCCCTAACATCTGGGACATTTTCACTAGGTGGCGGTCGATTTTGGAACATTTTGCCTCTTATCCCTCGGATTTGTTATCCAAAAAGGATTGGCAATGCAGCTTCTTGTCTGTTTGTCTTCTATTATTTTGTGATCTTTTGAGCTCAAAAGTAAAAGGAGCTTTTAGAAATGACAACTGATAATAACCGAGGAAGGATGGTAAACATTTCGTACACAAGCTTAAACAATGTTCGGAAAGCTAGCAAATTCCTGAAGCCATGTTCGCAAAAGACGGCCAGAAGTATTCTCTCTTTTGCTTCTAGAAATCATATACTTTTATATTTTTTACCAGCCTAGAAGGTAAGGTGTATCTAAAAACTCTTTAGTCAGCTTCAATTGAAGAACTTCGACAAAGGAAAGGACTTTTAAAGATAAGAGCACAAGAAGAGTTTACACAAAACGCAATACGGAGAGCAATCTCTTACACTTAGATGCTGATGCATGTGGTGTGTGGCCGTGGTGGGGGCACATTACAGACCAATACTTCACGGTTTTCACACCATATTTGTACTCCTTCGTATCTTATTTATTTTTTTTAATTTCTTAAAAGCCCAACTATGGACTAGGCTTGTCATTTCTGATCCAGTAGTATCTGTTGACATTGCTAGTTGAACTTTGCTAGACCCACCCAAAAGCAGCACCGAGGTGGGCACTGAGAAGGGATCGGACGGTCCCGGTGTGTCTCTCAATATTGGAATAGCCGAATAGGGAGTGACACGTGCCCAGCTCGGTTGAATCTTTTCGGTGCATCCATCAATATCATTTTCGATATTTTATTGGCACAGTCTCAAATTGTTGCCAATGGCTTTTGAATTATTATTTTATAGAGATCTTGTACTTCCGTATTACACCAAGTTCAAAGAGTTTTAGAGTTGAAATGAAGAAAGAATTGTTCTTGATTTGATTCTTAAGTTTTTTTCTGTGTTACAACTTTACATACAATGCAACCCAAACGCTTCTGCTCTTTCTCTGGGCACCATTTTCAGACTAAATCCTGCACATATGAACATGTAGACTTCATCATGATCGGACGTTACAAACAAAATGGTAAAGGCAGACACGTCAAGAGAAACAACAAACACTTACTGCTGGAATTCTATGTTGATTTCAGAAGCAGATGCGTCCGCAATCATGGCAAACGTAGCAGCGGATAGAGTCATCGTTGTATTTGCAACAACTGGATATGAAACCGAACTAACTCCTCGGTCAACAATAGTAACCGCAATCGTAACACCAAGTATACAAACTCCTTGCACCGAAGCACTTATGCATCTCACGAGATATTGTCTTCCGCATGAAGCTCCATTATCCCAAATGCCTTCACCGGCTGATGCAAATTGATTGTTCGCAGGAAACTGACTCACGTCAGTACTGTAACAAGCTGTAGCTGCATATAAATCATAGAAAAAATCAACAGAAGTTGTTGTTTATATATGCTACTTGTACGATTCTTCTGATAAGAATATGCATGGGATACTTACGTAGATATGGGGGACTGTATCTAGTTGCAGTTCCGACATCAGCACCGGAAAAATCAAAGAAGTTTGTGATGATAAAGAGGAAATGGAGAAGGTGGTGGTGGTGGTGAGATTTCGTCATGGTACACCAACGACTGGTAGGATGATCGGGTTGTTTAAAAAATCATGACCTTTCCCCACGTTATAGTGGAAGAGTACTTAACGTTATGTGTACGACTAGTCAATGATTGGAAATCTTTTGTACCAGTACAAACGGTTGAGTATAAATAATGGATAAGTTGAGTATTTTAGAATAAGGGTGTTTTACAAAATGGTCACACTATCGCTAATTGATTCACAAAATGGTCACACTTTAAATTTGTGATTACAAACAGGTATTTTTACATCCGACACAAAGAAAATGAAAAAAACGGTAAAGTATTGGACTAATCTACCCCTTGGTCTCTTCTAACCGTGGTAGTTGAACCATGGTTAACATACGTCTATGTGGCACTTCTATGCATCCGTGGCACTGACACTGCACCTGACAGCTTGTAGACGTGGCAATCCACCTGGCACTGTTACACGTGGCGTTTTCTATGTGGTTATAAATGTGACCGTTCCCAACGGCTTGATCTAACTTTCCCTTCACTATAAAACCACACACCCGGGGAACACAACTAACACTCATTCATCATTCACAATCCTCATATATTGATATGTTTAGAATGGGTGGTGGAAAGATGGAAGAATATTGTAGTAGCAGTTCAGGGGAGTCATCAAGTAGCAAGAACAAGATCAGCAGTAGCACCAACTACTGTGGTATGTGTGAGAAAGGTATGCATGAGGAAATAGACTGTCCATGGATCTATTCTAGATGCAAAATGGTACCTTGTAATGGTTTGAGGAAGTTGTTGAAAGCCGAAAAGGATGATCATCCGTGAGAAGTTCTTCAGTCGCTCCATATGCCCATACTTTGAGTGGTTTGCAGATGCTACAACACCTGGAAAAGCAATGCAAATTCAGCTTCCATCTCCACTTTCCTGCTTTGCTTGTGGTGACAGAAGCCATACAAAAATCAACTGTCCATGGGCTAATCAACCCTGCAAGAAAAAGAAATGTAAGGGCATATAGTAACATTAAATATATGTAAAAATGAACATAACTCGAATAGCTTACCTCAAATGTTCCAACTGCTTGCGCTTCAATGGCTTTTCGATGCTCTTTCCATGAAACCAAAGCTGCAACCCTGAAAATGGCAGAACTATGCAAGCAGATAGGCAATCTAACTATGTAAAATGTAATCAGTGACAATCAATAAAGACATGAAATTAAGTTAATTACATATATTACCCATTAATAATTACTTAATATAAGTCTTCTTAAGTTAAGTTAACGCAAATGCAGATGCAAGTGAAATCCATTGTAACAAGCACCATAAACATCCATTCAAAAAGAAACCGAACTAAACCCAACACAACATCCATTCTAACTACCAAAGAACTAGTCTTCATTGAGTAGCGAGAGAAGGTCACCTTCTTTGGTTTAGTGGATTGTGAAGGTCCGAGAGAGAGTCTCGAGACAACCCAAAAAGACCACCGATGGTTTGGCTCAATGTCTTGTACGGATCTACCACCAGATCTACCACTGGACCTACCTCCCTAGAACCCCCGCCACCTCTAGATCCATATGATGCATATGTAGGTTGACTAGATGAAGCGGATGTAGGCCGAGAAGATGATCCAAGTGCAAGGTGAGAACTTGATGCGGTGGTAGGATGAGAAGATGATGCACTGAACCTCTCCCACCTCTTCCCCTCTTAGTTGCCTTCTACTCACCGGTACTAAGCTCCGCAGGATCTGGGTAAGTAGTCTTGTGAGTTCCTCCTTCCACCATAGTTCTCTGCCTTTTTGTTTTTGGATTGGATCCAACGGTGCACCAAAGACATGTCCTCCTGTTGTGACCAGGCATCTTGCATCTCTTACAAGTTCTGACCACCTTCTGACTGTGAGGTTCATCATGTGCTCTCTTCCTTTTCTTGCAAGGCCTCCCTGGTTTCCTCATATCAATGGGTGGGTTGATTTCTACCAATGGCTGCAAAATGAAATGAGAAGGAAGATAAAGATAAGCATCTATAAAGTATATATCCCATAAACATTTGAAAACCCTAAAACTTTAAATATTGTTTTCCCAAAAAGCAGAAGATTCCCTACAATAATATTGTTAAATGACATCAAAAAACATTAAATGACAAAGGGAAAAATGACAAAAAGTGAAAAGTTAAAAAAGAAACACATCATACCTCGGCCGATCTTCTCTTCCAATCAAGAACCCCATCTCAGTGCATAAATTGCCTTGTAAGATTCCACATGATAGTACTTTTGTCAAACAATAATCGTATAAATAACCATTAAAGAATAATAAGTGATAAATAGGTAACCATTATCACTAACAACCCAAAAATAAATGTACAACAACTAAAATGATGCATTAAACCAAGTGCAATAATAAGTGTAGTAGGTTATAAATCTCACTCGCCCAATTGATTCTCATGTCCATCAAACACACACCGCATGTTGACATACAAAGCCTCTAAGTTGCCATTGAAGACAGAACAAGTTTTCTCAACCACATCAACATGAAAGACAAAGATTGGTCTTTGAAGTCACTTCATATAACTTGTCAATAATAGCTCCATTAACCCCGAATGCTCCACAACATTTCGCATCTCATCAATCAAGTCTTGAGCGGTTGGCACCAACTTACCATCTTCCCAATTTGCACTCAAATTTCTTCTTTGTACATAGTACCCATAACTAGTGGGCCATACATCATTCCAAGGGTACAAATAGGCTTGTCTCTCATAGGTTTAACCAAGTTGTTAAAGGACTCGAGAAATTGTTGTTTAGATGCTCACAACATGCAGATGGGTTAAAGAAAGCCCTAGACCATTGTTCCGGTTTTTCCTTCATCATGTAAGCAAAGAAGCAGCTGGTGACAACTTGATCGAGATCATCCATATTGGCCTACACATACCATAAACAAGATTAATTAAATGCAAATCCATTATTAACATGACTCCAAAAAGTCGACAATCATGAATTAGGAAGAGAGATTACCTTCCAAAGTGTCTCTCCTTGTAGCATTTTGCAAAGATTGTATACAAGGTAGTGCAACTTTGATCCTTTGAAGTGACTCTTAAAGTTCTTGAACATATGACTGGTTGAAAACATATCACAATAGTTAGAATTCTTAAACCCATAACTAAATAATAAGTGTTTAAAGAATAACAAGGTTTTCTTTAATAATGTAAGACTCACCGAAGGCAGTATCTTTTGAAATGTTCTTTGAAAACCTCATCCAATGACTCTTGAAGACCTTTTGTCCTGTCTCGAGATAAAGGTTATCTTCCCACTGGATGGTCTTCAATAAGTGGCAGCAACTCTTTCATAAATAGGTGCAGGTTTTCACCACATTCATTCCTTACCACCTTTATGGCTAGAGTAACAATCCCATTCTGGTCCATCTAAACCTTGTAGCCGCCATTAGACATCCACCATGTTTTCCAGTCAAGTGGCAGCATCAAAACCTATGAATGGTCTACCACCATCCTTCCATCCTTGAATTGGTGCTGCAAATGCAATCATCATGGACTCAAAACATTTGTCCTCACTTTGAAACAAACATAATCATAAGACATAAGTTAGCATAGTATTTTATGTGGTTATACATAACACATAACCAAGTACATAGTACTTTTACTATAAAAATAAACTCTTATTAAAGTTAGCTTCAAACTCACCTTCCAAAAGAGTAATTTGCAACAGATCCAGATTAGTTGCTTTTACCATGTCACAAAAGGATGGAATCACTTTATAAGATTCATCATAGCTCCCATTCAGTCTTTTCTAAAGTCATAGTTCTTGCTCTCCAAGCAACATGATATGGAACATTGGTGTTGTGAGTAGTAAAAATTGATCTTTCAATGCATATGGAAGTGGTATCAAGATCTCCTCTCTTTATCTTGTCATACAAATACTCAAAGAACAAATTCCGCATTAGCCGCTCTATTCCCGGTCTTCGTTGAGTGCTACATGTATGCTTTAAGTTGAACCTCCTCTGGCGTAAAGTTGGTTCACCCCGGTAACACTTGCCGAGATAAAGAACTTGCAGTGTTGAGATTTATTGAACCCGCATATTACTTTAATCCTATCATTGTCATTGGGCTTCAACTTGTAATTTGGAATCTCTTCTTAATGGCATAACCCCTTAGGTGCTTCTTGAAGTCATCTTTGTCCATAAACTCCATTCCCACAAACATTGTGTCAACATCAACCATGAGTAATGTATTCCCATCAAGATCAGGAAACAAATCTCCATTGCCATCTCGCATCAATATCCGGCCCATGTATTTGCTCAAACTGGTTGTACCAGGGGATGAGGTTTCTGATGAGTTGGCTCATTACCACATACATTTAGTCCTTGTACTTCTGTTACACCTACATACACATAAGGACCTGGTTTGTCAATTCTTTTATATGGAAGCAAAACAGACTAATGCCATGATTAAAACTAAAAATACCAAAATATAACCAAATAAGCTACCCAATTACCTTCGTGAGCTTGAACTGTCTCACCACTATTGTACTCCTCATTACCCTTAGCATCATAAGGAACAATTGCTTTTCCTTTAGGATCCTCCTGCTCACCTTCCTTCTCCACAACACTTGCTTGTTCTTCATTGACTGCTTCCATATACTGCTTTGGATGTACAGAGTCAACCCACTGGTGGTCCTTAAAGTAATTGTTGACAAAGTCTGGTATACACCAAGTCCCATTTCATCGGATCGAAACTGGACTACTCGGGATCATCATTGGGATGACAAACATCTTCCGCATCATTAGGTAGTTGAATGTTCTCATACTCCCTTCACTTGGAGTGTCTCAAAGACTTAAGACAAAATTCTCATAATCATCATCATCAACATTCACATACTCATCCATATTCTCAAATAACCTCTTGCTACTGCTAGAACCTCCGAGAATCGCATCAACAGATCTCTTAATTATCCTTGGACTCCTTCTGACCTGATGTGGTGATGTAATGCATGTTAACTTCTTCTTAGGTGTTGCAAACATCTCTGGATCAAGTCTGACTGGTGAAGAAGCATAGTTAATGCATGTTCTTGAACTTCTTATAACCTTGGATGGTGTTGAGTCCCTGTTGTTTGATATACCAGAAGTTTCAGCACATCCATCACCAGGAGGCACAATCCTATCACTAACATTGCACCATAAATTTACATACCCTTCCTCAGCAACAGCCTTATTCCACATCTCATACCAATGTGAATCATCAACCATATATTCTGGTTTATCATTACCAATCCAAATCATCTCAACCTTCTTATTTGGTGCTAACTTAAAAGATGCATGAACTTTATCACAAAATGCCTTCAACCCACCAGAATTAACATCCACATTTTCAAAATACTGAACCTTATTAGTCCAAAACCATTCTACCCTAAAACTCCTAGTTGGGTACTTCACATACTTCCTGCACAACAAAATTGAATTGACAATGAGTGAATAATTACCAAGCTTTTACATATAATAAAAATCTATTCAATTTTATTTTGAAATTCCCAAATCCCCAATTTCAGAAAATTAGGGTTTATGAAGAAAACCCCAATTAAAACAAATTTAGGGCTTCTCATTAAAAACTCAAGAAATACAGTGTTTACGAAGAAAACCCATATTACCACAAAGAAATCTAGGTTTATCAAGAAAAACGGTCACTTGAAAATTAAGGTTTTTGAATCGAGTTTATAATCTGCAAAAATAGTATAACGAGGAAGGGTATTTACCTGGTGATGTTTGTAAACATCTTGATGGCGAAAAATCCCACTGATTATCTTCTGGATCCATAATCGATGCCATGAACTATCTAAACTCGTATTTCGCTTGAAAAATTTAGTAGATCGAGATGAATATGAACAAATCTCAAAGAAATCTCTGAAGAAACAGATCGATCTGTACTGTTTCATGGGATCTCCATCATCTTCTCCATTTCTTAAGAGAAGAAGCTATCAAACAGAGGCGACAAGAAATGAGGCGAGAAACGGATGTTCCTCGTATTTGTGTTAGGTTTTCTTTGGTTATGATCCAACGTCTCATACGTTTTAGAGATTTGTTCATCGATCCCACACGTGCAAATCCCATGACTTAGGGGTATTTAGGTAACTTACTAGGCCGACAAACGTCTGAGCAGTGACATAACTCGGCAGTTACATGTCTAGTGACCGTTTTGTTAATACTTTGTAACAGTGGGATCGATTTGTAAACCGGAATAGTAAAGTGTGACTGTTTTTGTAAATACCCTAGAATAATTCATGGATATTAGCATAAATGGGTCAAATTAACATGTAAAATGGTCATAGCCGAACCGGGATTGAAGGCCGAAATTTAAAAGAAAAATTTTAAACAAATATTTTGCATCGACAAATAATGAATCCAAAGACAAGTTTATTTAGTAAAAAAAAAAAAAGACAATTCCAAACGATATGCTTTTGGATCAGTTGCACGGGAATTTGTTGGTCCTCATTGCTTTGAGGAGCGAAACAAGTTCCTGTACGACTGGCCCGAAAAGCAAGAACAATTGATAAGAAGCAAGAAAAAGTACTTACAGAATTAATCCCGGACACGTCCGCTGATATACAACTTCTTCAAATGGTAAACGTCGATTGATTGCAGTATCTTCTGATCTGATGTTGCTGTAAGAAAAACGCAGGACACTAACTACACGATGTGCCATGTACACTAACTTCTTTAAGAGTTAAGAAACGAATATATATAGCACAAGTATATTAGGGTTTTGACCATGTTAGCTAGGGAGATGAGGATTGATAGGAGATGACATATTCATGCGAGAAATTCTCAACTAAAAATGGTATTCATATATTTGTACGGACGTGTGAATATTTTTAGTAGGTGAGCAGACCTTGTCCAACATACCCATACCCGTTCGAACAAATCTGGGTAACTTATATGGATGTCTACTAATCACAATACTTCAAAGAGTTCTCCATAAGGGAAGTCTTTGTTCCTTTAAAGTAACAAGAAGAAAACTAACAAGGAAAAAACAAGTCAAGATTCCACGTACTGGATAGTCTGTTTTCGCATCATCTGAAAAGGATTGGGAATGCAGCTTGTTGTCTGCTTGTTTTCAATTATTGTATGTTCTTTTGAGCTTAAAAAGCAAAATACTAGTATAATTAATCACAAGTGAGAACCGAGAAAGGATTGTAGAGATTTGGTACACAATGTTCCGATCCACCATTGCGAATTTCTCAAACCATGTTCGGGAAATACATGTAGAAGTTCGTTTTCAGAAAAGTAAAACAAAATCTTTCTCAAAAAAAAATATTCTTTTTTACTACTTTAAAAGAAAATTCATTCTCAAATTTTGCTTCCAACTTAGAAAGTACTGTTTAATATGTCCAACCAAACACCATTTTGCACTTTGACAATTGGTAGGAAAATTAATTAGTGCCCAATAGTAAAGATGGTGGTGCACATAGTGGATGGCACTATACCCACACTTGTCGGGGTATTTTAAACCACAGAATTTGATAAAGCCATACCAATTCTGATATTGCTTAACAACCATACACAAGAATCAAATTTCACAACCGCATTGATTTGCCAGAACAAAATCAACAAATCTTCTTTACAAACTCTACCACTTGATATATCAACGAACATGATTATACCTTCCTACCTGTGTCAGACCCTGCAAATATTCATATAAAAAGTTTCAACATGCAGAAGAAGGATCTCTCGGTCTCTCTTCAGAGCAAGAAACACAGCAATACATCAAATTATAAGGGAAAAAGACATACCAAGAAAATAAGACATACTTAAAAGGCGTATAATAGGAGAAAAAAAGTGGAGAAACAGTAACTTACTGCTGGAAGTCGATATTAATATCTGTCGATGCAGATGCATCTGCTATCATCGAAAAGGCAGGTTCAGAGAGAACAATAGTTGTTCCTAAACTCGATGGTCGAGATACAGAAGTATTTGCCCGATCAACAATCTTAATCTGAATTGTTACACCTGAAATACACGCTTGTTGCTTCGAAGAACTGATACATCTGACTAGGTATTCCTCCCACATGATGCTCCATTATCCCAAATTCCTTCTCCAGCTGATCCAAAGAGATTACTCGTAGGAAATTGAGCTTGATCATTTCGAAACAAGCTGAAGCTGCATTTGGAATCCCACATAATATCAATAAAATATACAGCAAACACCTTTTAGCACAACCATAATTGAAAAAAGAAGAAGTGAGTTGTCTGGTGTGTAATTTCAGTTCTAAGCTGGTTGAAAGCCTTAATTAGACATAAAAACCTACACATGTTATTTATCAATCATGTAAAAACTTACGTATATACGGGGAGCCGTATCGAGCAGCAGTGCCAACATCACCATTGGAAATAATGAAGAGATCTGCAAATATCATGAAGGGGAGAAACCATTGAAGGAAGAGAAGCTGAAGCATTGACATTTCAGTTTAGAGAGATTTTAGCCTTTCTTGCAATGTTATCTCATCTCTTACAGTCAACTGCTAGAAAAAGTCTACTATTTCTAAATTAATATGTGCATTAAAAATGGATGTAACAACAAATCAGACTTCAACATGGACGGCCGTGGGAACATCCTGTATCCAGGAAAAATGCTAGGCAATCAGTTTGTGGTCAAGTTGACTATCCAAAGTCTAGTTCCTATCACAAGGATGATTAATGAATAAAAATAAACTTTATTTACAACTTGGCCCATGTTTCTTTGATAAATAATTGCTCAGAAGGTTCCAAACTAAGCTAGTTATCTATAAACTAACAGGAAACCAAAATTAGAATCTCTATGAATTGATTATTATTCAAAACTTAACAACCCTATGTCAAAATCACAATCAACGAGGGCATAAGAAGGCTTCACAGATAAATCAAGATAACAATAAACGTGACTCGATTATGTTTCAAGCAAAGACTAAACTAAACTCAAAAGTGAGAATATCCTTAGAAAGTTCTCTGGAAAAGTAACATATTAAAGAAAAGTGAAGATACGTGATTAAAATAAAGAAGATTGAGTGAAAGAATATGAAACATGTGTCAAGAAAACCAAGAAAGATAAGGTTGTTGAATGATCAAAACCAAGATTTACGGCGCCAATGTTCTAGGACAAGACATGGGTTAATGATTATTTTATGATTGATTATGCCAAGATTAACTGCATAAAGTAAAAAAAAAAAAGTAAAGAAGAACAGGTTATGGTTGACTTTCGAATAAAAAACATGAAGAAAACAATCCTGTTTCTAGCTGAAAAACTCATCTGAAATCTTTGATCCTGAGCTGAACCAAGGTTCAGACTATCTTTTTGGGAGCTGAGTTTAATACAGAATCTCCAACGAGTAAAAGTATTCAGCCAAAAAAAAATGAATTTAAATGAACTAAGTCATATACCAACTCAAAAACAAGAAAAAACAAAAATCGGACCAATATCTCTTACTGCTACCCCAGGTCCGTTTACCAATAGATATGTTTTTATTATTTTTATCACAGAAATTAGTAATACCAAGTGACATGGATTTTTACACACTTATCACAGATCAGCGTGCAGTCAATATTATTGTCTTAGATGTTGTAACTCTTAAATAAACAATATGCTACTCCCTGTATTTCGCCTTTTTTTAAAGAACTAGCTGGTAGACCTAATACAAATTTTAATTTGACTCGTGATTCTTGAAGCCAACCACTCATGCTAATATCATGTATAACAGCAGAATAGAACAAGAGTTTGCTGGAACATACCTACTATGGCATAACAACTATCATGCCAAAGAACTTCAAGTAATCTTAGGATCATTTTCTCAGAAATTCAGAACTACTACTGTTGTATAGTGTTTTCCATAAGCAGAAAATCATTCTAGATAATTAATCTTCTCTTTTACGAATCGCTTATAGTTAAAAAATAAATAAATACTGGTACTCCTTTCTTTAACAGTTTGAACTTTCAGGTCAAGTGGTGGTAATCAACTACCTGATTACCGGTTTGTATGTGTTTTCTGTACCAGTAGTTTAGTATCATCTATCATACTTACAATATCTCAATGCCTACAATAAATTATGAATAACCACTTTAGTGACCATCATGCTTTTTTGAATTCTACAGGCTACAAGCACAGGTGAACCAGCACTATAATCTAACTGAAGCACCAAACTCATTCCTTCATACAATGTAATGCCAAAGCATCTTGCATCAAGCCTATATAGATTCTAGGACTCATCATTAGATTCATAACAATGATCCACGTGTATACAACCGTAACTTCTGAAAGCAAATGGTGATTGAACTAACAGTCACCCTGTTAAGCATCGTCCAGTTAGAAACAATAACATAAACAAGATTCATTTACGTAACAGAACACTAACAACAAATGAGAACAAAAATATTAGCCAATTCAGAAGCCATACATACCTAGTACTAGCACTTCTTCCTACATTCCATTTTCTGGAGAGACTTCTCTGGTTGTTCATCCCAAACGATGCAGGAATCCTAGAACAGGAATTATTTGTATTTGGAAGAAATAAAATTTGAAGATTCCTTTTCCACTGTGAACATCTACTTAAAACTCCCCACACGCACAAGGAAACAAAATGATGCTGTTATCACCCTCCAGCTGGAGATGTCTAATATTCCTCTCCTTCGCCCAGATAATTCGTAATGCACCCAACGCCTCAGTTTGCTCCTCATCCCTGGCTATTAGTGGGATACTTGCCGTGCCCTCACATTCACCTGCATATGATTAAGAATTAGTCCAATACCACATTTATTTGCACTATCATGGAAGCTAGCATCAAATTTTGCCTTAACAAAAGGAAAACTAGGTTTACTCCATGTTAGATTCCTGTTCACTCTGACAATGCCAGAGTGTCTATTAGTAGCCTTACTAGAGAGATACTTTTCCCAATCAAGCTTGTATTGTTTAATATGGTTGACCACCATAACTGCAGGAATAAAAGGATTCTCGAAATCCAGGGTACATCTTCTTTTCCAGATAAACCACATCATAAACAAGTTTTTGCCTTTGCATAACATTAAAATGCACTACAGAGAACCATTCATTGTTATTCTGAATTTAGTTAGAAATTCCAGGGCCAATAAATCCCATATTTCTCTGGAATAGCTACAATTAATAAACCTTGGTAACCCCCCCAACCCCACCCACACCCCGCCCACCCACCCCTGTAACAATCATTAAAAAGATGAGCCAAATACTTGTAGCGACTCAAACAACATGTCATTCAATTTCAATGGTATCTTAATAAAACTCGTCATCTCACTATTAAAGATTGGCAATGCAGTTATAGAAATTGCAGGTTCTATGATTTCTCATTCGAAATCTGAGAGTAGTTTTGCAAACGGCCAAAGCAGAATCTAGATATTACTACAGATTTGGATTTAAGAAGGCCTACTAATATAAACTAACCCCCACCCCTAACTAACCATCTGATAGCAGGCTAGCAGCAACCAAACATATGACATACATCAACAAACTTTTGTATGAATACATCAACTGCCAATAGTATTCAACATTGAGTACATGCCCGACAACATCCCTGACTTCTTCTTTAGTTCTTATTAGCACGTCTTAAAAAATTATCTATATTTTCTTTATCTAACAAGTGGGGGAGACAAATCATGTGCGCCAGTTTCATATTCCAGCTATATGTAATATATATTCAGCTTCATTTTCCACTTTCAGCAAATCATTTTTACATACTGGAAAACCCATGATCGCATGCATAATTCTTGCTCCAGTTTCTATGGAGATACTAATATCAACAGTACTAGTACACTACTGAAAGTAAGCAGTAAAGAGAAACACAAACCTCAATATACGTTTTACGAAGTTGCTCATTCTCTCTAGAAAGACGCTGCACCTCTTTAGCAATATCTTTGACTAGTAACTGAGGCAGGTGGAAACAACAATGAAAAGAAAACATATATCATGTCAAATATTGTCTTGTGGATCAAATTGTAGTCTTGTAGAGAGAACAAAAAAAATGTGTTACCTTTGGGACCGCTTCGAGAACCTCCTTAACATGGATCGAGTAACAAGTATAAGCGCCATGCCTGGAAGAGAAAGATCTATGAGAATCTTCTTTGGCAAATCACCCAACATAATTCTAAAATCAGAAATATATTTGTCTAAAGTATGAATATACCAAAAAACGAAGAAAAAAAAAAGAACTACTGATTGTACCAACTCAATCAAGAGAGATCAATACAAAAATTAGCATAGACTAGCTTCAAGAATCAGCATGTAACTAAACCTTAAGAGATCAAAGAACCTTCAGGCATGATTTCAAAATACTGATATAAGAAATAGCGCATGAGTTTGCATAGTAAGACAACAAAAAATATACAAACACAAAACACTTCAAATATTTAACCATCCCAACTCTCTCTTTTTATGTCGAGGCTGTAGGTATAATCAAGCACAAATGGGGCAATAAACCATCACATGAAGCTTGCACTCGATATCAGGAACCCATGCACGGTTTGTGGGCTGTTTCAATGAAATAAGTACAGACAGGGAAAAGAAAATAATGGATTTGGAAACAACTTTAGCGACACTATTATAAAGAGTGGAAATTAGCGTGCATGGAAAAACCAACCAAAACCATATGAAAGAAGAATAGAGAGTAGAGATGGGAAAAAGCAAGCAAAGTTGCGAGTAATGGAAAACAGCAACCCTAAGCCAGGAGTGAAGCACGCGATAGTGGTGAAATTTTAAGCCTCGAACCACAGAGGAGAGGATCGAACAACTCATAAAGGATGTTGTTAAGCTCACTGATGTTTTCAAAACCATCAAGGAATTTGTTTTCATATGTACACTGATGCTGAATACAGGGGAGATGATGAGATCACATAAGCATTGAGCTAAATTATAATACAGAGCGACTTAACCCTAAATGAAAGACAGATCGATTTAACTCCAAAATCAAATGCAGATCTGATAACTCCAAAATTAATACACATCAGGGAGAAAGTAGTAGGCAATACCTAATCTGATCGGCTAATAGCATCATCATGCAATTCTACCTGCTACCAACTGATTCAGCACTAGAATCCAACTGAAGTACCAAACTCTGATGTGAAGCTAAGAGCTGAACCAAAGTTCACACTATCTTTTGGGGAGCTGAGTTTAATACTGAATCTACTACGAGTAGAAGTATTCAGCCAAACAGTGAATTTACATGAACCAAGACAAATACCAACTCAAAAACAAGGAAAAACAAAAATCAGATCAACATCTTACTGCTAACCCACGTCCGTTTACCAATACTACACATGTTTTAACCAGTCTTACCATAAAAATTAGTAATACTAAAAGATGTGGATTCTTAAACATTTATCACAGATAGTGTGCAGACAGATTTTACCATTGCAATAATAATGTCTTGGATGCGTTAACTATTAAATAAACAATATGCTACTCCCTGCATTTCGCCTTCCTTCAAAGAACTATCCGGTAAGCTCAATGCAAGTTTCAATTTGACTCATGATTGTTGAAGCCAACCACTCGCGTATATATATTTATACATATGATAGCAGAATAGAACAAAAGTTTGCTGGAACAACACCTAATAGTACTACTATAGTATAACTACTATGATGCCAAGGAATTCCAAGTAATCTTACGAACAGTTTCCCAGAATGTTCAGAACTACTACTTTTATATACTGTTTTCCATAAGAAAAAATACAACAAATAATTAATCCTCTCTTTTATGAATCTCTTATAGTTAAGGATATACTGTTACTCTGATGCAGGAGCATAATAAGCCAAGCCTTGCATCATACTCCTCACTTTAACAGTTCGAATTTTCAGGTCTAGGGTGGTAATCAAGTACCTGATTAGTGATTACCAATCTGTATATGTTTTCGGCACCAGTAGTTTGGTACCCGCTATCATACTCATAAGCATGGATGAATCAGAACTATAATCCAACTGAAGTACCAAACTCATTTTACCAGAAAGAAATATTATACGATATCCCTCTCTTTTTTCTAAATTCAGTTACTAATTGTGCTTTTACTTTACATGTGTATCCATTCCTATAGACAATGTATTCCCTAATTGTTCTAGGACTATCATCATTATACATAACAGTGTCTAAAATCAAATGGTGATTGAAGTAACAGTCGGAGGGAAAAGCATCATTCAATAACATAACAGAAACATTAAATAACAACTAATCAGATCAAAATTATTAGCCAATTGAAAACCCATACATACCTAGTGATAGGTACGATGAACCCAGGCGGCAGCGCATCTTCCTTCATTTCACTTCCCGGAGAGACTTCTCCAGTTGTTTATCCCAAGCAATGGAGATGAAAATTAGAATCCTCGAACAAGAGTTACTTGTATTTGGAAGAACTAAAATTCGAAGATTTCTTTCCCACTGTGAACATATCCACTTACAACTCCCGCCCACACGCACAAAGGAAACAAAAATGACAACAATTGACAACTCCAAAAAGTTAAATGGGATATTATTCCTTGAGAATGAATTGCTGTCTTCCTCATTAAAACTCGCTGAGAGGTTATATTTACATCTCTAGAAGACGAAAAACATTGCTGTTTTATCTGGAAATTCACTAACATTACATGGCAAAATTTGAAATGAGTACGCGCAACAATTTACACTCAGCCTGAATTGAGCTTGAGAATCTACTCTTGAGATCCGCAGCCAAATGGCTCATACCAGCTCTGTAGAGATCCTTTGACACTTTGACATAAACAGGAAAATTGGGTTTGAGCCCCTTTTCAATCATAAGAACAAGAATATCTCGAGCATCGAAAACAACTTTCCTTTTTTATGATGAAGGCTTGCAAGCAAACTATAATTCACATTACCAGAGTACTTATACTTCACAGCCATATCAACAACATATTTATATGCTTCCTGGAATCTATTAGAGTTGAAGTAACCCTTGATGAAAGCTGCATGAGTCGTTAGCCGAGGTTCAAGACCTCCAGAAATCATCTGATTAAGGAATTCCATTGCAAAATCCAACCTATCTTGTCGACAGGCATGAAAGATGAATATCTCAAAGGTAATAGCATCAGGCATATACCCCAACTCATTCATTACCTCAACCAAGCTACAAGCTTCGCCAATTCTTCCATCCTTGCAGAGGCTACCAAGCAAATAGTTGTAAGTATTAGAATTCGGGTAACAACCAAATCTCTTCATCTCATCAAACAACTCCCTGGCTTCTTGAAACTCACTACCACGACACTTGGCCCAGACGAGAACATTGTAATAAGAAGTCCTCCTTGCTGTTTCCTCCATCACAAAGACAGCCAAATCGAAAGCTTTCAATATACATAACATCTTAATCAAATAAAATATCCCAGAACTCCCAGCTGAACCTCTGGTTTCATTCAACAATTCAACAATTTTTCTCACATTATCCCTACTGTTAAATTCATCCTCTAAAGAGTCAGCTAGAAACGCAAATGCATTTTCAGATAAACAAATTCCTTTTCTAGAAAAATCTTTAAATAAAACCCCCATCGAATCATAATCCTCAACTCTACCTTGATTATCAATAACCATACTACAAAACACAGAACTCCTCTTAAAATCAATATGTGTTTCACTAAGCCAGCAAAAGAAATGCAAACCTGACACTCCATCATAATTCAAGCGCCGAAAAACCTCCCCTAACAAAATCAAGAGAGATATTCACATCCATCAGATGAATCTTATTCCCCAAATCATTTTCATCTCTTTTTATCAACTCTACAATTTGAACAACCTTCTTTTCCTTCGCCCCATTTCTTCTTCTATCTAATCCAAATTTAAGATTAACACCATTATCTAACTCTTCTAATTCATACTCTTGTTTCGAAACCAATCGCCGGTTAGACCACGACCACAAAGAATCATTCGTAAAAAATCGATTAAAAATGGGGCAAAATAACAAATCAAGATTTAAGATATTAGAGTATCTACATTTACCAGTGGTTCTTTGAGCAGCAGAGGACAATGAAATTGATTGAAATAAGTAGACAGTGTGATTAAATTTTCTCTGAATGAGACGTGAGATTGTAGCCACCATTAAGAAAACAGAACTAGGGTTTATGGTTGGGATTGAAGTGTTGAAATGGGAATAGAAATCACAGATCAAGAGAAGAGAGTGTTGTGGATGATTGTTAGGGTTTAAGAAATACCTGAAGTTTTGATTACTGTTTGAAATTTCCATCCCACATAGAGAGAGAGGGGGGAATGGCAGAAGAGAAGAGAGACAGGGTTTAATGTTTGAGAAGAAAGAAATACAATAGCTTGGATAGGGATAATTTTGTAATTTGGTGAATTTTCTAGTGGGCTTGTGCTGCTATAGTTTATGGCTTTATATACAAGCATTTGGATACTGTAAGGTAGAGATATTTTAAAAGCATTTGGATACTGTAGCAAAGATATTTTGCTTCACAAAAAGTTGATTGTTTTGCTTCTAGAAGTTGTTCTGAAGTGTTATACACAAATTAACTTTTTGCTTTTTCATTTCTAGAAGACAAAAAAGTTATCTTTGCATGTGTATCCGAACGTGCTATTATGCTCTAAATTGCAGAGACAAACCGATCCATGTATTTCTATTTTTTCATTGAAGTGAGATGGAAAAATCCAGGTAGAAGAGCCTCACATACATAGAGTATAAAACATCATTTCATATCCATAAGAAGCAGAAGCTATAGGTTTGTTCAGGCAGCAACGTGGACAAAAAAGAAGAAACTGAACAATAAGATTGTAAAAGTTTAATAAAGATTATGAATGGGAATTTAGTTGTTATTTATTGGCGTAGTAAACCTCTTTGGAAGAAGTGTATAGATTAGTTAACACCCAAAACTTTTAGGTTTTCATTTTGTTCTAAAGACATGAAATGCGCAAGGTAAAACACCGACAAAGAAAGCAAAACCTTTTAGTTGTAATTTAGATTGAGAAGGCACTATCCCTTTTTGTAATAATGCGCATAAACTCTCAGTAGATGAATCTAATATTATGAGAGGTTTTCTCCATCCCTCCATATTAGATGGATCTACTAATAATGTAACGTGGGCTCATGCCAACTTCTAGTTCTTTTTAACAAAATCTCATATATATAAAATTAAAATAAAACATCATTTTCAAATTAGATAAAATTATTGTTACATCAGTTTGTTTAAAAGTATTTTAATATTTAGTACCTAGTTCAATATTATTCATTAACAACTACAAATGAATAATATGACATATGTATTAGTTAATTTGCGAATCAACCTAAAATATAATCAACTCATGTTGTCTAAAAATTGTTTTGTTTGTTGAATTTTAATAACACGTTAATTATTGATCAATAATATGGCAAAGTAACACAACATATACAACGTGAAGGTCAGACAAACAAAAATTTAGTTACCCTTGTGATCGTTAACATGTTACGCTCTTTTAAAACATTTCAAACAAAGGTTCTTTTACAAGATAAAAACCAAACGCCTCACACAAGTATGATAACACCTTTTCTAATAATAATATATCTATAATATTAGAATACGAAACATACAAAAAATAGACGCGCACAAATGTTATTTTCAGGAAACACATTATGATTTGAAAACATCCTTGTTAATAATGATATTTGTAACATAAGACGGAACTACATTAAATCCACACTATTCAATATATTTTTATCTACTTGGTGACAAATAGTATCGTCTAGATACTTTTTATTTATCTTCCTATGATGATGAATCGACACGTTCTGGTCTCAAAAGACATAACCAAAATTAGCACAACTATTTTTGAATTCCCTCACTTCTTTAGACAAATACTCCCTTGAGCTCCTAACATCTATATTGGCATAGCTTGGAGGTTCATATGCAATTAAATCGGTATTGATGTCGAAAAGTAACCATTATCCCCGCCTTTAAATTCATCCTCTATAGAGTCGGCTACAAATGCAAATGCATTTTTGTTTGGGGACCCCAAAAGATGGTGGAAATGTTCTTTTTGGATACAAAGACTCATGCGCATGTACGATCCATAATACTATCATAAGTAATCTCAATCCGTTTTTGTTTTTTTATTTAAGTGAGTATCTATCTTAAATTTGCGTCAAGTGTTTGTATTTCTTTTCATGTTATTTTTTTTTGGTATTTAGGATCACAAGAATGCCATCTGTCTCATGAGGCGCCAAGCTTCATGTTCAGTGACTAAGAATTGGGATCTTGAGGATGAATGTGACGAGGTGAAAGTGATTGTCAAGAACTCCTGGTTGTGGCCTGCGGTGGAGAGTTCGAATATTGAGCATGATAGAGTTACCGTATCTGCATTCTGTGAGAGGATCTACGGAGAGACTGATACAATGTTATTGCCATTCAGTGGGATGGAGATAACTCCCGATGATGCTCATCAAATTCTAGGCCTCGAGGTTGATGGAAAAGAAATCAGTGAGGGCTTCGATAATAAGATTTCTTGGGAGAAAATTTTCAAATTGAGCAAGAAATTGTTCGGTTGGGATCAGACTGATACGAAGTCTATGCTTGTGATGAAGGATAGTCGTCTAAGGAAGAAGTTTAATCTGAAGCAGTTGAGGGACATATTATCTGGGACCAAGAAAATCTTTGATAAGGAAGGAAGGGTGAACTCAGTGCGAATCAATGCTACCGTGTCAGCTTATTTGCTATACGTCCTGGGCAAATGTATCTTTCCCGACAGTTCTGGAAACTTGGTCGACGGTTATATGCAACTATTGGATCCCTTAGATAAGATGCATGAGTATTCTTGGGTATCATGGTCGCCGCCTTCTTGAACAATAAGTTGACAAAGGGTTCAAGGGCACTCGCCCGCGCAAGTTAACGGAAATATATGTCTCTTCCGTAATTTTATTGTCTAAATCATTTATATTTGAAAAATCTCGTAAGATAAGATTCTTACTAAACTTTGTGTTTGCATAGGTTTGGATATATGAGCACTTCCCTACTTTGGTGAAAGCCAACTCCTACATCAAAGTGGATGAGAATGTTGCGTATTGATTAGTCAAGAGGGCAAAGATACGGTTTAAGGGTGGTCGGGATAAGGAAATGCCGCAACAACTTATCAAAATCCGAATCGCCATCGACAAATTGACTGGGGATGATGTGATATTTGATCCGTATCGAGATGCTAGAAATCAAGGTTTAATCCAAATAAGAGATGAAGTTGCATTATACTACGGACTTGTTGTGCTCCCATGGATATTCAATGTACGATCCACATCGGGTAATGCGACAATTGAGTTACGTCTAAGAAGAACCTCATTTCGGCGAAGATGAGTCGTTCTTTAAAGTGTTAAGGGATGACCGCAAAGATGTCCAAAAAAACTATTAATGTCGCTTACGCTCCACCGCCAGCTCTAGAACATTGGAACGATAGACGTGGTCGTAACATCGATGTGAGTCTTTTGGACGAGGTGACCAAAGGTCATGAAGCTGTGAGAAATACATGACGTGGTACTTGGGTTGGGCCCGTCCCTTGTGATTAGGGAACCGACTGGCCTGAAGAATTGGCTCGTATCAGGAAGATGGCATCGAAAGACCCAGCAACAAGTCTTAAGTTCTTTGTAAGTATTAGAGTTGCTCTTACTGTTTTAAGATTACATTATCGAATCATTCTATTAATTGTTTGTTGTTTAATTGAAAATAGAAGGAGAATTTGAAGAGCCTTGTAAGGGTGATGTGTTGCGCGAGAGAAAGAGGAGAGCCTTTGTCGATTGAAGAGCAAAGCAAGCACATTGACTATCCTAGCAATGTTGACAATGAGGATACCTATTAATTATTCAAGCAAGTTGATACTGAAGTAAAGAGGGAAGAAAAAGCCAGGAAGGAAGCACAAGCCAAGATGAATGCCGACAAAATGAGGGGTCGTTTGGTGGTGAATGTAGTAGTAGTGGTGGTGCTCTAAAACGGGCCTGGGTCTTGGTGGTGAATGAATGCAATCCTAGTTTATTTCTTTATGTTGTGGTAAACAAATGTTAAGGTTAACGGTTGGACAAATATTTTTTTAAGGTTTATGGGACATGTTTTCGTATTTTGGACAAAAAGTGTTGAATTTCTAGTTGTTGAATGAATGGTTTGTTTAGCTATGTAAAGTTTTAATAGTTGTGTCGGCATGCTTTTTTAAGTTATATTGCCGACTAAACCAGAGCCGGAAAGGTTGTGAACTGTCATACTGCCGGCCCTGACAGCAGAAATTATTTGCATACCAGGGTCGGCAATGTAATCAGATCAATACCTAGTCGGCTGTTATGCAGCCGACAGGGTATTATGTTATCGACGTTGTCCAAATACCTGTATTGCGTAAAATACCTTCTCCTGATGCCTAAAATCATCATAAGGTCGGCATGGTAACAAAATTTTGACCACGCCGACTATAAAGTGGCTGGCATGCTAATGACCAAATACCTTTCCGACGGTTACACATAAGAAAATGAACTCCTGATGCCTAAAATCAGCATAAGGTCGGCATGGTAACAAAATTTCGACCATGCCGGCCAGACTTAGTCGGCATACTGGGGAAATAAAAACCACGCATGCGAATTCAAAATTCAAATTTTTTGCAAGTACAAACGCATTGATTGACTTGTACTTAGGCACTATAACGTCCAAATTTGGGCACCATCCTATAAATACACTACTTCTCTCTACAAAACAACACATAACTATTTGCATATACTCTCCAAAGCTCAAATCATCATACACTCCATCTAACTCACCCAATAGCTCTCTACATACAACATTGGATTCATTTGATTCAAATGAAGATTTGGCAATCACCAAAGCGTGGTACGCGGAAATTTGAGTTAGACATGAGTCCTCCGTAAGGGTGGATGCCGTAACCTTTTGGGCTAGGCTACACAACAAATTTAGGCAAGAGTTTGGGAATCCTAATGGAATAAGTGTTCCACAAGTCCATGATAGGCACCTAGTCATCGAAAATGCGATACTTGCTTTTTTAGCTCTCCAACCCCCGATTTTCAACGCTACCAACTTCAACTTGTCCATTGAACAATTTTTAAGTATGTTTGTGGTTTATTTTACGTGATCCACGTTGTTTGATCTCCCTACTAAACACCACTAACAAATTAAGCTTGTGTTTTGTTTTTGTAGCATGAAGTCTTGAAAGCGCGCTACTTGGAGGAAAAGAAGGAAGCATTCGCAATCGATGCAAGCTATGAATTCATGGTCTCCAAAATCCCGGAGTATGCCCCGGACTTTATGCAGGCCGGAGATGAATGGGATTCCTCCAACGAAGATTGATGGTTTTAGTGTAGGTTTTGTGGGTAGATCTCTATGTAAACCCTCACGAGACTATAACTTGTCCACTAGGGTCACCTAGGGGTTCAAAGGCTTGATGCACATGCTAAGTGCATTCGTTTTTCCGTCGACAAGGAGTTAGGTTTTATGTTTCAATTAATGTAGTAACCAAAATTGCATGAATAAAGTGAATTACATCTTCCCATATTATGTTTTCTGTTGGGTATAACTACAGGCCGGCAAGGTTAAAAATCATTAGCATGCCGACAATAGGTCAGCCGGAAGTGTTAAAAATTATTTGCATGCCGACTATATGATAGCCGGCATGGTAGGCAATATTTACATGCCGACCGTAAGATTGCTGGCCCAAGATAGTCGGCATATTCTTCATTCAAAGACCCTTCCGGCCTAAATATGGTCGGCGTGTTATTCATCCGCAAACCATGCCGGCTAGACTTAGTCGGCATCTTATTCATACGTCGACCAAGCCGGCGGATCTTAGCCGGCACCTTATTCAAACCTGGACCTTGCCGACCTTTCATATTTTCAAAACTAAATTTTTTGATCGAAATCGAACTCATAAGACAGATAAAAGGTTTAATCTACTGAATTCTCATTTACAAAATTTTAATCTAAACTCAATTAATTAACCTAATCAGAAACTTTAGTGTTAATTAAATAAGGACATATTAGCCATTTAAAAAATACAAGATTAAGGGGTGGCTTCTTTTACTTGAAGATGTCTCGGGTTTTGTCCCATTAGGTATACCCAATTAATTTAGGTATACCCCAATCAAGCCGGGTTCTATAGGAGGAAGGCAAATCAATAATCAAGCACGTAAACACTGTATATAGCTATGTACTGTACTATGGTACCATATATGTCATTAAAAAAATGATCTAAGGAGGGAGAATGAGATGTGGAGGTGTCTTGCTAAAGGTTCTTCTGCACCAGTTTTGAAAGGCTTTTCGAAGATCTGGACAGTTCTCACCGTCCTTCAAGAAACATTCATACCACGCCAGCAAAAAACTCCGCTGATTTTTTGGCGTAAGTTCTAATACTGCCCTCTCAATGTTTTCTTCCACCACTTCGGGATCAAATGATTCAAGTTTTAGTAAGCGAGAGTAGTCATCAACTAGTGGCTGAAACCATGTCTGCAATAGTAGCTGACGGGTGCCCTTTGCAGGAAGGATTTCCCCATTTCCTATACCAACAAGCAATCGTGTTGTTACACAGCTAACGAGATGGCGAGAGCGCGTCCTGGTTTTCTTGTGCAGGTTTGCAAGCTCTTGTTGGTTAGCCCACATCAATGCAAACTCCTCTGCTGCTTGTCCATCTGCCAGAATGTCAAGCAACCATAAAAGGTTATCGGTTTCTAGAGATATTTGTTCGTCCACTGGGGGATTGTAACACTCCGCGCTGTGATTTTCAGCCATCTTAAATAGAACCGGCAATGAATCTAAACAGCTTTGACATGAGGATAATATATTTTTGTTGCACGTTTTGGTGAAATTCACATCACTAAGAAGACTGTTGTTTGCTCTTAAAAGTTTCAGCACCAACGATTTCCCCTCACGTCGACCTTCATCTCCCTTGGTCTTAAGAACCACCTCCATGATTTGGGCAAGTGTAGAGGGACACGATGCATCCGAACCTATAACCCACTGGACTACACCCCCCAAGTATTTTAAAGATGAACGCACAAACCGCTGGACAGCCCTCAAGTATTTTAAACATGAATGTACGCATGTCTGGACACAAATTAATTCAAGAACCTGCAAATCAAAAGTGTAAGAGTTAGTAGAAGACATTACGTACATAGAAACTGTGCTGAGCAGAAAACATTTGCTTGATAAATTTATAGAGGATGTGGTGGAGACAATGATTCTGCGTCAGAGGAGCATTAGTTCGTGGTTGTTGTAACAAACTTAAACTTGAAGATACGACACTCCCAGATATGAAAATATATAAACGCGATAATAAGATTCATATTGCTCATGCATGACCTAAATAAAGGGGACTCATTATTCAATCACTAGCAAGAACACAATTACCAACCGCATAAAGAAAGCAAACTTAGCGTAGCATCATAATACTCACACTCAAGAGTTGAACCTTAAACCCAAATGCCGAAGGATCCGGTGCCAACAAAAACGGGCGAACTAAAGAAGCCATAACAAGCACGGAATCCATAACCTTTGCTTGTGAAGAGTAGTTCGCGATACCCATGCATTCTTCTCTTTTATTCATGCGACTCATGAATCTTACGAAACCGATAAAGAAAGAAAGAAGCAGAATCAAAATAACAGTGTGTATTGATTGATAGAACCTTAACAATGGTATGACAGGACTCACTGCATATTTTATAAGTGGGAACATAGTGGATAGATATTTGTTTAAGAATGGGATGATGTATACAAATACTAGAATACATATCTCTGTAGCTGAAAATTTCGGAGAATCATCTGAAGTAGTAGAATATTCACGTAAAAAGGTTGCCTTACGGATTGTATTCTTTGGCGCGAACAAGTTAGTGTATTGTAGGGTTTTAGGTGAAAGAAATTGGAGTTTGTGTTTCTGGCCGGTGATTAGAAGAGGATTAGGGAAAGAGCGGGAAGCGCTGATCAGAGATGTTGTGAGATTGGCATGGGGTGATGACAAAAGGGGTTTGAGTTTTCTAATGGATTGCTGTTGATAAGGATGGATTGGAGCAAGACGGAGCAGATTAACGCAAGAAGAAGACATTGCGCTTGCTGCTCACTTGGATGTTAAAAGTTTTGTTCTTGGTCTTAAGGTAGGGTCTCTATATATAGGCTACTCAACTAGAGTTGTAAGCCCTTAAAAGGCTTCCTGTTATGGGAAAAATACGATTGAGTCCAAGATGGCCCTGTTTGGGATTGCTAAGAACAGCACAGCGCTGTCTAAAAAAAAAATTAAAAAAGGTTAAAAAAAAATTACCAAATTACTTTTTTGAAAAACATTGTTATTTTGGGTCAACTTTTAAAAGCACTATGTTGCTGAACTGCAATTTTGCAAGAAGTAAAAAGACTATTTCATCGATTATGAGCAGTGGAACGTGGAGGATTAACTTAAATCTTGACATGCTGACGAAGGAGGCAGCTTGCTTAGCTAGGAAGCTGTGAAATGGGCTAATACGAAAATCATATTTCCAGTCTCATAGCCAGTTGGTAGGAGATCTATGGTTGAAACTGTGAAACCAATCCCAGACTCTAGTGTTCATTGGGTTAACCAAGGGATTGCAAACTCTTTGACTAATAAAGCTTAGAGAGGATGAATCTGACTTTGAATATTATGACAATGATCCTCGATGTAGCTGGTTAGTTTCTTTTAACATATCTTCTCAGTTTTAACAAAACAAAATAGCAAGGTACAGTTTCTCTTTCACAGAAGTAGTATTGTTTTACTTGCATTTGGAAGTTGAGCAATCCAACATGAGCACAGATCAAAATTTCACTAAGTTTTCATTTAAAAGTCTGAAGCAAAATCACAACTTACTGTGATGATGTAGATGAATAATTTTCTTGCATAATTCTAAGACAGCCGACAAAATTTTCACACCCACTTTCCAAGAAAATGAACAGAAACATAAGAAAAACATTTCAGATAGAGAGAGAGACAAAGAGACAGTAAAATATACAAACCCTCACTGTGGAGAGGAGATCCCTTTACTTGATGATTATGACATGGAAGAAGCAACTCTGCCATAGACCTAGCTAGTAGTGTGAATAAGCTTACGCAGCTTTAAAAGCAAGGCATCCTGAAAAGCAGCAACATAGAGCACAATTGAGGAACAAAAAAGGAGGACTAAACAATACTAATAAATACTGGTGTACAGTGTATGTTTATCGCCACAGAAACCGTTAAAATTGTAAGGACATGACAAATGTTCGAAAGAAACCAAGCCTTCAATGCAGTTTCTTTTCCGGTAGAAAAATTTCAAAGCAATTGTAAGGAATATAATTCAATTGCTCAGACTCAAGGAGAAGATATGTTATTGCTAAAGTACACCACATGTACTAAGAGAACATCAAACGTGATCATAACATATGTTTAAGTATCCCCAGACCCAGTTATCAATAATTAAGAAACAACGGAGGTCCACATGAACATAAACCGACAAACAAACGAATATTTGTGCAATAAAATGCTGAACACTCGGTATCACGTTCTCATTAAGCTGACTTTTATTCCATACCTGGTAACTAAAATTTTTTCATTTGAACATGCTCACTGTGCGCTCTATGAAACTATCATGAACCTCCTAAGCTGATTAATGTGAGGGTGCCACAATGTTCGATAAAATGCTTATTAACACCAACCATAATGTATGCACATAACCAAAGCTAGAAATGGAACATCCATATATAAATGGGTTAGAAGATACTGTATGCAACCAAGGAGATTTAATTACTGAGGGAATAGCATCTTATTCCAGTGTTTGAAAGTTGCTCAGACCCGAAATTTGAGGAGGAAAACAGTTATCTTATCATTCATCAACTGGTAACCTAAAACAGTAATGAATCATATTTATGAGAATAGATTGAAAGATGTACTCTAATTATGAAGTAATCTTCGTGTGTGTCAGTCTTGGTAAAGCAGGACACTAGTAACTGCAAAAAACAGAAAAGCAGTTATCGAATCTAATTCCAGATTACAGCAATCCAATTCCAGATAAATATAAACAAATGTCAAAATGTAGATTACTCACCACTGCAATTCTATTAGTAATATCCACATCATGTATGAGGGCATAAGAATCTTCTTGCTCCAAATCTTTGTCCTCTTCAAATATCTTATTGATTTCTTCCTGAATTCTCTGAACCACGTCCATTTCAACCTTCAGCTCTGTTGTAAATCTCCAATTAACACGCTCTCCATTCTTCATTTGATGATCAAACTTGGTTATCATACCATTTGTTTTTCGTTTGAAATAAAAACTCGATCTCCATTCTTTATCTTAATTGTTATACCACCAAACCATTCTTTTCTCTCAACAAATCCAAAGATTTATGTACCATCAACTTCAGTTTTTATCAGGTCATTAACATTAACATTTATGAATCAGCTCTAAAACCACTCCCAAAAGACCAACGGCTGTTATAACTTTAACAAGTAGTCTAATTTTATGAGGAATTAGTGAATTAACTTCAACCAACTTAGTGATCATCAAATTCTACGTCTGTTTCACAACATTAGGGATCAATTTCAAGGAACTGCAAACTTTCAATCTTGACACTGGAAGTGAGGGTGAGATGGAAATTTTGAATGGGGAGGAATACCTAATGAGATTTGAATAAGCCGTAATTCTTTGCTTCGATAATGGAGATACTACAATCCCCGTGAGGAGCTCCTCTACTCATTAACGGTTGCATTACCTGAACCAAACATGATATTGTTCAACATCTTTTTGACTAAACCCTAATTCTAAATAACTCGGAGAGTAGAAAGTAATCTTAAAGAAACAGAACAGTACTTAAAAGAGAGGAATTGAAAATCTTACCGAAATCGGTGAGCAAAGCTGCAGATCCAGGTGTTTGAATTTGAAAAGAAAAAATGAATCGGGTTTTGGGGTTTCAGAATTTAAAAACTCAGCAATTTAACTCAAACGGGCCACCCACGGAGTCAGCAAGGTGCCGATCCTGAGTAACACCTTCTTTGTTTGCAGCTGACTCGGCGTCTGGATCTGAGTCAACCCCTGACTCGCGCCGAGTCAGCAGTCAGATCGTTTGTTTTCATTTATTGGCAACCCCTGACTCGTGATCTGACTCATAGGCAACCCCTGACTCGGACATTATTGAGTCAGGCATAGAAATGCCCCTGAGTCGCTGGCCCTTACCTCTGAGTCGTTGTTAATGACTATAATACCCCTCCGTCCCTTGAAAAGAAAATTTTCATTTCCTTTCCTTTCTTTTCACATCGACATGATCGACAGCAAAATGGAGGAACTAAAAACCCTAGATCTCCTCCACCTTTTTCACTTGATCTCCTCCATCTCTTTCATTTGATCTCTTCATATCTCTCAGCTGATCTTCATTATTTTTTTGAAGCACTTTTGGTGATTTCGGTTTGATGAAAAGAAAGGTGTTATTGAGGATTTTGTTTCATCAACTGTAGGTATAACTTCTCCTATATTTGATAATATTGCATGGGTTTTTTACTGCTTGGTTTTTATTGTAATGGGATTCTAGGATTTTTGTTGTTGTGAAATCTAGTCAATTGCAAGGGTTTAGATTATAATACCATTTTATATTGGGTCTTCTGCTTCTTGTAGATGTTGTGTCATTAGCCAGTATACCTTTGCAGCGCTGTCAATTTAATCAAAACCCACATTTATTATTATTGTTTTTATCTGAATTAATCAATTGATTCATGAAATGGTTCTTGATTTAAGTAGATTTATTTATAGATGTAATTGCACACAAGGTATTTGATGAAATGTTTGAAAGGATTTAGAAACCCATTTATAAATTTTAATGAGTGATCTGTGACATATGTGTATTAGCGCTTCCAACCACGTATTCTGCATTGCCTTGAAGAGTCAAATCCTGGTAATGATAAAGGTGTCAAGGCATTGCCTTCAAAATAAATGGTGTCCATACCCATGTTACGAAATGATGCCAATTCCGCGATAGTTTTCATTGTGTGTATATTGTTTAGTTTAGTCATTGTTTTCTCAAAAAAAAATCTTGTGGTAATGGTGTCCACCGACTTGAATGAACACTGAATGAATATGGTCCACAAACTCTAGTGGGATATCATGGCCAAAACGAGAACATGCTTCGAAGCCCCACTCTCTATGTACTTTCCCTATTATGAACGTCATTCTACAAGTGGAGAGAACTTCGTCTTTCTACATGTATGCCATATTTGTTTTTTATAATTTCTGGTTTTCATAACACTTGATTGGATACTTCGACTCTGGATAAGTAATATAGACATCATCGAATGTAATAGATTTGATAAGTAGTCTAACAAGTACATTAATCGTGTTCTCCTTTTTTTTTTGACATTATTAGTAGTCTTCTCCAGTCGTTGTATGTCCCTATCTTTGCTTACACTTTGCTGAAGTTTCTTCTGCTTTGTTCATTTTTAAATGCTATCTTGGAGTTTAAGCTGGTCTCGTTTCTTAGCAAAAACTGGGCATGGGTACAACGCGGAAACATACACTTTTGATTGGAGTGAAAAGCAATGGGTTGAACTAGACAAGGTAAGAGATTTTTTTTTTTTTGTTTTGTTTGGAATTTAGTTTGCATTTTAAATTTATGTTTCTACTAGACTTCAGTTGTAACTCTTTCAAGTTGACACTCGACGTTAAGCTGTAACAATAATAAAATTTGTGGATTTGTTGTTAACATTATTATATACATATCCGCTATCTCAAGTTGTTCGGTATCTTCTATTGCATACACACGGGATGAAATTTTGTTGTCATTTCTCTGTTTTCTTTTGCTTATCATTTTTTCTTCCATTTCATTGCAGATTGGGAAGGCTAAAAGGAAGAAGGAGTTCATGTAGAGAAGGGAAGTACTCAAATACAGGCAAGTACTCGTTGTCACTTGATTAGTTTTCCCTTGTTTTGTTTTTTCTTGCGACCTTGAGTGTTTTAACATGATTTGTAGCCTACACTACTTCATTTTGGAACCCATCCCATGGATTATTTTAGTGTTGAAACAATGGAGCTAGTGTTAGTCGATAATCCTGCATTAGCATTAGCTTGTTATCTTCATGTGTTGCAACAAGCATACTCGTAAATCCCAGGATCTATTCCGCTAGGAAGGAAGCGCTGAGCATCAACATTAGCTTTTTATCTTCATGTTACATTTTCTTCTTTCTCTCATGTGTGTGTCTTGCATTATTTGTTCGTCTCTTGTCACTTGTTGTTTGTTTTACGTGGTCTGCAAAATTTTCGAGGTCTGACAACCAAGAAATGCCCATGGTAGCCTGTTGTCTTGCATAAGCCAATTGATAGTTGTAGTACTAGCTCATATGGTGTCCATATTTTGACAACTAGGTGGCATTAGTAAGTTTGTGCATCAATATTTTCTTTTATATGCGAGTGATTTCGTTAAATTGTTTGTTGAACTTTGGCGGAAAATATCATCTATGTGATGCTACATACTCTCATACACAGGGCTTTATGTGTCCGTATCGGAACGTAAGGTATTGGATAGGTGATTACTGTAGAGTTCCCCCAACAACAAAAGAAGAGAACGAGGCATTTGAGATGAATGAGACACATGCAGATGAGGAAGATGAAGTGGAAGCTCATTTATTTGGACGACAAGTGCAAATATATATGAACACTTTACGTGATCAGATAGCTAATCTCCTTTAGGTTATATTGCTTCTTTATGTTTATAGAACTTTAATCTTGAATTCTACTTTAAATTTATTATTTCATGATGTCTTACATGTTAACTCCATGAAAAAGATAGCTGGATAGAGAGCTATGAGACCATTGTGATGTTTCAGTAATGATAAATGTTTATGGTTTAAAATGTGCATAAGGGCATTTTCTCGTCTAAAAATCCGGTCGGTGAGTCGGTCGACTCACAAAACAAACATATTTTTCGACTCGAGACCTTAGTGAGTCAGATCTAGATGAGTCAGATGATTTCAGTCAGATCCAGATGACTCAGATCCAGACGACTCAGATGAGTCAGCTGCAAACAAACAAGGTGTAAGTATGGGTGGTGGTGAGCAAAGTAGTCGATCTCGGCGGATACCGCTGATATATAGCTGATATTATCGGTTTCCGTACTTTGGGCAAGACGAAAACCACTATATCGGCGATACGAATGGCCGATATCTCGGCCATTATGTACCGATACGGCCGATGTATCGCCGCTATTACCGGTTTAGAACTGTAATTGTAGCTATATTTCCTATGTGTGAAAAATATTTGCTATAGAATTTCTAGATATAAATTTTGGAACCGATATTACATTGTTATTTAATCGATAAATCCCTTATACAAAACCGTACCATTGTATCGGTCTCGGCCGAGATAAACTGATATCCGATATTAACTACATTGATTGTGAGTCTAGTCTGGTGACTATCCTCGTATTGTTTGTTGAGATGTTGCCGAAAACCCCGTATATCTCGTCCTACTACAGTACTGTCAAAATTTATTAATCTATTGCAATATTAAATTACTAATAAAATAATAATTATTGGTTTATCAAAATATTGTATCATTTTTGCCACCAAACACTATGTCAAAAACTCAACCTTTATGACACGAGGATTATAAGAACTTTTAAGATGTTTTCGAGGGTTATGAAGCAAGAGAACCAAATCCTGAGAAGATTAATTTTTTAGACGGGATGGACCTTGTCGTTTTAGCTTGAAAAGTAGACGTTCAATGAATGACATCACGTCGGAGAATT